>JARGXW010000276.1:0-182877 GCA_029204085.1 Mycena sp. CBHHK59/15 | reverse complement strand
ACGAGCTTCGCCAGTTGCCTTGCTGAAATTTCGCGTGAGTCCACTAAGCTTAATGCGACGAACGTGAGGCTCACCTTCTGTGTTTGTCTATAGTGTCCCCGAGCTTCTGTATCTGCTTGCCGACAAAGGAATTGACTCAGGCACGTCGGGATTCCCGTCATCCATTGAAGTCGTGTCGGCAAGCACGTCAGGCGGCGGGAAACCCAGCTCTAGTTCCTCTGGGAACGCGGTGAACCAGTCCTGCTGCATTCTCGCCCAGAAATGAACAGTGTCTTCTCTGCCTGATGCTCGACATAGGAGGGTAAAAGGTCGAGAAGCCAAGCAGTCTGAGTCGGTGTTGCCCAAGTAGGCGGCGCCATCAAAGAACACGAGTGTTAGGTCTGTTGAGGGGGATTTTTAGGTGCGTGTTTTCGGACTGCCAGCCATGATATATCAGCAATCTAGGTCTGACTTTTTTCCATGATTCTCTGTTGCATATCTCACAAGCATTTCAGTTTTTTACCCTCAAAACTCACCCCATCTGGCTCACCCTCGCATTTGTTCACCCTTTGGGCCGCCCCAAGAAAACATTTGACCCAATTTAACCTGACAACGCTTTTCGCCAAACAGGAATCCCGATTGAGCACGCAGATCCATCCACGATAAGCCCATCATTCTCATCTCCATCAGCTTCAATGTTCCATCAGACACACGCAATATTTGCCGTTGCACATCATATAACTGGCTCCCGGTAGAGTCCAATGCCTCACCATCCCTCTTTCCTGGCTCTTTCCCCCTCTTTTACCCAATGACCGATAACTCCCTCTCAGTGACGAACACACCCAGCTCTCAGCAAGAGCTGGATGTGTTCGTTGCTAAAGTCGCTGTGCTCACCCAGATGTCCTTGGACATGACCCAGCTCTGTGTCGACGTCCAGAGTAAGGACCAACCACCTTGCTTGCTGTACTTGTCTAACACCTTTCGCAGCTCGCATCCCCCGCGTCCTCGCCGCTCAAGCAGCTGCCGCCTTCGATGCTGCAACCGCTGATGCAGCTGCTGCAGTCGCCGACACCGATGACCCCGTTTTCGTTGCCGGCGTCCCCCGCACCCCCGACCAGGTTGCTGCTGCCAATCCCCCGGTGACACGGATGATCTTGACTGGCATGTTGTCTGGGTCGGCCGCGAGCCAGGTATTTACCTCAAGGTGTAGGTTTCTATCTTTTCTGTCTCTCCGCATGTCTCACTCTCATCGCCCAGCTCCAATTCCAACTACCAAGTTCGTGTACCCATGGCCTGCGCCGCAGGGTCAATACCCGCATGGCTGCGCTGCAGTTCTACCGCACCAAGTACCAGGCGCAAGAGGTCCACAAATGGATGGAAACTTCGTTGTAAGCATTTTTTTTCGCTCTGTGTTTCCTCCTGCTAACATGTGGCTCAGCCCAATAGGGACAACTCCTCAGTACACGTAGTATATACCTTTACATCCTCGTATTGTAGTATACTCCCTGATTCCAAATGTGATACATGTGAATTTGAATGCCAATTGTCAGGAATACACATGGGGCTATCACACGAGTACACGCTTCGATTATCCGAGCTATCCGAGCTTCAAATCACATGGCCTTGAAGGCTAAATGCCTATCTTGTTCGCGGGGCTATGCCGTTACCTACAGACATTCATGCACGGCCCTCCAAACCTCACCGGCCACTTCAACGCCTCGCTGTACCGCTCAACACTCATGGGCACGTCACTCCTCTCCTGCGGCACAATCTCCCATCGAGCCATCTGCGCCTGAGTTGGTGACAACCATGGATGACCCAGATTGAGCTCGGCTACACGGATCTGGGCCGCTTGCACACGTGACAGCGGGCCCACAAAGCCGGTGGTCTCCAGATGGATCTGCTGCTTCAAAGACAACACACGACAGAGGGCCCTGGAACGGGTAGATGCCAAACTCCACCAGGGATTTTCCCCGGGCCGGGTGGAACTCCTTGGGCTCGCTCCGCCCAAGTTCGAGGGGTGGAGTCGGCTGCACAAAGACAGAGCTGCTCGGATCGAATTTATGATAATGTTTTATGGAATCTTGAGTGGCAAGTGAACACACGCAGAGGAGCTCAAATACCGGGCCGTCTCTAGCACCGAGTCATAACAAGACACCTGTTTGATGGACGGAGTGGGTTCAAGTTGGACAGACACAGAGCTCCTATACTTGAAATGAAATCTGGTTAGAGGTGATTCAATGAGAAGTCAAGGCACACAGAAGAACCCGCCAGCACCGAGTCACAAGAAGACGTGATTCGCATCTGGGCCCCCAGGGAAACCAAGGCCTGACTTGCCACAATTTCGTCGGCAGTGGGCACTGCCAGGCATTCAGAGTTGTAGCTGCCAGAGGAAAGGAAGCCGGCCCTCCCAATCGACGCCACGGAATGCGCAGAACTCCTGCAGGGAATAAAATCGTCGTCTTCCACTTCAGGCCGGGCGCTCTTCTTGGGAGGATCCCAGCGTCGCCTCCTTAGCTTGGCCGCTGCCCTGTGGGAATGTCTGTAATCAGTAAACAACAAAGTACTCGTATTTCAAAAGCTCGTCCTTTACACTTTGGCGGCAGCCTGCACGCACCGCTTCTCACGAATCGCCTCTGCATTCCTAACCAGAATGCCGTTAGATCTGAGTTGGGGGCACAGAGCAAGGGAAGGGCTTACCGTGCATAATGCTCGGGACGGCCTTCCAGTGGTTTTCCCCCTTTTCGGATTACTCCCCGACTAGAGTGTGGACTTCAAATGACCTCTGGAGCTTGTTAAACACTTACTAACGTCGGACTGTAGGTTTGAGCATCTTTTGTGGCAGTCTTCCGTGCTTTGTGTCTTTTGACCATCAGTGTAGGAAGAGAGGGCTCAGTTCCCACATTGGGTTTGTAAACCTCAACCGACCACTCTTCCGCACTTTCTTGTTACTCCCCCCTCTGCATCCAAAACTGCACATCGCATGAGCCCCGCGCTCTTTGATCATGTCAGTTCACCCAGGAAAAATCTAGGGCTAATGGTACGCACCGATTTGTGTTCTCCTGATTCTCCGCCCACCCTCTTTTTCTTCTTTTCTTGTCTCAGCATTCACCAATGACCATTTAAACATGGTCCCCCGGTTCAGACCTTCGGCACGAGGCATTGGTTCCCTGCTCGGCTCGTTTTGAAGTCGCACCCCGACCAGATCGGCCTGGTGATGCCCAGCTCGAGGTCCTTTCGTTCCAAAGTCTGCATAGTCCACAGGCGCAATAGTTTGTGAACAATCCTACCTTGTCCCCAAACCACACGAGATTCTGTGTTTCCCCGAGCAACGCATTTCATCAGGAGTCTCTTTTCCAAAACTTCACCTTTCCCTCTGAAGTACATCCAGACCAGAATCGGCTCTACTCAGTAGCGTTGATGGTGCCGTCGGGTTCGGGAATGCTACCAGACGTTGCAGGACCACCTCCAGCGCCAGATTTCAATGTTTTGAGTCACTCCTTTTGAACTCAATACTTTTTTCGGCGTTGATTCGGGCTTTAATGCAGGCATCCCTTCCACCACACCTGCCGACATTCCGTTTGCGACATCCCATCAGTATCTTCCGTCCGATACTTCTTTCAATTTTTTTTTCACTCCCATCATCTGCTTCGTCTTTGCCCCTACTCCCTCCACCTCAACCAGAGTCTCCATCCGAACGTTCCCCAGTGATGGAAATTCTTCAACCCCAGCTTTGCCCCCTTCCAGTGCAACAAAAGCATGGCGTGCACGACAGGAAGTTGACCCAGCAAATATTCTCACATCCTCGCGTTCCAGAGCTCCAATGGCGCGAAAGCGGGATGTGGAGGAAAAGATTTCAGAGCAGCCCCAAAAGAAGCCTAGGATGCGCAAAGTATGTTTCATTAATTGTATTTGGCCTG
Source organism: Mycena sp. CBHHK59/15 (assembly GCA_029204085.1). Classification (NCBI taxonomy): domain Eukaryota; kingdom Fungi; phylum Basidiomycota; class Agaricomycetes; order Agaricales; family Mycenaceae; genus Mycena; species Mycena sp. CBHHK59/15. The sequence goes on along the minus strand of JARGXW010000276.1, from coordinate 178,978 downwards.
CTGTGTCTAAACTTACTCTAATCTCAAAACTTGACTTCGAAATTGTGCAGCGGCAGATTTTCAGTGGTTGAAATGCGCACAATAAGCCGTTTCCCTTAGCTTAGCCATCATCAGCAAAATGTTTCGCGTCTGGTTGGTGTATGGCTGGTCTGGCACCAGACCAACCAGATCAACCAGACTGCCAAAATTTGATCTGGTGCTAAAATGACCTGCGCGGATCCATAAAAAAGCTGGCAGCCAGAAAAAACTTCTGGCGCCAGTAATATGTCCCACCATACCAGCTATAATGCTTTCATATCATCCATATCTGTTCCGACACGTGAAATGGCAAAATAAGTTAGTTATATATTGCATCTATATCTACTACAGGATGTATCCAATGAGATTCCGTGGTCACTATACACACGTAGCAGTGGGAGCCCACGTGGCTGGGATGGAGGAGAGGCGAGCAACAGCGCTACACGTGCAACACCGGCGCGGGGGCTGCGGGAGGACGTAGTGTTGATAGGGCATGCCACGCTGCGGATGCAGGGGGGGACTTACGTGTACGCGTTGTTGAGGAAGGGGAATGCGCCCGTGTGCGTCGCGGAGAGGGGGATGTTTGGTCTGTGGGGGTGGGTTAGATACAGTACATTGGGTAAGGGAATACAGGAAACGTACTCTGGTCAGTGGAGGTAAGCGGTGAACATCTGTCTTGCGAGTTGTGAGCAACCACTAGATGATTAGTGGTAAGGGGACGCGACGCACAGGATCAACGAAGAGCATCATGTACACGTGTAGAACACGTTTGCATACAACTTCAGCGGGACGCGCATCCATCGCAAAAATCAGCAGGGAAGAGACGGGTGTTAGGCGACGCGGCGTACCTGCTGCGGCGTGAGGTAGCGCCTAGGGACGACGTGCTTGAAGGCGTCGACGCGGCGTTGGAACTTGTTGCGGTCTGCAGGCATGAGTTTGAATACGTTGCCTGTTGTTGTAAGTAGTAGTAGACAAACGAGCGTGTCAGGTCTGGCAGGTATGTAGTGAGAGGCGGATTACTCACCTAAATCGACCGTCTTTGCGCGCACGCTGCTCCACAGTGTCTTGAGCTTCTTGGCTAAGCGCATAGCCGGCACATCTGCATCCTTATCCGACGGCGCGTCCGAGCAAGCTGGCGACAACTAAGTCAATAGGGATGCATTTTAGAAATGAAGTAAGAGGAAGACACAGAGAAGACGGAGGGTGCCACAAGCGGCACAAAGTGCGAACAATGTACGAGGAAGCCATAGTCAGCAAGTGCATGGACAAAGCAGAAGGAAAGGAGGGGGGCCTAGCACGCGGCGACAAACTGTGTGACGTGTCCAGCTGGCCGTCATCAGTGTCTGTTTGGTGGGCTGATCTTGCCGTGGAGTTCAAGCAAGAGGCCTAGGCTAGCTCAGGATAATGAGACAGGCAGAGAGGAGAAGGAGGGAGGAAGAACGAAACGACACCAACAATTGAACAAACCATCCATCAATCACGCCATCTGCATGTGATCGGTCGGAGTTTGAACTGACTTCTTAAGATTTTTGTTTGCGTCGCCGTCTCCGCACCCATGATCATGATGAATACTCTATTATTGAGTCCTTTGGTCGACAATTCCTCGGGGTGGCAACATCGCGCCATTCCTGCTACCTTGAGGTAAGGGCTTTAGGGCGCCCCTAATTTCACTGCCTGCAGTAAATCACGATTTCATCATCTCTTCTCACTCAAAATGCGTTCTGCGTGTGTCATTCACCTGTAGTAAGTGCTCCCGTTTCCGCCCAAGGATGACACACATTTCATGCGGTGGTCGAAATGCATGTATGTCATGGTCTCCTAACTCGGCAGATTGCTCCACAGATTCACTGATTACAGTAAAATCCGGATCCGGCAGCGGGCCTTGCCACTTGTCGGCCTTACTTTATGATTGTGTGGAGCTGACAATGTTTGGTTATGTTGATTTCGGATGATCGCGGGACGGCAACCCGCCATCGGAATGTGCCTATTCCTTTGGACACATGCACCTACGAGCTGATTCGTACCAAGATCTCCATTGCAGCTCTGGCTAACGCGGACCGCTGCGCCGCGGCTCTGGGATGGCGACGGGCATGCTCATCCTCTCTGGCTGTGTTAACCACGGCAACACTCCAATCCAGCAGGGCGAAACCTGCTACTCAATGACTCAATATGCCGCGGGTGCTTTGTTTAGATGGGCAGCATACGGGTATCAGTCGGCTAAGTCACTGCTTGCGCAGCCGGGTGGGCAGGAGAGGAAGGACGTGTTCAACAGGGTGCCTGGATCGGCAGGCCGCTGGCTCGTGTCGCGCGCAATCACATCAAAGTGTCCACGCGGAGTTTGCGAGCACGCAATTCCTCCCACTTCCTGGGCACATAGGAACCGGGCGCATATTTCTCGATCCAGCTGCTGAGCTTCTTGATGGGGCGGACTTTGGCGCTCAGAACTCGAATCACCTCTGTTAAACATAATTACTGTTAGCCGAGAGCAATTCAGGAAGCATTGGCAACATTACTGTGCTTCCTTTCTCTGCTGTTGGGGTCGCTCATGGATGTTTTATTGAGGTGAGCCAATTTTGGACTGATGAAGCGCAGTAGCTGTCCTTATGGAGCCATGATGCTCGGCTGATAGGTATCCCCGCAGGTATTTAGCGTTGCCTGGGAATAGTGCTGCCGCGAGCTGAGTTCAAGGTGGCTCGAGCTGATGGGCCATCAACCTTGGGGTCAGCTCGAGGCGCCACAAGCTCACCTCGAGCTGGCTCGAGCCGATGGCTGAAAAAGGAAATCCACTATCCCACGCATGCACATCGCAGTCACCGACGAGTACTGAGGAACTGTATGAGCCCAATATACACCGCATGTTGTCCAGTATGCATATTAGTGTCCACTGGCTTTTTTCCGGCTCAAAAACATGAAATTGGGTCGCAGAAGCCTAAATACATGTAAAGCAAAAATAATTTGTTGGCGTCAGAACTTGACCACATTTTAATGCAGCATCAAACTCCGTATCATATCAATGATGTTATAAACACACTACAGGGCCTCCTCTGGCCTCCGATTGTCCCCTCTACTCTTCACATTATTCGTGCTAATTGGCACATCATATCGCCGCCGAACACAAGCAACAGGTCACATTTTGGCGTTCTTGTTTTGAAGATTCGAAATTGGGGTATAATCACTGACAGAACATGAGAAACAATATTTTTTTGGTTGGTTTTGCAGCCACAGAGAATTTCTGAAGTAGAAGGGAGTAGACACTGAGTGGCGCTCGCGTACCATGAAAGGAAATGACATTTGATGGAGATCAAAGCCAGCTCGAGCCGAGGTCACCTCGAGGTGCTGTATATGGTAACGGTCCGAGGCGAGCTGAAACTCAGCTCGAGCCACCTTCACCACGCGGCAGCACTACCTGGGAATACCTTGTTCTTGGTTTGCCTTAAGGAGCTACACAAGCAGCGCAGATTCAAGATCCACCTTCATCAACCTGCCATGGACGACATCTTGCTTTCTTGTGTGTTTTATCCTGTGACTGGACGGGGTGTGGATACTAACAGCAACGTAGGCCGAGTTGGGCCCTCTCATGGAAGTCGTGGACCAGGAGATTCCGTGCCAGGTAGCTGAGGCAAGTTGGTGGAAATTCAGTGCAAAGATTTCCCGGGAACCCTGGTCTGGTGCGGTCCATGTGTTATTAAAATGCACCATGCACGGAGCCGTTGCATCATCGAGGTCAGGAACCCATTTTTGTAGCCGAATTTTATTCACTGATGCGAAAGTAGAAATGGTCAGGCACCACTTGGATTCCAACGATTTGGTGCGAGCTGGGCGACAGGGGGGGGTGCCCAAACTGTGTCCCGGCAGTGCTGTTCACACTCGTGGACCCTCGAGGCATTCACAAAGTGTCGCTGGATTATTGCGGTTGTCAGGGGGTGGAAACTATCACGCAGCAATTGTGGGCGGCCGGTTTGGTCCCGATGGATCAAGTGCCCAGCCTTGCTATCGTGGTAAATCTGGAGGATTAAAACACACATGTGTCATCTGTAGTGAATGAACTGTTGATTCAGCATTCCGACCGACATGCACCTCTCAGAAGAAAAAAGGCAACGGCACCTCACAGGGTTGACGAGGGTCCGCTGGAAGCAGGGGGGGCAAGGCATGACTCAGGTTTTATCGGTGCTGTGGAATTGACAATTAATATGGATCGATTACAGGTAGATCCAAGACACCTCCAATTATTGAGATGCCTGTCGCGGTGCTTGCCACGGAATTGGAGTCTGCACCGCGACGCAGGCGGTCGGAGGCGTGGCCAATCAGCGGCGTGAGCACGGGTCTCGAGAGTGCTGAAGATGTCAAGACCGAGGAGGATCGCGCGCGTGCAGGACGAGGGTTGGCAGGCTTTGCTTGAGAGCATTGCGGCCGACCCAGGGCTGCTGGCTTCCCAAAGTGAAGACTAGTAAGTGGCTGGTTTTGGCGGCATATAGATTACTGATCCTGGGCTACAGCGCCGGGCCTCAGAGCGCCGTCGAGTACCGTGGGGATGACTGGGGCCACAGATTCGGAAGGAGTGTGTGCGCATGGGCAGAATTGAATCCGCCAGGGGGCAGCGTTGTGCAGATGGGAACGGGGCCCCGAGTCGAGCTGCTGGACGAAGCCGATGACCCTCTGCTGCGTCTCAAGTGCATCGTGGACAGGTACGAGTCGACAAGAGATGCGCACAGGGTTTTAAGCCTCAACCACACTGTGGATAGCTATGCGTCAAGGACCCGTTTCCACGAAGCCAGAAAGGCGCGTATGACTAGAAATAGGACTTGAATAATGCACACTGTAATAAACAGATTTCGCTGGCTATAACTTGGCATTAAGGGCAGCACAATCATGGAACTAGAAGGACTTGAATAGTGCACATTGTATTCAAGACTTATTATTCACTACAACTTGGCCGTAAAGGGAGCACAATCGGTACTGACAAGCAACATTGTAAGCCGCAACACTAGCGTTGAAGGGTTTCTGGGTGGTCGCTCCCTTGCGGCTCGGCAAGTAGCTCGGCGAGCTCTGTGTCTGACATAAGGGGGAGGAGGCTCGTCGCCGGCCTGGTCTTGATTGTCCACAAGAGTAAGAAGGGTTTGGCTGGAGCATGATGGTTAATATAGAAAGCAGATGAGCAGAAGGGATGCTTACAGAAATTGGAAATCAAGGTTTGCGGAGCGCTCGCCTCGCTGGAGATCGGGGTGCAGATCATGTGACGCTGCATGGGGAGGGCTGGAGGGACAAAGCAAAGTGAGATTCACGATGAGGAGCAAGTTTCGGTGTGATAGCTTACAATTGGTAGACATGCCCTAGGGTTGGTCGCGAGCGTTGCGGATTTGAGGGAATTTAGAAGAAAAGGGGTGGATGACAAAGCATCGTGATCTTGGCTCTTGGCGATGGCGACGCTGGCTTTTGCGTTCCCTCAAGAATCTACACGTTCGACACTCGGTGGTTCGAGCTGCGATGCCACCCAAACGAAAACACGAAAAGAAACTACCATTTCCCGCGGATTCGGATGAAGAGGAAGGTGGGGCCTCAAGTCAGCCCGCACCGCAGCAGCGCACGATGCTGCAGGAAAAAACTTCAGTGGCGCCTGGGAGGAAGATCGACATAGCCAGGCCGGAGTTCGTGTGGCGGTGTCTCCCACCAAGGCGCCCCAGGCTGTCCGGACTCACTTGAGACCCGACGAGCCTTGGGTCGGGGGCACCTCCGACGAGTATTGGGGCGCACCACCCGAGGAACCGAACTACAATGGGCCTGAGGCGCAGGCTGACGACGAGAGCGATAGCGGTGGCTCGGATGAAGAAGAGGAGAGTGGATGCGCGAAGCGCGACTTGGTGAGTTTGTGTAGAACAAGATGAAGTGCCGCGAAGACTGACAGTGTTGTACATGCAGGATTTCCCTTTACGCCAGTGGGTCGAGAAGCACTGCGACCTTTTTCTGAACGAGATGCTACGGTTGGAAGGGCGGGGCGATCACCGAGCCTGCACGGTATGCCCAGCTGTGCTGCCGGCAAGCCAGAGTACCGTGCTTGAGCTGCCTTGGAGGGGGCGAGCTTTTGTGTAAGGCTTGTCTGATGGATGCCACAAGCAGCTGCCGCTGCACCGAATTCAGGTGCGCATACCGCTCAATTTGGGTCGCAGTTGCTAACGAATTGTATAGCTTGGACTGGGCAAAAGTTTGAGAAGAAGACACTCAAGCAGCTGGGCTTGTGGATCCAGCTCGGGCATTGGCAGGGGAGGGATCGGAGATGCCCTCTGCCGGAGATGGCGCCGGGCGACAAGTTCGTGCTCATCGGCGACAACGGTGTTCATGATGTCAGCTTGGATTACTGCGGCTGCTGTCGGGGGGGCGCGCACACTGTGCAGCTCCTGCGAGCGCGGATGTTTCCCGCGACGACAAGCCGGCCATGCACAGCGGCTACCTTCAGCGTGCTGCGGCGGTTTCAGCTCATGTCATTCGAATCGAAGTGCTCGGCGTACAAATTTACCACAGTCTGGGGCGGGAGACAGACAACATGGGGCTGAAGCTGCCAAAGGTGAGAAACAGTTTTCCTCGCAAGTGGAGCGTCTTGTTGACCCCAGCGCAGAACCGCTACCATGAGTTTAGGCGGATGGCAAGGGAGTGGCGGATTTGCAGATGATCAAGCGAGCGGGACGTGGGCATGACCCAAAGGGAGCAAAAGCCACTGAGGCTGGGGAATGCGTGCTGCTCTGCCCGGTGTGCCCGCACCCAGGCAAGAATCTGCCCCCGGATTGGGAGAACGTCCGGACCATTTAAAGTGAGCTTGCATCTGGGAATTCACGTGTTTGCTAAGTGGGCCTCGCAGATTCCTCTACGCCTTATTTCTGGCAATGGACACGAACTTCCGGCTGAAGAGGAAGGAGGTGTCGCTGGAGGAGAAGGATCCAGGGCTGGGGCCTGGCTGGGCATTCTATTGTGATGTCAAGAAGTACATGGAGCATTTGAGCATCCACTGGAATAGCCGCAGGAGGTATGTCTCCGGACACTTGGTGGGGTTGCGCTGCTGACGGACGACGACCTGTAGCGAAGCACTGCGTTGCACACGACGCGGTCGACAAGCCGGACAGAGAAGCGCGCGGGACGGTGTCATCGGGGGTGGGCGCAGTAGATTGTGCAAGACATAACATGAAGCGTCCTAATGCTGTTGGGGACCTGCAGTTGGGGGAACGGTATGTCTGTTTTTCTGGTCTCTTTGGGACGTTGCTGAACGATGTTTTTAGCTATATAAACATGGACTATATGTTTTTTGTAAGCGTGAAGGATACGAAGCTCCAGCGGCTGTACGTCTCGTACGACATCGCGTGCCAACGGCACATAAACATTTGGGTGCGAATGGATGGCTACGACCCCGAAATCAGGTTCCTCCACGGAGGGAAGTTCATCACCTTCCTCGTGCCCAAATTCCACCTTCCGGCTCACATCGAGGCCTGTAACCTGTTGTTCTCCTTCAACCTGACACGAGATGTCGGCCAGATGGATGGTGAGGCCCCCGAGCGTGGCTGGGCAAATACGAATCCCTTGGCAGGGAGCACAAAGCAGATGGGGCCGGGTGCAAGACGCGATACGTTAGACGACCACTGGAACGATTGGAATCACAAAAAGATCGTGTCAATGTGTAAGTGGGCAGATCTGGCGCTCGAAAGGTGGAGGCTTACTTTGTTTTGACCGGCAGGGTGTTCGTTGCTTGATAAGGCATGCAGGGCGGTGCCAGAGATGGTCGGGACGAGGCTCGCTTGATCGACCTGAATCGGTCAGTCGGGGACGAAGCAGTGGTCAAGGAGTGGATGGAGATGGCGGAGGCATGGGAGAGATCACCCAAGAACCCCAATCCCTTTGAGACACACGAGAAGGAGGACCATCTGGCCAAGGCGCGGCACGAGCTGGCAGTGGAGGCAGCGGCGAGGGAGGCGGCGGGGACGGAGGCCGTTGGGGCAGTGCGTGCCAACATGCATGTCACAGAGTTGGTGGGAATGGGGATACAGCTCGAGGAGCAGCAGTGAGTGATGCAGTGGCCACCAAGCAATAAAGTGCGACTGACCAGCGCGGTGCAGGAGGGTGCTGAGCTTTGATGTCCGCACGCTCGGCCAGCATCCCACCGACACCCAGCGGAGGGTGATGGTAGAGCGGACCAGCAAGCTCCACCGCAAGATCGTTGCCTGGATGGACATCCAGGTGCTGTTCTTCCCACATGTCGCCAGGCTGTGTGAGCTGGAGGACAATGCACGAATGCACGCCGCCGAGACGCAAGTGGTCCCAGGAATCAAGGTCCAGGATCTAGCGCTGTGGCTGCCATCTGCGATGATGAACGCTGCTGGCAGCAGTGCGGAGGGCGCGCGCGTCGAGGATGACATCCTCGTCTTTGAGTACCGTCTGCGGCGGGGTCAGGCACACCAGGCTCTGGACGAGATCCGCCGTCAGCTTCTTGTGCGAAGCTACTTGTACACACGGAGGGACACACAGGCTATGGGGTCAAGGCGAATACGCGCGCAACGACAAGGTCGACGCTTTGAACGAGCGCGTCAAACGCACGGTGGCGGAGTATCGCACAGCGCGGTGGGCTCTAGTGGCGCTGGGGTGGGTGCTAAAGCGGAGCGAATGGGAGGCAGTGCTGAGGCGCTGGCGGACCTCGACGTGAGAGGGATGCCGAGGAAGGAGCTGGGAGATCCGGAGAGGCAAAGGGTGGGAAGGGGAAGGGGAAGGCTAAAAAGAAGCGGAAGACGACGCGGAGACAATGTCTTGGATATGGGTGACGCAAGCTCAGACAACGGTGGAGGGCCAGAAAGCGGCGCTGAATGAAGGTGAGTCGGGGCGCCAATGCGAGGAGCCATCTGACGCGTTGCAGCTGTGCGTATTGAATGGGCCAAGACGCGCGCTCGGTCTATCGGATGGTCCGAGGAAGTGATGCTGCTGGAGGAGGAGATGCGCCGGGTGCAGCAGTTCTTCTTGTGGCACGCAGAGTGGTGGGGGACGCAGATCGGGAGGCGGCCGGCCGTGGACGATGCACAGCGCGAAGGCGACACGGCTTACGCATTGCGACAGGGGGAGCTTCGATCGCAGCTGGCGGCGAACTGTGCTAAAAAGTGGCAGGACCTCCCAGAGCTGATCGCTCAGGCGAGGAATGGGCTGGTGATAGCGGTCGAAGGGGGGGATGACGAGGCGGGTGAGGAGGCAGATGGTGGGAGTGAGGAGGAGAGCGGCGAGGATCCGGTGCCCATGAGGTGTGGGAGGCGGGTGAAATCTGTGTACTTAGACTGATTCAATGGGGTGGTGTACGGCCATTTTATTTTTGTTATATTGTAATTTCGGTAGACTTATGGACATCGGGGCAGACGGCGTCGAGCACCGCTTGGCGTTGGGGACCAAATACAGGCATCTGGAGACAAACAGTGTGCTACTTGGGCTCTGAGACTGACGCGCATGGCCCTCCCGCCCCTGCTACCTGGTTACTCCATCGGGCAAACCTCTGGCATGATATATCAGACAGTTCTCCAATGGCCGGTTTTATTATATCATTGCAGTTGTGCGGCTCTGAGGTATTGATATATCACCCCCCATATTGTAGTGCTCCCGTGTTACCGGAAAGGAGCACGACCAGATTTCTCACTTCCTCCTCGGCATCATCATTGATATACGCCTCCCCGATAACCTTTCCCCGAACCGACTTCTTGCTGCCGTACGTGGAATTCTGGACTTCGTTTATCTGGCCCAGTATCCTATGCATACCAGCGAGACTCTAGGTCACCTCTCGAACGCATTGAAACGCTTCCACGAAAACAAGAGTATTTTCGTTGACCTCGGCGTCCGTAGCGACTTCAATCTGCCGAAACTCCATTCCTGCTCCCATTATATCATGTATATCAAATTATTCGGCACTACCGACAACTATAACACCGAATACACCGAACACCTCCACATCGATCTTGCCAAGGACGCTTTTCGGTCAACAAATTTCAAAGACGAGTTTCCCCAGATGACGCTTTGGCTCGAACGCAAGGAGAAGATCTTTCGTCACGAGGAATACATTCAGTGGCGGTTGGATGGATGTCCAGGTCCTCTGTCAACGGTGACCCTGCCCCTGGGATCGTCTACGAACGGCGGCTCAAAATGACTAAATTTCCGACATTGAAATCGGTCCGAATAGCCCGCCTCGTCTCCGACTACGGGGCAACCTTCTTCCACGACGCACTCACCCAGTTCATTGTTCGATTTAACAATCCAACTTTTTCCTCTGCTCAGGTGGAAGCTGAATCGGCGAGTATAGCTCTCCCATTCAACGCCGTTCCCGTCTTCCACAAAATCAAGTATACCACTGAAGATCCGTACACAGCAGATGGTCCAACTGACTCCGAGGTTGATGCCATCCACGTCCAGCCCGGTAAACAACTGAAGAACGGAAACGACCTTCCTGCCCGGTTTGATACGGCTCTCATTAATGATGGTACGGCAAAATTACCGGCGTTGACGGTGGGTCCCCATGTCTTGTTTTATGTTCTCGTTGAACTAAATTCCCTTTAGGCTACCGTGTTGCCCAGATTCGTGTAGTGTTCTCCTTCAAACCCAAACAGATCCAAACCCTCTTCTCTACCGGTCGCTCCCCTCCATCCCATCTTGCTTACGTTGAATGGTTCTCGCCGTTCTCCCCTCAGCCTGAGCCTCACCACCTCATGTACAAAATTAACCGCTCACTAAAAAACGGGGACCGCATCGCAAGCATCATTCCTGTCGCCAATATTCGCCGTAGCGTTCATTTGATCCCCAAATTCGGGCCAGTGGCTCCTCCAGAGTGGACTTCGAGCAATGTTTTGGATAGAAGCACATTTTTCTTTGCGAACTCCCTCTCTGACCGTCACATCTATACTACCTTGTTTTAGTTTTTTGGCCTATTAATTTCTTTTCTTCCTCCGCATGGGTACTGAGGTAAGTTGGAAAATATGGGCGAAATTAGGTCTCTTACCCCGAATTGCCCCTTCTTCTGCCTCATTTCTTAGACAGAACCAAATTAGCGGGAAATTTCTGGGAAATTAGGAAAGTAGTGTTTTCCTGATGACTTGTCTTGGCCTCCCACCTTTGCACAGCGTTGTACCATCAAAACGGTGCGTCGTTCATGGGCAATCAATTGTTTGCGCACATCCAGGCCTCGATTAAAAACGCGGTTTTAATGGTGTGCAAAACGCGGGTCATCAACGGTGAGCTCAAGGTCCTCATCTGCCTCCTCGGAGACGATGTCCTTGAGGCTCTTTTTGGGCGTTCCCGAATGATCGGCGGGCACTCACCGAACTGTAGTGTTGCCGAGCTCCGGGACCGTTTCATGTCAGCCATGAATCTCGACTGGATTTATGAGCAGTGTCCGGAGTTTGAGCGGCAACCACGTCGTTTGAATCTGACTCGCATGGGCCATGTCGATCATCTTCGTCCACGGCACTTTAAGCGAGAGCTGCGTGCGAAGAGTTGTGACCTGCCGGCAGTTTGGAAATCCACTGTGTGGAAGGCAGAGGCCATCCTTGCAAAATACGGGGTGCGGATGACGGTCCCATTTTCGGTACTCTTCAAGCAACCCGAAACCGACCTACTGCGGCCGTTTGGCGGCAAGTATCCGGTGCTGTCAACTAAGGATGTGGTCACCGGCGACGGCGATGACAGCGACTTAACAGTCGACGCCCGCTCCTTCAATCCTTCCATCCTCATTCCTGCTTCCGAGTTCGACAGGATGTTTGCCGAAACTGAATCCTCGGACGCTCCAGCTCACTCACTCTTTGCCGAAATCAATGACAACGGTCGACGCGCTCACAAGAAGACAATTGTGCGAACACTCTTCGAAATGACACACGACCTCCACACAAGTCGCGATCGTCACCAGCGCGTGCGCGGCTTTACTTATGGCGGCAAATCGTGGACACAGGAGAGCGGAGAAGGGCATCAAACATTATCCCCGTCGACCCACTTTCAGCAGGGCCAGCTGTTCACCACACTCATCTGCTACAACAATGCCCACCTTGCGCTTGCCATCGCCAAATGCACCATGATCAGGAAAACAGGGTCTAAGGCCTCATCCACTTCCGCTGTTCCCCGGGGCGAACTGAACTTACCCGCATCTGTCTGGACCATTTCCAGTCAGATCCTCTCACTAGTTGCTCTAGACCAACACAAAGACACTCCTGGCTTTGTATGGGACGGAGAATTTGTATCGTTGTCCCTGAATAAGAAGGGTCAGAACGGCGACGTGTCGCGTATCCAGAATCTCCAATTCTCGGTCCCGAGCCGTCTCATTGATCTGGCTATCCACGAGCAGGCGCACGAGCTGCTGGCTCTTGAGTCCGAAGTTTCGTGCACCCGGGAGAAGACATGGTTCTTCTCCAACAAGGACCTATCAGCTGCGTGGTCCAGTCTGTGGGAACGGCTGCTCGCAGATAAAACCCTGCACGACAAATTCCCGGTGTTCATGCAAGTCTCGAGCGGAGTCTTCCCTTATGTTAGGTTGGCTTCCACAGGTAACCTTATGTTGTTCTTGCTTTGCTTTTTCAGACTAAAAGTGTCCTATGTAGACTCCCCGGCTGTCTATTATCTCAAAGCAATTGCCGGCACTCCAGTTGATGAGACACACTTCAAGCGTAGCACATGTCGTGTTTGCGGTGTCGTCGTCAAGGACATAAATCGACAGACTCACGTCGGCCAACACATCTTGAAGTCCGTCTGTGGTGTCGAAGATCCTTCAGTAAAAGTGCCGGTATGGAAACAAACCGGGATGCGAATATATACTGAATTCAATGGCAGGTCTCAAAGCCATATCCCTGTGGCGCATGCGGCGGCCCGACACTCAACGGCGGCTGTACAACTGGAATCAAGAATGGCAAACTTGATTCCAACTGCCCCCTCACCTATGCCTTCATGATTTCGGCTGCTTCACAATTCCGCGAAACGCGCCCGTGTACAAACGTCCCCATCAAGTGTCCGGCTGCCGACTAGTGTTGGCAAAGTTCGGTTCGGTTCAGGTTCGGGGCATCTTTGCCCGAACGCCGAACCTGAACCTGGCGTTCGGTTCAGGGAATGGCCGAACCTTGAACCTGAACTCGCGTTCAGGTTCAGTTCGGTGTTCGAACGCGTTCGAACCTGAGGAATTTTCCCAGGGTAAAAACCACCTCTCTAGCCTCGTAAAAAAATTAGAAAAGGTTCATTCTATTAGAAATTCTATACTAAAGCAAGGATAGACACCTTCGAGAACAACAGGGCAGTTATCTGGGCAAATTCATCCTCAACATTGATTGACTAGATCACGTGTAGTCTAGATTTCCTTGATGGCCTGATGTAGGCGGTCAGGTTTCGGAGTTATCAATCACACGTGACCTGAAAACAACACCACATATGCTCAGACGCGCCCACGATATCCGCGCGCCAATGGCGTCGGCATGGCTTCTTCTGACGGTTTTCTTGCTCTTGAGTGCTGCTTATGCCCATGCCTTCGCCTTTTCATCTCCCGAGGGCTTTACTCTGGTCCGAAAGATCCTACTCGCCGCCCTCCCGACTTTTGAGCCGCACACCTACCAAATGGATGGAATTTGTAAAGTTCTCGACAAGGTGGACCTGGTGGCTGTTACCCCAACCGGATCTGGCAAGACAGGATTCCTTTTCTTGACTATCATTGTCATGAGTGCCATCGCCGCGAATCCGTCACTCTGTCCGACCGTGGCATTTCCCAAAGATCCTGCGATTGTTGTCGTGTGCCCAACCAACTCAATAGAACAACAAATGGTTAGCCCTATGGACCTTTTTGCGTCTCCGTGCCGGAAACTGATGGATTCCAGGACCATCCAGCAGCGGGCAAGAACAACGCGACTTGGCCCGGCGTCAAATGCGCTGCGACGAGTGATGGTAAAGTCACGTGGATGTCAACATTGCCAATCAATCATTGCCCGATTGGGGTCGGCAATTGCCGAACCTCGACCGACAGTAAGAGATGCGCGAACGCAATCAGACCATAATCAAGTTTTTTTCACTCACTCAAAAAAAAAAAAAAACAATTGATTCTGGTCTGACTACGGGAGACTAGATCACGTGAGGACCTACCATTTCGCATCGTCGAGGGTCAAAGAATCACGAAGGCCCCTTGAAATCACTCGTGGAACAAAATAGAAGGTAAGTAAAGATTTCAGTGGTAATATTCCACTCCAAACTCCAGAAAATCTGTCTGAACAGGGCTTTTGCGGTTCGGGGTTCGAACGCGTTCGGAAAAAATGCCTCCATCCCGAACGCCGAACCGAACTTTCGGTTCAGGTTCAGCATTTGCTGAACCTTGAACCTGAACCTCGCGTTCAGTTCAGTTCGGTTCAGGTTCGAACCGATTTCTGAACCGAACTTTGCCAACACTACTGCCGACTGCGACCAATTTCACTGGAAGTACAACTTCCAACAGCATCTCGAGGACAGACACCCTCAATGGAGACTAATTCTATCCCACGACTTCCTTTCCGCCATTCAGATCAGCTCTGCTGAGCAACAGGCCCTCGGAATTCCCCACGACGATGTCATTGACATTCCGGCGACTGCACCACCCAATCCCTCCTTTCCTCCTCCGAGTCGCGGCCAGAAGCGGCCCGCATCGAGCCCTCCGAGTTCGCCCAGCCGCAGAGCCAACAAGGAGAACGAAGGGATAACCGCATCGAACTCCATCGACTCACACGCAGTACACCCGCCAAAGATTCGGAAGGTCATTTTGAAGTTACCACTCGCCCCAGCCCTCCAGAAAAATTCTCGTGTAAAGTAGAAGATATAAAGATGACATGTAAATATTTTTGTACTTTTCTGCTCAATGCACGGCGCATACAATCCGAGCGAACTCGTCGCGGCTTCCCGTGTGAGAGCGACCCGATATGGAAGGTGCCTGTGGCACGTGCTGTTGATGGTGGGGCTCGCTTAGCGAATCGCGGTTCCGCCACAATGTCCACACCAGTGCTAAATCTCCCTCACAGCCCGCCTTCCACTCCTCCTCCCCTGCACAACCCCCTGCACAACCCCCGGCTGCCAATAGTCTTGATACCCCTTCCATCAGCGCCTGGCGTCATACGCGCAGTACTCGTCCAACAGTGGGCCTTACCAACAAGCCGCCTATGTCCAAGCGGCGTCCGAACTCGAAAAAAAAATCATCTCTACAAGTGCCGCCCGCTTTGTCGAGTTCTATTTCCGTACGGATCCCGACACCGGCTCTCCACCGCAAGTGGACTATGATGCTCTTTCTCGTATTTCCCAATACAAGAACGAGATGAAGATGTATGATCCGCTGGTACGCCATTGAAGCCATTGAATATCCTCAACTGCAATATCTTGTCGCGAGTAGATCGCAGCCCTGGAGCCCGCTGTTGCAGAGAACTGGTCCTTTGTAAATACCTCAGCCCTCCTCGATCCCGACTCCAAGTTTCTCCTGAACACACCGGTGAAACCCGATATCGCTTTGTATGGGTCAACTCCCCCCTCGAACGACAACATATGTCGATCTTGTGATGCGGAACTTTTCATCGAGCTAAAAACCGATCCCGCCGACGACCCCTTCGAAGATACAGACAATGGAGTCGTCCCCAGGTCATCTGCGAGGGGAAGGGATACCAGGGGGCAAGTCATAACCTACCTGAATGCAATACAGGCGTCCCAGCTGCGTACGCACTGTTTCGGCGCTCTGATTATCGCCAACCATTGCCGTCTGTTTCGCTTAACGAGGAGTGCGATGGAGGTTACGAAACTCTTCGATTATACCACTTCGCCCCTCCTCGTGCGATTCCTCTGGCGTCTCTCCCACGCCCCCGCTGATGTGCGCGGCCTTGACACCACCTTCGAAAAGATTACCGCTGGAGGTCAACGCGATTCGCGCCGAGCGCGGGAACTCATCAATGCCATCGGGAAACCGCTCTGGAGCGTCACCGTCGGCGACCACTCCTTTTATGTCTCACACCCCTTCACGCGTTCCCACCATCTCCCCGTCGGGCGCGGTACGCGCTGTTTCGTCGCGGTCGAGACCAAAACCGATCGGATCTGTCTTCTAAAAGACACTTGGCGAGTCGTGGGTTACCATCCCGAGGGACAAGTCTATGCGCGGTTGAAAGAACAACAAGTGCAGAACATTCCGGATGTGATTGTTGCCAAAGATGTAGACGGTCCCCATCACCGCTGCGGTGTTGACGACTATCCCTTTCTCTGGAGCAAATTCAAGGAGCAAGCGATTAGAGACCACCAGCACTATCGGCTGGTACTCGACGTTGTTGGACGGCCGTTGGTGGGATTCGGATCTACGCATGAGCTAGTGAAGTGTATGCTGGACGCCCTTCAAGGTAAGCCCTCTCGCGTATTGATATTCTGTTCACTCAAGTCTACAAGCGCACTGCGACGCTTGGACCAAAGCTCGCGTCGAGCACCGAGATGTTTCGGTTGGCAACATAATCCTTGTAGTCGACAACGGGATTACGAGAGGGTTGTTAATCGATTGGGAACTATCTCGATACGAAAGCGACGGTGGCGCCAGGGCATACGAGCGTACAGTGCGTGTTTCCTCTCGGTTAAAGCCGAGCCGTTTCTGATTCATCTCAACAGGGCACCCGGCAGTTCATGTCTGTCCGACTTTCCTTGGCCACCGAGCCGCAAGCACGCGAGTTGGCAGACGACCTCGAGTCATTCCTCCTGGTATTGCTTTGGGTAGCGATCACATACGCTCCAGGTACTATGACCGCGAAAGCGCGCGCCGACAAACTCCAGATCTTCGACGACGCGAATCCAGACGCGAAACTACTACTAGTAGGCAATGGAGGGCGCTCGGTCGTATCTTTCAATCTCGATTCGCCCCATTTCGAGCATCTTCTAGTGAAGCTAGTGAATGGATTCGAAACCCGATATACCCTGCGTCCCCGTCTGAATCCTGGCCCACCCATCTCGACAGTTCACCTCGAGAGCCACGGCTGGATGTTGGAGCTGCTGCGGCAAGCTTTGGAGGACGAAACCTGGCGGGCACTAAAAGATGCTGGAGAGGCGCAGCCAGTAAAGTGGCCAGAGGTTACGGCGCTCAAGCGCAAATCTGAGATCCCGGAGTATGGGGAGGTGCTCGAAGCGAGGCGTGAACAGGCGGGTGCCGAGTATCGCAAGTCCCAGGAAGACGATGTCTTCACATAGAGTCGACTTTTTACCAGAATCATGATGTGTACATATGTTTTCCCTACTCTGCGGGAATTTGCGCTCTCCTCCGCGTGTTTCCGTTCTCATTCGGCTCACACGCTCCGTTAGCGTTGGCGGTCTGCACAGAGCCGCGGTTCGCACTGGACCGAGACCCTGCACGAGAACAGTGCCGCAACATGTCTGTGGAGGACAAGACGGATTGAACGAGCCCAAGACATCAGGAAACAGTGTTGCATTTTAAGGTTAAGCCTTAATTAAGGCTAAGCCTTAATAACACCTTAATATTAAGCCTTAGAACGAGCTGGGAACGTAGTTAAGGGCTTATTAAGGGCTTATTATTGACGTAAGGATGCTTACTCGTCACCGGCTATGGGCGACACGATGGTAAAATCGGTTGAACATGGGCTCGACAATGAGACTGGAGAAACTCAGCATATTTCGTCTTGCAATTGTGCTCAAGCGACACTTTGGCATTTTTCTGAGGTACCAGATGGTTGTTTGGAGGCCTTGCGGGATCGTGGGAATTTTAAACTTAAGCCTTAATTAAGCCCACCCTTATTAACCCCTTAACTTGTTCTTAAGCCTTAACCAAAATTTTTACCCTTATTAACCCCTTAAAATGCAACACTGTCAGGAAACACTGTTTTGCTGGGTGGCTGCATGCCTGTCTCGGTAACCCAGACGTTCGGTGTGATCCGGCGGAGTTTGAATAAATGATAAGAAAAAGATGGACCCGGATCACACCAGAACGTCTGGGGCATTTGGTATACAAACACCCCCCATCGAGTCACACTCCCATGTCACACTTGGGTCGACATCGTCTCTTGTATGTTCCAGCACTCTCAAAACCTTCCCTAAAGTGTCCAATCTCAGATATACAATGCATCTTAGTATTTGAGCAAATTTTTCTGGCTGTATGGAGGTCAATAGAAGGCAAATTGCACTCTGAGGGGGCAGGAAAGGATGAAATTCAACCTACTATTCAACCTGGAGTAGGAGCAATATCATCAGACTTTAGGTTGATTTTCACCGACCTTAGGTTGATTATTGCCTCGAATTAGGTAATAGGTTGATTGGTATCCTATTTTGGCCGAATTCATCCTATCGACCCAGGGGCCACATCCGCTGACTTTCAACCTATGATAGGATATCTTGGTCAAACCACCACCAGCTTCGATATTGTGCTGCTTATTGCCACAATACCGGGGATTTATTGCATAGAAGCCGGTGTATTGTTCTACATAAGACAGAGATAGCTATATAGAAGGGCACAATTTACGACCCGCAGTGAGGAAACCTCCTGGATTCCAGATGCACAAATGTGTATAATCTGCAGGATACAGTCTGATCAGCTACATGTTATATTATGCACAAAAGTATACACACCATAGATATCTGCATTGGGGAACAACCGCTTGTAGCTTCGCAAAAGCCTGGACCTGCGATGACGATGATGAGCTGTAGGGTCTACGAGAGTAATCAATGCATGTTCAGCAGGTGAAAGAAGTAATCCATACCTGCAGGGTACGGAGAGGAAACTGTCTGTAGAATAAGAGTTAATGCACCGTTACAAGCACGGCATGCAAAAGAAAACAGAGATCTTGCCGGGACAGTGAGTCCCAAAGAGGGGTCCATGGGGGTATGAGCACATAGGTCAGTTTTGAAGGTTGCAGAGGAGAGCACCAAGCGAGGAAGCCATCCGAGACAAGGAGAAATTGAGTACATATGGCCTGTGCTTCGTCCAACGGTCCAGGAGGATCCTAGAGTTCCAAGTCTTGCCAAGAACACACTAGAGGCAATTCAAAGAGTCAGAGGTAGGCCTTAGATCTCTACAGACACGCAGAGCAAGCGGACAGTGGTTTATGGGGGTGAGGAGGAGAGGGAAGGGAGGAAGAAAGTGACGGTCAGATCAACCAAATCCATCAATCACGTTATCGATGGCGTGATTGATCGGAGTTTGAATAGAGTGGGCAAAATTTCTGTGCGCGCTCAGTAACTGCGTATGTCTGAGACCTGCTATCTAGCCTCTGTATACCTTACTGTTCATATATGATCTGTTGGAAAGGATTACTGACAGTAATTAGTGTGATATTTTGATCTTTTCCACCTGGGAGTCTTTTACACCTTGGGATAGGTTGAACTAGGTTGTTGAACTCGCAATAGGTTGAACGGAGCTTGCTGAAAATACAGGGTAATTTCACCTCGAGATAGGTTGAAAACAGTAGGTGAGTATTCAACCTAATATGTAGGTTGAAGTAATTCAACCTAAAACCCTCCGAACATAGGTTGAAAGGCATTATTCAACCTAAGGCTTGTTGAATTTCCTCCTGCTACAGCTTCATAGTGGCACCAAACCATGTCATTTCCCAAATGCTACCAGCTGGGCCAAAAAGCAAGTAATAAAATTAGGGAAAGCTGCCAGATCCAGCCCAGGATGTATATGAATGTCTTAAAACAGCCCTAAGGTCAAAGGTTTGGCAGGAGGAGGACAAGACAAGGGGTGTGACACGATGGGGGGTGTTACATACCAAATGCCCCAGACGTTCTAGTAGCATTTGCGTCCATTGGACAAAGACAATTGATAATATTGATGATGCCCTGGATAGATGGGAGAGAGGACATCCCACCATGGAAGGGAGACGACTCATCATCATGATGGTCATCGGAGGAATGACCCAATACCTTGCAAAAGTTCAAGGCATGCCCCCTGAGATAGAAAAGAAACTGGAGCGCCGCATACAAGCGTTCCTGTGGGACGACAAAAAACTTATAGCAGTAAACAAGGAAACTGTCTACGCACCTATCAATATGGGTGGCCGCAACCTCCTAGATATTGTCGCCCGAAGCGAAGCCATCTCTGCAACATGGCTGAAGTCGTATCTTGACCTTGGCCCAACATGTCCGCTGTGGGGCTTTGCTGCCGATGAATACCTGGCACTGAATATGAGTAGCAAGTCAGAGCTTGTTGTAGACAAGAACCTACGCACCTGTGTATTCCTCCAGGCATGTGACACAAAGAAAACCCTCAAACCGAAGGACCTAGTGGACATGCTAAAAGTTGCCTGCTAGCGGGGAGTCCGAATGGATGGCCTTGCGTTCTCACAAGAGATAATGAGAGGTGCCACCATCTGGTACCATGTAAAGTCCATGGCCAACCGTGGCATATTCAACAAAGGCGACAAAATAAAATGCCTAAAAGAGAACCACAGAATCTGGACAGTTGGAGAGACCAAGGTACTCGTCCGACGACTCAGCGAAATCAGGCACCATGGGTGGTCCAACTGCACATGCAACGCATGCAAAGACACCAGAGTAGAGTGCCGTGGATGCTCCAACCCAAACAAGTGCTATCTCAAAGCACGACAGCTGCTGAACTCGCTGGAACCAAAGTGGAACCCACTGCTCCCCCAACCCGAGGATTATGAAGACGCACCTCCTGCTCCCATCGAACTCAAGGAGAACGAAGCTCTATTCGACCCGAAAATAACCACCAAAGGGACCCTGGGAGACACCTTCCGAATATTTACAGACGGCCGCAAAGGAGGCACATCTGCCCCAGATACCCGGATGGAGCCGGAAGCAGATGAGGATGATATTGTTGTATACACTGACGGATCCGTGACAAACAATGGCAGAGTAGATGTGTGTGCAGGATCCGGAGTGTTCTACGGACCAGAAGACCAGAGGAATCTTGCCATACGAGTCCCAGGAGAATTAAAACAGTCCAACAACATTGCTGAGATATTGGCAGTGAAAGAGACAGTCAAGTTGAACCCCAAAGATATCCCACTGAGGATCAAGAGCAACTCCAAGCTGGTTGTTGACGGCCTGACCAAGAATCTCCAGAGATGGGAAGATGAAGGATTTGAGAAAACGGAGAATGGTCACCTGATCAAAATCACGGCGGCGCGTATCTGAGAACGCAAAGCACCCACAACCCTCAAATGGGTCAAGGGCCATGCCGAAATCGAAGGAAACGAAATGGCCGACCGCCTAGCGGATGAAGGAAGGCAAAAAGATGCCCAGCCTGTGGTAGACCTGCACATTCCACGTGCAATGCTGGTCCCAGGCATAAAACTCAAAACTATGACCCAATCATCGGCATATAAAATAATCCAGGTGCAGACAATGGACACAGCAAAGTACCAGGAGGCATTGGATCGACACGCCACCATCAGGAATGTGCTGTATGCGCAAGATGCTGCAGCAGGTGGAGACGACAACATCCCAACAGCAGTGCAAACATGGAAATCGGTCCACCACAAGGACATATCAAGAAGCATACACTTCTTTCTGTGGATGGTCGTACACGATGGCTATGCCCTCGGCGATCATTGGCGACACTTCCTGGGCTTCGAGGACAGGGGAACCTGCAATAGATGCAGAGTCCCAGAGAGTATGGAACACATCCTTACTCAGTGCGATGAGAATGGGCAAAAGGCAATCTGGGAGCTTGTTAGCGAGCTCTGGCAACTCAAAACCGGCACTGGAATGCCACCCCCGCTCATGGGCGAAATCATGGCATGTGGCCTCATTAAAAAAGGGAATCTCCCTGGTAAGACCGACGCAGGCATGACACGTCTAAACAGAATCATCATCTCGGAATCCGCCCACCTCATCTGGCGCCTACGAAACGAACAAGTCCTCAATGGTAAAGGCCCCTCGACGATCACAGAAATTCGCAACCGCTGGTCGCATGCACTAAACGTGAGGATCGGAATTGATTGCTTATCTACAAACAAAGCTAAGTATGGCGCCAAAGCACTCAAAAAATCGCTGGTGCTGAAGAGATGGGCTGGATCCCTCCAGGATAAAGACAGACTCCCAGCCGATTGGACTAGGGAGACCAGAGTTATAGTGGGTACAGTATTTAATGGGGATGCGAAACGATTAAGGAATTTAGAGATTTATGAAGCAGCCTTCCATCAAATCGCCCTGTTCCCTTTCATAGATCTAGAGTACGCCTTCCAAGCTATCCCTCACCACAAAGTTTCATGTGGTTACCTGTTCTTTTCACTGAGAACGAGCACAATCTTTCCCATCAGCCATTTTGGCCTAATCACGGGATGCAAATACGCACAAACATGATCGCTTGGCGCCAAATTTTCACCGTATACTTGTGATCCGCTCCCTCTAACTGCTTCATCGATGTGTCTATGCCCCGCCTGGTTGGTTCTAACGGCCAGAGGAAGGCTGCAGCAGAGGTGCACCACGAATCCTGCATCTTGGAGGCCAGGGATCTGGTCAACGAAGGCGAGGCGGACTATGCTACAGCGGGGCAGAAGCTTGGGATTCCTCCTGCCACGGTTTTCCACCACAACCATGGACGTCGAAACACACACCAGGCCCAGAGTATCAGCAGACCCTTTCTGCCGCGGAGGAGGATGAGCTTGTCGAGTGGCTGAGGGAGCTGGATCGCTGGGGATTGCATTTGCAACGCAGCCTCGTCATCAACCGTGTTGACACATGGTAGCGGAGAGAGCTGCGAGCCTTGGCCTACCTGCACCGCGTCCAGTTGGTGTCAATTGGTTCACACGCTTCAGGAAGCGCCATCCGGACATGCGTACAGCACTCAGTGAAAGGAAGGATGTTGCTCGGAGCAAAGCAGAGCGCGACCCTCGTAGAATGGCAGCTTTCTACTCCAATGTGCGCGTTCTTCCCTTACACTACGTACCACCACGCTGAAACCTTCAGTAGCTTGCGCGTGCCTGCGCCGCCCCGTATAACATCAAGCCTGAGAATCTGTACAACGTCGATGAGAAGGGGTTCATGTTGGGGATTTCATCCCGTGAGAATGTTGTTTTATTCCGGCGGTCCGAGTTGGATCGCAAGATGGGGAGACGCCCAAATGGTCCCACAGTCCCGCAGGGTATTTCGCTCTCTGTGATGTAGCTTTAGAGAAATTGAGCATTTCGCAGATGGCAACCGAGAAACGATCACTGTAATTGATTGTATCTGCGCAGATGGGACCATGCTTTCCCCGTTTATCGTCATGAAAGGCAAACGACCATCGTATTCTTGGGTTAAAGATTCCGAGCTGGAAAAGGCATGGATTGCGGCTTCACCAAACGGTTGGACAGACAATGAACTCGGTGTAAACTGGGCCAAAAAGATATTTGAGCCGGAAACCCGGGAAAAGTAATGTCAATTTTATACTCACAATTCGGGCAATATTTATTAACGACCGAAAAAGAGCTAACGGTGACTGGAGGGCCCTCGTTTTCGACAATCACGAGAGCCATATATCTCTGGAATTCATCGACTTCTGCCTCAGAAACAAGATTCTGTGCATCGGGCTGCCTCCGAAGACATCAGGAATTTCCCAGCCCCTCGATGTCTCCTGCTTCAAACCCTATCAACTAGTGTACGGTCGAGCAGCTGACGGTGAGGTCAGGAGCGGTGTTTGTTTGACCAAACAGGATTTTCCACGGTGAGCTCATTGTTGCGACGTCAAGCATGTAAATGACAGTGACTATCCAGACTCCTCCCACGCGCCCGAGCTGAGGCATTCACCAGGACCAATATTGTTCAGGGGTTTGAACAGACCGGTATATTTCCTTTCAACGACAAATTCCTTGGGTTTATGCGGGACTACTACACCAAGCTAGACAAAAGAAACTCGGCCGCTGATTCAGACTCGTCACATTCTCCTTCTGGAAGTCGACCGCCTTCTCCCATGACACCGCCTCATCAACGAGGAGGTATCTGCAGCGAGCTGAATGAACGTGTCTGGGCTCTATCCAGATCCCCTCCAGAAACACCCAGTGCGGCAGTAGAAATTGCAAAAGAGGCATCGTACGAACTAGAAAGAGCTGAAGCTCGAATTTCGATCCAGCATGCCAGGACACGGGAGTTGCAGGCAGCGGAGAAGGGGAGAAACAAGAAAGGTGACCGGCGGTGGCCTCTGGGGGACTCTCGAATCTTCGACCAAGCCGTGTTGAACCAGCTACGAGAAGCGCGCGATGAGCGAGACAAACAGATGTCCAGTCGCGGAAGGGGACGTGGAAGGGGGGGCGGACGAGGCAGAGGGAGAGGCAGCGGAGCTCGTGGCGGTGGCCGAGGACGTGGATCGCGGTGTATCCCCTTGGGCGACATCCAAAACCGGCTAGATTCCGACTCGGATTCAGACGACAATAGCGGCGGGAGTGGAGGCTTACCGCAGGAACTGGTGGACGCATTTGATGGACACCCGCCCAAATTTGTCGACGATGTGTCCAAGGAAGCCTCGGATGACAGCCCGGTGGATGATGAGAACCGTCTGGTTCTTGGTGGTGGTGGAACGAAGAGGAAAGCGGCGGAGGAACCAGAGCAACGGCCGGGTAAGCGCAGAGTGATCAAACCCAGTCGATTGAACCTGTAGAATGGCCCCATTTCTTGGTAGGAGTAGTGTACTACATCCCAATTGCTAAATATCGCTGATAAACAACACTATGTGGGATGGATGTGCGCAAAGAGTAGTCGGCCTGGGCAGAGTCACCGCAAGAACCCGAATTCGGTGTCCGAGCGGTGTTTTCACATGGTTTCATGGGCTTTTGTCCTTCACTGTGTGTTCTATCGCATCCGCAGGCATCGAAAACGGGGGGTAGGAGGCAAGACGTTGCCCAGGAACCACATCGGAGGCGAAGAAAACACGATTGTTTGGTCGTATTTCGCATCCCCGTGTATTTCACATCCCCATTAAGTACTGTATTGGTTAGCGGGTGAAGATGGGTTGGTTGATCCCAACCTTGAACCTGTTGATGAGAGCCCCACACAGGCGCTATCAACAGCATATCGTGCGTAAATTGCATTCCCTGGGTGGACTGTCAAGCGGGGTTGAAAGAATGTGGTCCCTGCTAACCCTAACAATTGTGTGGTAAATTAGAGATGACTTGGTTGTATTTCCGAGTGATCCGACTTGCGGTGACGGAAGAGTACTAGATAGTACTACTCTTAATGCCATCTTGTTCCACATAGCATTTGTGTCCATCATTTCTTAGCTGAACTCACGTGGCCCAGATCATTCCGGGCCGATGCTACAAGAACGTCTGGGTTACCAAGACACCTGAAGCGTTGGTAGCACTGGTAGTTGTCCTGCCAGCGACCAGTAGCTCCTGATAGAATGGGTAGCTGTCCCCCGGCAATCAGTAGTACATGGTAGCGCATCACTCTCGGATTGGTAGCAGTTGATAGCGGCATCTGAAAGGAATCAATGTTCAAGGCATCAGGAGCCTCAAAATATTCTCCATTGCATCGATTCACATGCTAGTGGACTTGAGTCATTAGATTGGGCAAAGATGACCCAGAATGTAATGTCACAGGGGAAGGCAGGAAAGTGCCAAGTCATTTCAAAGTCCGCCCGCACGTGCCGATTGCATGATTGTTTGAGCACCAAACAAACTTTGGTTCATCGTCTTTCAATAGGTTCAGAGCAAGAGGTCTGCAATCTCTGGATCATTCCCCCCATCAACAACACGTGCATTGATGATAGCCGATCATTTCCCCATTTGGGATTCACTCGCTGTTATATCCGTGCAACTCGGAGTTCCTCGGAGCTCCGATCAGACTTACTTCGGAATTTCCGAGGGGGACTTCTATTCATACATTACCTTGAAGGCTCGGCATCTCCGGTGGACGTCGTTACTGATCACAAGAACTTGGAGTACTTTGCCACTACTAAAGTGCTTACTCGTCGTCAAGTTCGGTGGTCCGAGTATCTTTGCCGTTTCAATATGGTTATTCGTTTCCGCCCGGGCAGGCTCGGTGGAAAACCCGACGCCTTAACTAGACGATGGGACGTCTACCCTAAAGAGGGGGATAAGGCCTATGGCCAAGTCAACCCTCATAATTTTTGTCCTGTTTTCACTCAAGATCAACTTTCGGTGTTGCTTCGCGCCACTTATCTCGAGGACATTTGTCTTCAAGCTACAGTTGTTATGGATGTAGACGAGCTTCATTCGGACATCCGAAGCCACCTCCGAGATGACCCTTCGGCCTTACTCGGAATTTCCACGGCAACTTCTGGCAACTCCCCTCGTTGGACTATTGACAACACTGGCCTACTTTGCCATGACGAGTGCATCTATGTTCCTCTCCTTAACGGAAATTCCGAGGAACTCCGAGTTCAGGTTCTTCAACACTGTCATGATCACATCCTGGCTGGTCATTTCGGTCAGAACCGCACTCTTCAGCTCGTTCGACGCGAATATACTTGGCCAGAGGTCCGAACCTTTGTCCAAATGTACTGCCAATCTTGTGTCTTGTGCAAGCACAACAAGCGGCCTCGACACAAACCTTATGGGTTACTCAAGCCCTTACCTGTTCCACTTCGCCCCTGGCACTCTATCTCCATGGACATCATCAAGGAACTTCCGAATTCCAATGGTTACAACAGCATTCTAGTCATCATTGATCGTGCTTCAAAACAAGGAATTTTTACTCCTTGCGACACAAACATAACCTCTTCGGACCTCGCTCGGCTTTTCCTTGTTCATGTTTTTTCTAAGCATGGAGTCCTTTCACACATCACTTCGGATCGGGGATCCGAATTCATTTCTGCATTCTTTCGGTCCTTGGGTCAACTCTTGAGTGTGGAATTGCATTTCACCTCGGGGTATCACCCGGAGGCCGACAGACAAACCGAACGTGCCAACCAGACTTTGGAACAATATATTCGCATGTACACTTCCTATCAACAAGACGACTGGGATCGTCTTCTCCCTCTGGCCGAGTTCGCTTACAACAATGCTCCAAATGCTTCTACTGGAGTTACACCATTTTTTGTGAACAAGGGATATCATCCTTCCTTAACTATTCATCCAGAACGTGAGGTGGCCAACAATTACGCTAAGGATTTCACTGTCGACCTTCACGGACTTCATGAGTTTCTCCGAGAGCAAATTACGGATGCTCAAAAGAGATACAAGGCCATTGCTGACACTCGTCGAAACCCTTCACCAGAATTCAAAATTGGTGATCAAGTCTTTGTTTCTGCAAAGCACATTCGGACAACCCGACCAACTCCGAAGTTTTCCGAGCAGACTCTAGGTCCCTACAAAATTATAGCCCATCCCAGTTCCAATTCTTATACACTTCGGCTTCCGAAGCAACTCCGAGGCATTCATCCGGTCTTTCATGTCTCTCAACTTGAACCGCACACTCCGAACCCTTGTCCCAGCCGCATCGAGGAACCTCCAGGTGCAATTGAAGTGGTGGACGGAGAAGAGCACTTCGAGATCAAAGAAATTGTTGACTTGAAGTTAGATCAGAGATACTGAGTGAAACTCCTATACTTGGTCAAATGGCTTGGTTATGAAGAAACCGATGAACAGTTCACCTGGATGGGAGCTGACGACGTTCATGCAGATGAACTTGTCGAAAGCTTTCACAAGCGCTATCCCGGAAAGCCAGGTCCTGAATATTAATTCGGACTTCCTTCGGAGACTCCGAATTTTCAGCTCATCACAAAAGCATTCAACAATTACAAACTATTCTATATTACATCTATGAACATTTCGACTTCGCCAATTTTTTCTTCGGCTACTCCAAATCCTCTTCTGACTCCGACACCTCAAACTCCATACTCAGATCGAAAGCGGCTATCCACCCCATAAGCAGCTCATTCTGCTTTTCTAACTTTTTGACCCGCTTCTTCAACTCCTTGGTCTGCAAACACAGCCTTTCGGAATCTCTGGGCCTTTTCGACGTCTTCGTTCGCTGTTGTTGTGAACTTGTCAAACAGCTCGTAGAGCTGTTCAACGTCTTGGTCGAGTTCTTCGACCTTGTCCGTTGACTTGGACACTCTCGGAATTTCTGAGGCCACCCGGATCCACTCTCCAAGGTCGCATCAGACCTTTTGCATCGCACATTGGACGCAGGAGACTCCACAGGGCCCTTCTGGCTGATTGCACGGGAGACCGTGCTTGGTGCATTTCTTGCAGCCTATGAGTGGTCAGCTCGGGGAATCTCGGATATGCTGAAGGACTTACGGATGATGTTGTTGCTGCCGCTTGGTTGGGACATCGGAGATGGCAATTCCGAAGGTGTGAAAAATTGAAAATTTCCACCACTCGGAGTTTCCTATATACATATTCTGGAACGAGCACGTGACATACCGTGATGTTCCAGAAAGTTCCAAGCCTCTTGAGGGCAATCGGCCTTGAGAGGGGAATACTGTTATATCCGTGCAACTCAGAGTTCCTCGGAGCTCTGATCAGACTTACTTCGGAATTTCCGAGGGGGACTTCTATTCATTGCAAGGGACATTACATGATGAGGGATTACCAAGCAAATTCCTCTTACTCATATTCCCTTACTTCACTCTCAGAGTTTATCCGACATTCACTAATTGTCCACGGACTTATACTTACTCATCGTTCACAAGATGTCTTGACAACTAATTGTCCACAGACTTATACTTACTCATCGTTCACAAGATGTCTTGACGACTTCTTGTCCATGGACTTATACTTACTAATCTTTCACACCTTATTGTACTTCACTAAACAATTAGCTTACTAGTATTTAAGCTAAGTAGTTTAGCCTCTGTTCTTCAGTTTGATAATTATATATGTTATTGCATTCTCCCTTCCCAACACAACCTGAGTCGGACTTTCCGACCTATTGAATATTCCATGCCTCCTCCGGCCCTCCTGCATCCTTACTTGTCCTCCTGTTCTTATCTCTGGACTTGACTTTCCTTGGTCGCAAGCCGGGTAGTCACACACTCTTGTTTGTAGTGCTTGCGAGAACGACCTTCTGATCCTTCGGAACTCCGTGACATCTCCAAACTCTTACCTTCGGACTTCCTCGGCAATTCCAATTCCCTCGGCTCAGCACTTAACAAAGACGCCCATCGACCCTGACAGCGTTCCACCCTTGATTCCAATGCTACAATTCCCGCCACATGTACCACAAGGATAAGAATTGGAAACCTAAAGAGTAATGAGAGTGTGTATCAAATTGAGTGCAATACAGCATACTTTGACTTTAACCGAGGGATCTTGAACACCTCGGAGGGCCTTCATAATGTGTTTGCCTACATGTCCCTGATGATCCGTATCTCTGACAGACATCTGGCAAACACCACAAGCATTATGTTTCTTGATTGATTCTTCAATAGTGGTGTTGGCTATAGGGGAGGCATAAAGAATGCTGTGAAAGTCTGGATCGATTCCCTATGTTATAAATTAATGAAAGGTTAAGCTGTACCTGGAGAGTGCGGAGTTTGGTAAGGGAAAACACCTCCTGAGATGCCTGTGAATATAGGGAACTTCTCATGAAGACTGCTGTCGTTGAGTAATGATTTCCATAAATTATTCCAAGAAGTCAGACGATTGGTGTTTTGGAAGGACTAAGTCTTTTCACGGCTACTGGGGAGGCTGAATCCCAAAACAGACTGAGCTAGGTCATTGATATTACAATCAATGAGACGACTTGAAACTTTGACCTGGAGATTTCATAAACACAAGATCTCCTTGCCAGATTTCTTCAAGATCATAGCCTGCAGGGCAATCCAAAAAAGTGCTGACCCAAGAAAGCTGACAAGAGCCTCACACACTTATTCTGAATAATGATATCAGAATCAGCCCACCTAATATGGTGCCTGCGAAATGGGCGAGTCATCCAGGAACGACAAGCAGCATTGATGAATTAAATATGTAATAGGTGGACCAAAGCCATGAATAATAGAATCACACTAGACTGCCTACTGTATGGACATGTAGGGAGGCAACGGTCACGGTCACGATGAGGTCCGTTGCGTTGCCTAAATTCCTATGGGTCACAGTCACAGCGAGGTCCATTGCCTTGAAAAAATCGTGACAGAGTGGGAAAAATAAAAATAAAAATAATCACGTAGGATAAATGAATAAAAGACAAGCTATGCCATTAGATTAGCCCATAAAAGAACAGAACTCCTTGGAAAAGCAATTTACAGTGGGTTTTTGGCCTAGAAAATTGGCCCTCCATTGCCTTTTTTGGCAACGGTCCTGGTCACGATAGTGTTCGTTGCCTAAAAAATAGGCAACAGACATGTCACGGTCCTGGGGGCCGTTGCCTCCCTACATGTCTGTACGTACTCACAAACAAAGCCAAGTATGGCTCGAAAGCTATCAAAAAATCACTCGTCCTGAAAACATGGACCAAAGTTCTGCAGAACAAAGACTGTCTCCCAAAAGATTGGACAAGGGAAACTGGGGTTTTAGTGGGTATTGGCTGATCATCGATGAAGGTCTGGCAAACACCAGACCCGAGATTTTCGGTCAAAGCCCCACACACCGTGTCGCGTTTAAATGGACACGAGTGCAAAGGCATATTTCCTCAGTGTGGCGATCTGGTTGGCTAGGTTTCAATTCCCAGCCAAAATAAATGGGCAGAGGGGGACGACATGGCCGGTCCATATGATCGCACCCCACGGTGATGGAGTACCGGAGGACCTCACACGAAGGAACCGCCTCACCTCCCAAAGCTATTCAAATGTTCCACAAAAAAAAAAAAAAACTTGAATTGTTTGAACATATTATCACGTGAAAGTCACGTTTGGTGTTGAACTTCGGTTATCAAGGTCACTGTGCTTCCATGCGAACACTATCTGTGCAGTTCTGAGTTGGGCCCAACAAGTTGAATTCAAATCTGGCTTATGATCCAAGGCGGCCGTGCCGCAAGATCGCGCACTTTTTTACGGAAGTCCTCAATAAAGCCTAGTTGACGCGCGTCTCCATAATGTCTGTCGGGCACATTTCCAGGACATGCGTCTAAAGCTTGTGCTTCAAAGTAACCAATTATAATTGCGGCCTCGAACATTGCTGAAACGAATTTTGGCCAGGTGGATATCGTCCAGATCATGGATAAGGACGTCATGAGACATAAGCGTGAACAAGAAACAGACGAGTACATGAAAGCTAACGCATAAAGCTCAGGTTTGGGGTTTTTCCTCCAATATATCGACACTCCCATTGGCATTCAACTTGACCGCGACTTTCTTCGTGCTAGCGCGCGCAGGCCACGGTGAGTCGAAGATAACGTCGAGCTGTTCCAGTGTACGGCCGTGCTGTGTATCCAATCTGAGTGAGAGCCGTCCGCCAAGCGCTCGAAATTAAATCACTGACCGTTTCGACACCAAGGAAGTACCAAGGAACGAGGCAATCACGTCCCAGGCAACAAATCTAGAACACTGTCGGAGTGTCTGCAAGAACGGACCGGTGGGTGCTTACACGAAGTAGTATTTCCACCCAAGCTTCCCCAGCCTACGCTGTTCGCAAATGTGTTGATGAATCTGTCTCATATTTATAAGATCAACAACAGAGGCATTGACAGTTGCGACGTACCCGGCAATATTAGAGATCAAAATGTGGACTGACGAACAAACTCAGGTCTGTGACAACGAGATGAAGCAGATACACATACCAGCCATTCCCTTCGCGCGCATGTCCTGGCTCATGACCCTGTAACATGGCCATCAGCGCGGGTTACACAGGGGCATAATGGTGGAAACCTACTCAGCGCAGTAAAGTGCCTGGAGAGGGGTGTAGGTAAACGCATAGGCAATCCCGAACAGGAAGATGAAGGCAATGGACGCATTAGCGCCCGCGACATCTTTGTTGCCTGTTTTGCCATCTAGATTGCCGTTAGTCGGTATTGCGCGCATTCCAAGAGCGGGCTTACACTTTGAGGAGAGCGCCGCGACCGTGGCTAGGAGACAGGCGAGGACGAACGAGCCGATGAAGAGGCGGCGGCGGCGGCCGATGCGGTCAGTCAGCGATGCCCCCTGTGAAAGACACTATCAGTTGGAGTATGGGCGGTTCAGTGAAGCTGCATACGAGGAAGGCCCCAAAGGCAGAGAGAATGGAGTTGGCGAAGTTACTTCATGGACAATATCAGTATTAGACGTGGCGAGAAGAGGGGCCGATTAGTTACTAGACGAGCTGAGTGTGCGAAGAAGTCACTCCTGCGTTTTTCATCATCACCGTGAGGAAATACGTGATGAGCTGGGCGGATTATTTCAGGGGCGGTGGATTTCCGAGTAAGAAAGCGGACGAACCCCGTTCCCGGCCAGTTGTCCGTTGACACACTGAATATATAACGCATTAGTAGAGGCGATCATCGTTGTGCGAAGATGGGAAACCCACCATCAGCGACAGGCAGACCATGCGCCACCCTGCGCGTACCGAATGTTTAAACAAGGCGAAGGGGAGAGATTTAAGAACGCACGGTGATTGCGGGTATTGAACAAGACTCTGTAATCCCAGAACTACGATTTTCACAATATTAGTGTACATAGCAAGGACGGCGGCAGGAGAAAACCGCACTGCTGATTCACGCTTGACGGCAATCTGCTCTTGGAACTCCTGCATTTCGAGCTGATTCCCGAAGGCATGATGAGGGGGAGCACTCGCAGAGAAGATACAGCCATGTACCTCAATAATAGCGTTACTCTGGCCATCACTGCTGTGATAGTCGATCAAAATCTGCCGAGCCTCTTCGGTGCGTCCCCGCGATATGAGCCATCGCGGTGACTCGGGGCAGAACCAGACGCAGGACATTACGATCAACTGAAAGAAAATAAAACGAGAAAAGGTAAATAGGTAATGAGCGACATACGGGAGGACAAATTTGAAGAATCAGGGGCAGCCGCCATGCCCATGTCGAGTTCAGCTTGACCGTGCCGACCATGGATCCTGTGGCGGGTATCGAGCCGATGAAAAAGCACCTATGCGGAGAAAAATATCAACCACATGTACTGATAGTATCAGCTGAGAGCGCACGAATTATACATTGCCCCAAGACGGCCGCGCCATTGGGGAGGTGCGATTTCTGTTACCCACGTCGGGGCCCTAATATCCGTGATTTTTTAGGTGTAACATAAGATAGCAAGTCGAAAGCGACGAACGCTGTGGTGGAGATGGCGATCCCGAATCCAAGGATGAACTATTTTATCACAATCCTCAACTTCGGAAAGCGTTCTTTTGAGAACGATAAACGCACCCTTCCGCCGAGGAAGGCGCCGCGAGAGTGCGCGGAGACGCTGACCGCGGATCCAACAAGAATGAATAATCCACCCTATCAGTCGAGTTTCTGTTAGCTGCGAAGTAGTTTTTGTTGCGACAACTTACGAGGAACATACCGCCTCGTCTGCCGTACTGCATATATTATCTTAAACCAAGCCTGTATCGGGGGACGAGAGGAATTACTATTTCCGTTGCGGGCCCCGCAATAAGAGCACCGGCACAGTTTCCTGCCACACTGCAAATGTGTAAGAGAATGTTTGACTCAAAGGATAGAGCATACTATATCATGAAAACAATTCCCTGTTGTAACATATAGTTCAGCCTCTGTGCAGCGGTAGGACCACTGGACACGTACGGTCGATTTGCCGACAGAGATATAGTCAAACTAATTCGCGCAGATGTGTCAACATGCAATGCAAGACGAAAATCGAACACACATAATCCAGGTATTGGTCCATAGCGTTGATTCCACTCATCAAACTTCCGTCAAATCCACTCGAAACCGCGTTGAGGAATCCGATGATGACAACGAAATACAACTTGTATATCCATGAGAGCTCGTCGGACGGGAGTCTAACAACAGACACACCATGAAGCTGCGGCGACTGAACCCCCTCAACTCGGTCTTCACTAACGCCGCCTTCAAAGCAGGGTTGTACACTTCTGCAACGGCCCCTGGTTCATTGAAGGACGGCGGAGACTTGACATAGTCGTCGAAGAACCTTTTTTCGTCATGAGTAGGAGAGGACATAGTATCGACAACCTTGCCGTTCCTTCTCTCCGCTCTTAACGGGTCTTGTCAGAGATAAAGCGGGGCCGACGCTGATAACGGTGTGGGGTTGTCGCGGTCCGTGCGGTCCGATGATGGGTTCAATGATTCTTGATCTCCGTTGGATCTCCGTGTCAGATGATCAAACGGATGGAACCGAGGTGAAAGCGGGCTGTCTGGACCGTACTATGTCACCCGATTTGGACATAGCACTGACCACGTGAAGGTCCAAGCACACGGAACCAGGTAGGGCAATAATATAATGATGGATAAATTCTTTTGTTTGGGAGGAAACACAGCAAAATGCCCCGACAGACAAAGCGATAATTGCAGCCATCGTTCACACACAACTCATCGTCAAATTAACACTTTTATCCGCATCGAACCCGGACCGCTCCATCAGCGCAAACACGTAGTCCCCGCGCTCGAGCTCCCACTCGTACCGCCGGTTAACGATCGGGAGGTACCTATCCACTTCAAGCGGCATGACGACCGTCGTGCTCTCGCCTACATCAAGGTACACGCGGTCGAACGCGACGAGCTGCTGCAGCGGCCGGGTGATAGTCGATACACGCACGAGGAGATAGACCTGATTCGAGTCGCGTGAGATAAGGAAGAGAGACGGGAGGATGGGCGGAAAGAGAGGCGCACCTGCGGGACGTAGCTCCCCGCCATGGGCCCCTCGTTCTTCACCGTCACGCGAAAATTGATCGTTTCGCCGGCGGAGAAGGTGTGCACCCCGCCCGTGGATGATGCGTTGAAGTCGCTCGTGGAGAACGCCGAGTACGACTTGCCATACCCGAAGGAGTACGACGGGAACGAGAATATGTCCGTGTAGTTCTTGGCGTGCGCAGTGTATTTATAACTATGCAGCAATCTCAGTTACTGGTCTACACCCCAGATTTGAATGGGACACACTTGTAGTACACGGGGAGGGTCTGCTCATCGATGGTCAGCAGGAGGATGATGCGGGATGAAGATGCGACACGTACCCCAGCATCATACGGCACACTCAACGGAACGCGCCCGCCGGGATTGAAGAGGCCGAACAGGACATCCGAGATGGCCTGGCCGCCCGACTGACCAGGGAAGAACTGGTGCCGAATGAGCATCTGGTGACACTTCAGAATGGAGAATGGACTAACTGCATCCAGAACAGCCGCGGCCTTGCTGTAATAGTCCGGGATGGCGAACGGTCGGCCGCCCTGAAGGACGATAATCACGGGTTTCCCGAGCGCGAACATCGCGTCCGCGAGCTCAGCTACCAGGCGGCCAGATAAGATACCAGGACAAACGAGGAGCTGCACCGCACGTACTCTGATTCGCGGACAGGCTGAGCGTCGCGCGATCGCCGCTCTCTGCGTCACTATTCCAGTTGGCACCAACGGCAAGCACGATGAGATCAGCGGTCTTCGCCACGTCGACGGCCTGTAGGACGAGAACATCAGCGACATACTGAGACGAGATTCAGGGGATGGAACGCACATGCCCCACCGGGTCCTGGCGGTCCACCAAATTCCAGAACAACTCTATCTGCGCATTGAGCGAGTTCACATTCTCGAACTTCTGCACATAGTTCCACGCCTGGTACTCCACCCGAATCGTGTGGGTCGCGCCTTTGACAAACGTGAACGGGCTCGCACCGGGCGGCGGGCCTGTCCCGTTCGTCCTGTCATACGCGAGCTGCTCGATATTGCCAATGATGTTCCCCGAGAGCGTCGCCGGCGACTCCGCGACGAGCGCGCCGTCGATGAACAGCCGCGCGGTCGTGTTGGCGTTCACCCCGACACCGATCCACCCCGCGACGTCCGCATCGACCGGTACCGACATGGTGCCCTCCCACACGACGCTGAAGTTGTTCGACGGCAGGCCAACGGGCGGGTACAGCCCCCAGTCGCGGTTCGGAGTCTCCTGGCGCGAGAACGCCGCGTGCGTGAAGTTCGTGTCTGCGTAGTACGTCGCGCGCAGCCCGCCTGGGACTCCGTCCGCGGAGAGCAGGTACCCGGGGATGTTGTACTGCCCGTTGTAATACCACGTGTTCGCGCCCCAGCTCGAGACGAGGGCGGTGCCTGGGGCGGCTGCGGCGAGATGCGCAAGCATTGCCTGCCGGAGTGTGCTGGAGTTGGCGGTGGGGTATGCACCCCACGGCCCTGAGTAGTCGCCGTAATTGAGGATGTCACTGAAGGGCCCGATCAACGCGATCGTCTTTATGCCCTGTGCATCCGGTTTGATGGGGAGGGTGTTGTCGCGGTTCTCGAGGAGGACAATGCTGCGGTGCGCGGCGTCGAGGGTGAGGGGGACGTGAGCCGTTGTGAGGGCTGCTGAGTCGACCGAATCTGGGATGTATGGATTATCGAAGAGGCCAAGGTCGTATTTTGTGCTGAGGACCCGGCGTGCAGCCGCCTTCAACGTAGATTTTGGGATCGTGTGGTTGGCAACCAGCTCCACGGTAGTCTGCAGATTCACGATCAGAACATGCGAAGCGGACTGACGGCGCCACCTACATTGAGGAAGATGTCCAAAGGGAAATCGTAGTATTGCACACCACCGCCCGCATTGAACCACTGCTGGATGGTGTCTGCAGCGGAGTCGGCTACGGTATGTCTGGTGAGCAGGTATTTCATCGCTAGTAAGCATATGTTAGAGGGAAGCACTTGAAGCCGGGCTGCCACAGACCATTGTCATCTGCGATCACGAATCCTGAAGGGACAAGCAGTCAGAATGGCTTTGCCAAAAAAACATGAGGGACTTGCCGTCATAGCCCCAGTCAGCTAATGCATCATAAAGCATCGGACTAACGACAGCAGGAACCTTGGAATCTTCACATTAAGCTCAAGCCCACGGACATGATGTTTTGCATACCTCGTCGAGTTCATTGTACGCCCTAAGAGTAAAAGTTAAGTAGATGAAATGCATATGCATTGAAAGATACATACATCATGACACCTTTAGCACCGCCCAAGTCTATCACGGCTTTAAATGGGACGAGCATCTCCATGAGCACTTGGCGGCTACCGCGCCCGATAAACGGCGCAGCATTGAGGCCACCGCGAGGACTGCCATGGGCAGCGAAGTGCTAGAGCAAAAAGCTGCATGAGCATACGTGTTGGAAAGGGCACCGGTTCGCCCACCTTTACGACAGGCGCAACGGCATCGGGGTCCGCCCAGGAGCCGTTCTTCGACAGGCCCGACGCGTACGCGACGCCCATGTGCGACGTCAGCACAAAGTCCTCGCCCCACGCCTCCTGGACACGGCCCCAGCGCGGCTCCTTTCCAAGGTCCAACACTGGCGAGAAGCACGCGTGGATACCGATGCTGCGCGCCTCCGCGCCGATGGCGCGCCCGACGGCGTACGCGAGGTTCCTGTCGAAGGACGCGGCGATCCCGATCGACTGTGGGAACATGCTCTGCTTGAAGGAGCCCACGCCGTGCAGGCACTCGCCGGTCTGCATGAACGGCACCTTGAGGCGTGACTTTTGGTGGTTCAGCAGCTGTAGGGAGTTGTACTGCGACTTGTTGGTCGGGTACCAGTCGTGGACCACGCCGACGCCTGCGGTGGCGCGAGCCGCATGGCGAAATCTGGCGCGGATGAGCACGCGAAGGAACAGACGCTGGCTCGTGCGTACCATAAAGGTCGTTGTCGGAGTTGGGTCCGATCATGTTGTCTGCAAACATAAGGTGCACCTGGAGAACTACGCGGCGTCAGGAAGCGGAATCATGGCATATTGGAACATACCAAGCTCTGGGACAGTCATCTGGTCCAAAATCGCGTCAATAAACGCGTCCTTTTCAGCCCGCTTCCCGTCCCGCGCGCATTTCGGATTGTCATTCCCGGAGACAAAGCTGTATTTGTCGAATGACAGTTGGGCAACGCAGGTACCAAGCGTCGCGAACACAACAAAGGCAGGAGAGAAGATCATTACTCTCCGACGCGCCTTGGAGGAGCGTAGTCCTCCTTCGACAAGGATCTGTTCTTCAAGTACCTTGCCTGGCGATAGGCGGCCCGGGCGGTGGTCTGCAGTAGATATGCCATTTTATATCTTTTGGCAAATTGAGCGGCTAGAAGAGCGAAGTCTGAGGGTGCCAGATGACCGCCATCACCACGTGGAAAGTCGATTCTTCAGTATATACTTGGTGACTTGTGTCCAGGTTTCCTTTCAGAATCAGAACCTACAAGCACACACCAGTCATCAGAACGGCCAGGATCTCGTGAACCTTGCGTATGCCATACTGCTTTATAGAGTCGATGCGAGGATGACTGATTGACAACTTGCAGTCAAACCAACTTGGATCTTTGTCGAACGATGTCTTGGCCACCCCGAGAAGAGATGCCCCAGAGGCCCAAGCAACGCATCGGAGGACTTTCGAGATGTGAAAAGAGAAGCAAAGGAAACGAGCCGCAGGGGCTGTAGCTAACCTAAGCCAAACAACGCGCCCTCAGACTGCTGGTACATACCGCCGCTTACTAGTCGATGCCTCGCCGCCGTCTTGCCTTTCGCACCGCATCCCCTGCAACTCAACTACTCCAACATGAGCAGTCGGCACTCAGAAGGGCAGACCAGGCATTTACCAAGGATTAATTTTAATTTTTCGGAATTTTCCACCGAAAACCCGACAACCTCAAGACAAGTCAGCAGCCACGAATGCTCTGTTCTTGTTGTGTACCCAGGACGTTTCCAAGCTCAGAATGCACTCAGTGTCAGGTTGGTGTCAGGGCCAAGATTTCTCGTGCGGTGCAGCTGACTACGTCCCGTGGTCGACAGGCTTTCGAGTTGAAATGCCCAAAAAGATTGTGGTTCGAAGGTCGATGACTATGGATAGAGATTGACCTTGGAGGTTTCCAAAAGTTTTGATAACTGGCACCCTATTGTGCCTGCAGCCAACGATAGACGGCTTGAGCCCCAATCGGATACCTCAAAGGTAAACGTCGTTTAATTTGTTATCTCTCTGATCAAAGTCACTGTAACTCAAAGATTACTCAGAGTCTGATTACATTGGAGCACGGCCCGAACATGTCCTCTCATGTAACTTGGAATCCCCGCATCGCCCAAACACTTCATTCTGCACAACATTGTCTCACCTCTGCAACCTCGAGCTCGCTAGCAACTGGTCACGGTAACAGCGCGAATCGTCTGACTCGGCCGACGCTGTAGCTCGACGAACTAAAGGCGGGCGATGGGTGGGAGATAGCAGAGGCGTACCCATCTGAGATTCACGTCGAGCTCCTGAAGAGCGGCCAGATCCCCGATCCATATCTTGGGTTTAACGGGAGCAAAGTCCAATGTCAGCGCTGGGTAGACAAACCATTGGTTTTACGCAGATTCACCACTCAACAAACACTACTCTACATACATATCAGACACCGCTCATCCATCAATCCACCTGGTTTCGACTGTTGATTCTTCAAACCTGAAAGATGGACCTGAAAGACAGGGTCAGAGAATGACATAAGATGACAATTGCGTGAGCATACTATTGAACTTATTGGACTCCTCCACGTAGTCCTCGAATTGTGGAGGTGAGTCCTTGGGTGAAGAACCCGTCGAATCGACGGGGCTCATCGACCTCTTGCGCTGCCGGTTCATCTCCTCTACCAGAAGTCTTCCAATGATGTTCTCTAGTTGAGCACCCATCACCTTCTCAATGGCTTCATTTGTTTTGTCGTGACCATCACTGGAAGCAGGGAGGGCACACGCAAGAACCTCGGTATGAGAGCCACACGTCTGGAAGGCAGGTTCGAACCCACACGCCTTGTACGCTTCGAAGTAAAGAGTGCACTGGAAGCACGAGAGCTTAGAGACACCTATGTACGGATAGGGAGTAAACGCGATGCGTTGTTCCGGAGTCAAAGACTGCATGTCGCGAAGACGGAGATCGAGATGGTGGCGCAACAAGGTGCATTCACAGTGGACGGCGAGAAGAGGGGGAGGCTGGCCCTGGTTCACAATGCGTTCCAGGAAGTCGTCAATGGTGGGTTTAGCATGTGGATCGCCCGCGGCATCTTTTGAATACGAGAGTAGCGCGCGCTCCGAACGTGGGCCTCAACATCAGTAGCGTCCCTGAATTGCAAGGCAGAGCCCTGAGGAGGTTCCGGTGAAGGAAGCACGTTGACATGGAGAGGCAGAGAGAGGGCGCTATGGATGTAAGGCTTGTGGACCGCTTTGCGGATGAACATGAATTGCTCGTAAGGCTTCTGCAGTTTTTCCATGTAACGCATCAACGAGGGTGGTACGACTCCAGCTGCCGACGTCGTGTGAGATGGCTGTTCGCGATCCTGAAGAGCGGACAACGTACGCTTCGCCGCCTGGCTCTCCAATGTATCGAGCCAAGAGAAGCTGTCGAGTTTTGACTGTGCAGCCTTGTACTCCCTGACCCGAAAGTGGAATGCTTTCATGGCCTTGCGAAAGTCAGGTTTTTTGACGTCGGGACCTAACAGATCGATTACGTCGAGGTGCAAAAAAATAGGCCTCCGTGATGAACGTCTGCTGGGGCTTTGTGAGAACAGCTTCCTCGGCCTGTGAAGTACTTGACAACATTTATGTTGGGTCGACGAATAAAAATGATCTGAAATGTGGCGTACCTTGGCAATGAGAGGGCCCATGAATTTACCCTGTCCTTGAGCCGTCGCCTAGTCTTGCCCAATGATGCCTTCAAGATGGTTTTGGACAGCTCCCCAATCTTCTCTGGATCTTCTTCTGGCAGAACCGATGCATCTTTCATCCAGTTCCAGATGCAGTGGACGAGGTTGGACGCATCTCCCGAACGTTCAGGATCGTTAAATGCGATGGTCACGATATAGCTTGATGGATGGCGGAACAAGGATACGGCGCAGACCTGATTTCTGGGTGCGCCCGGTGAAGATCCGGCGAGCAGTGAGGCAAGGCTATCGAGCCACTGGTGCAACACCTTATCCTCCATCCCAACATCGTCACGAGAGTGTGAGTAGGTAGGTAGGCCGAGCCCTGTCAAATCCTTATCCATGGGCCGAAGGATGGACACACCTCTAACACTGATAACGACATGACGGTCTGAGTGCAAGAGTAACAGGTGGGCACCGTGGGGTGACGTTAGCTTCCAAGTGCTGCTCCCCGTGTCCGGATCCGACACCGTCGATGCTGGGAGAACCCTTGGCCAAACCTTGGACGCCAAATCATATTTTTTACTATGTGCGTCCATGCAACCTCGTAGGGGTTTGTGGAAATTCGGATTTTTTAAGCATGCTCTTCATGTATGTAACTTTGAGCCGGCGCTTGGTCCATACACGCCCTCAGGCTCCCATTCGGACAGTTCGCTGTGTTAAGAATTTACTTGACAAACAAGGGACGACGCCAAGAGGAGCATAGTACGCACAGTGACATGGTCTCGC
Organism: Mycena sp. CBHHK59/15; assembly: GCA_029204085.1. Classification (NCBI taxonomy): domain Eukaryota; kingdom Fungi; phylum Basidiomycota; class Agaricomycetes; order Agaricales; family Mycenaceae; genus Mycena; species Mycena sp. CBHHK59/15. The sequence goes on along the minus strand of JARGXW010000276.1, from coordinate 137,646 downwards.
AGATCCAAGTCAGGGAGAGGGAACGGCACGAAACAGGTAGGTTTTTTGGTGGTTATTGAATAACCACTAGAGCTGCGTAGGAGTCAGTTTCGGTACGAGGGAGCAGAATGAGGACCTACTTTGACGGTTTTCACGTTTATGCGATTGTTCTGCTGATAGCCGCGGTATTATGAACGACTATCTTCAACCGTTAGTATAAAGTCAGTTTACGAGACTACAGTCGCAGGTGCGTGAGCACAAATTGAGCATTCATTTCACCAATTATATACGCTGAATAAGAGAACACGCGGAAGGAGTTGGTGGAAGTAAGTAGTGGAACCGCAAATTTGATGACGATGAGTACTGCAGCAGAGGTGGGTAGCAGAGAGAGAGAACAGCGCAGCACGTCACCACCCAGTCCGATGATAATTAACCCAGCTCAGACTCCGGACGAGCCTCTTAGGCGCACCCTCGGGCAGGAGCGGGTCCATCGGGGGCATGGGGCCTGCCGCCCGCCCTCCGCCGGCACCTGTACGTTTGCGGGGCTCCGCGTGCGCCGTGGCTGCGGCCCAACAAAATCCCCGCGGCGCACCACGGGAAGCCAACGGGGACGGAACGGACGCCATCGAGCAAGGAGTGAGCGCTGAGCGATCTCTGGATCGCGGATATTGATCTGGCCACGTGAGTTCCTCTCGGTGATTTCCGGACTGCCCAGCAACTGATGTCGCAAGAGTGTCTCTCGACGGTCCTGCTGCCCATCTGCATGCATTCCTTAGGTTTAACTCCCTCTTGTTATTATCACAATGTTCAAGATCGGTAGGCGTACGAGGAAGTGGGTGATATACACGAGGAGATTCCGGGGATTGCCAAGAGAGATTCCGTTATTATTGGACAGGGGAATAGACAGTATTCACAAGGTTGCTTGATCTCCATCTCAGCTACAGAATGGCGTGTTATAACGGTGGATACTACCTAGACGCCTTCACCGCCCCCTTCCAACTCGATTCTTGATCCACAAACGAACATGGGAAAAGGGAGAGCAGGTGGGACCTCAAGCTTTCCAGAATTGGGAAACCGTCTCGAAATCGAAAGTCGTTCCATCCTCGGACGCGATATTTCCATCTGGAGCCCTCGTCAATGTACAGGCTATTTGCCGAGCCGAAGCATCTTGAGCCTCGATGGCGACTACGGCTTGACGGAGCGTCGGACACGCTTCCAGGATCGACAACGCAAACTTCTTCACGCGTGCAGGGGTGGCCGTAGTTATCGAAGCCTGGTTAGTGAATTGGTAACCACCGTGGGTTTCCAGAACAACGGTCTGTAATCGAGCAAGGTGTTGGAGCGATAGAATCAAGAAAGACTCAGGAGAATGATATTCCTGCGAGGAAATCATATGAGCGAGTGGATCTAGATGGGAAAGTCAATCCCACTTGCCGATTTCCCAGTCACGACGAGACCAAAATGAATCAAATTGGGCAATGCGACAGCCACTTGTTTGATGAAGATGTGAGGGCGCATGAACCCCGTCTCCTCATGTACGACGACGAGATTTAACGTTGTCAATGTCCGGCTGTATTGGCTCAGTGACGACAGCTGAAGGTTGTGCATGGCTTGCGCATGGATTTGGATGCGTTGTAGCTGTCGCCGTCCGGAGAGGGCGAGGACGTTGTCCATTGGGGCATCAATGGCGATAAGATTGACGAGCTGAGTATCGGAGAGCTCAAAACGTGGGGCGGGTGGCATCGAGATCGAGAGCCAACGAATCTCTGTCTGCGTCTCCCAGAACTGTTCGATGGATGCAGGATCGAAATACGACGTAGTGAACTTTTCAAGTCGGAATGGACACTGTTGAATGATCCAGCCATGTACGCAATTATGCGGACGAGCATCCGGCTCGTGGAAAACAGCAAGATCTTTGAGGCTAACGCATCTACGGAGTGCAAGACTGAATTTTTCCGCGTCCGATGCATCCAGGGGGTTCGGGAGACGTAGTGTAAGCGCGTGGACCCGTTTTGCGAGATGTGCATGTCGGGTTATGGCTAAACACCAAGACTTCAAGTAGCGCATGCTACACCACTGGAGGTCCACTGAGCGGTAGAGAACGCGCTCTGCCTCGTCTCGAAAAGAACGGGAGGTCAAGCACAGTGCGCGGAGGTCCGCCGGCTCCACCACCCTTCCACAGATTTCGGCGCAGATTTCTGGTGGGAAAATTGTGCCAGAAGCCATTGTTGAAAAGAGACAAACCTGTGCTCTCCGTAAGAACGTTAAAGACTGGAAGTTGGTGAGTGAAAAATCGTCTTGACCATTGTTTGGTCTTGTAATCACGTGCACCGGCATTCTTCGGCATCTCGCCACAATTAAGAACGCGTCGAGAACACATTTAAAGCATGATTCGCGCTATCTGCAACCATGACCTCTCAAATTGATGATGAACAATAGTTTATGATTGAAATCCAGTAACTACTTGGGCTAGAATCTATGTGAACCCTTGGCTTTCTTTTGAGTATGCGTATCAGACTCGGATACTTTGGAGCCCGTAGAAATTGTGTCTGCTCTTCCCGTTATCAGGTGTCATACTACCAACCAGCGAGTGACCGGCCGAATTCTATGCTGTCGATGAATGATGTGATTGAATTTGGTTTCCTGCAACGCGACCATGAACGCAAATATCTGTGATGCCGAGACCAAACAATGGTCAAGATGGTGACGCCTGGGCCTTGGATCACCTCTTGGCGTGTGAGTTGTTGTGTGCACGTGTATGTGCGAGTCGGTCCGCTCGAAGATTAGATTGGAGCACGGCCCGAACACGTCCCGTCTCCAACACGTCCCCTTATGAAACTTGGAATCCCCGCATCGCCCAAACGCTTTTCTGCTCAACGATGTCTCACATCCGCAACCTCGAGCTCGCTAGCAACTGGTCATGGAAACAGCGCAAATCGTCGGTCGACGCTGTCCTCGATGAACTAAAGGCAGGCGATGGCTGGAAGATAGCACAGGCGTACCCATCTGAGATTCACGTCGAGCTACTCAAGAGCGGCCAAATCCCCGATCCTTATCTTGGATTCAACGAGAACAAAGTCCAATGTCAGTGCTGGGAGCGAACGTTATCGAACCTTTGTAATTCCTCACACACGAGCAGGGATCGGCAAAGTCGAATGGCTGCACAAATGCACGTTCGCATTCGATGCGGACGCCCAGGAAACCCACGGTATCCTGGAGTTTCTTGGCCTCGATACCCTCTGCGATGTGTATCTTGTATGCTGGCGCATTCCCACCAAGTGCTCATGCTGATCCCACCTAAAGAACGGCGAGAAAATACTCGCTGCAGACAATATGTTCCAGACACACGTCGTTCCCGTGGAGCTGCCATCTCTAAAGCCGCAAAATACGCTTCTTCTGCACTTCAAGTCAGCCCTCCTGCACGCGAAAGTGCTCGAAGCTGAGATGGGTGTCGTCCGAGCCGGATCGACCAACCTCGGCGATCCAAGCAGGGTCTACGTCAGAAAGGCTCAATATGATTGGCGGTGAGCTCACTACCCATAGTCTTCGCATTTTATTTACATATCTGCTCTAGATGGGACTGGGTGCGCGCCGCTTTTTCCCCCCCACATCAAATCCCTTGCTAACTAACATCTAGGGCCCCGAGCTCATGACCTGTGGTCCCTACCGGCCCATCACGCTCAAAACATACACGGCGCGCATAGAGGAGGTGCACACACACGCCCTCCTCTCCGACACGGATGTGCCCTCGCTTGCGGTCGACGTCCGCATCGCAGGCACGCTCGACTCAGCGCTTGTCGCGTCCCTCCGTGTCGTCCTTACCGACGCGCACGGCGCCGTCATCAAGTCGCAGGACGTGCCCGCGACGGCGTCCGCGCTCACCGGGGCCGTCGCGTGGGACCTCACGGGCGCGGTCGAGCCGTGGTGGCCCGTCGGGTACGGCGCGCAGACCCTATATACCGCCTCCGTGCTCCTCCTCGACGCGCGCGCGCAGACGCTCGACACGCACACGACGCGCGTCGGCTTCCGCCGCGTCGCGCTCGTGCAGGAGCCGTTCGCCGAGCCCGACCAGTACGGCACGGGCACGTCCTTTCTCTTCGAGGTCAACGGCGTGCGCATGTTCATGGGCGGTGCGTCCTCCGCTCGGCGCATGCATTCGCGTGGAAACTGAGTGCGAGAAGGCTCGAACTGGGTGCCAGCGGACAGCTTCCTCACGACGATCAGCCCGGAGCGGTACCGCGCGTGGCTGACGCTGCTGCGGGACGGGAACCAGAACATGGTGCGCCTGTGGGGCGGTGGGGTGTACGAGCCCGACGTGTTCTACGACGTGTGCGATGGTGCGTGCCTCCATCCTTGATGCCCCCCTCCCACTGACTTTACCGACCCGCAGAGCTCGGCATCCTGGTGTGGCAGGACTTCCAGTTCGCGTGCGGCGTGTACCCCGCTCACGACTCGTTCGTCGCGAGCGTACGCAAGGAGGCGGAGGACAACGTCCGGAGGCTGCGGCACCACCCCGCGCTCGCGCTCTTCTGCGGCAACAACGAGGACTACCAGATGGTGCTCCAGTGGGGCGGTACGTCTCGTTCTGTGTGCCCGCATTTTGCCCCTCTGACGCCTTAACGCAGACGTCAAGTCCTTCCCGGCGATCAAGATCTACGAGGAGGTGCTCCCCGCCGTCGTCTCCGCGCTGACAGGCCCGCAGCCGGTGCCGTACCACCGCGGCTCGCCGTACGGTGGCAAGGGGTGGGACACCGCCGACCCGACGATCGGCGACGTGCACCAGTGGAACGTCTGGGGCGGCAAGGAGTTCCCGTATCACGACTACGTCAAGCTCGGCGGGCGCTTTGTGTCGTGCGTCGTCCCTGCGTCTGCCCCGCCCCGTACTGATTACACTCCAGGGAGTTCGGTATCCCGAGCATCCCCGAGATGAAGACGGTGGAGTACTGGCTGGACGGCGCGGGCGCGGAGGAACGGCATGCGCAGAGCGCGCTGATGGCGCAGCACTGCCGTGCCGGGAGCTTCGAGCGCCGGTTTGCGATCCTGATGAACGAGAACTTTAGGGTCACGACCGACCTTCCGACGTGCGTATTCCCTCTGTGCGTCCTCGTGACTTCAGGCTGACCATTGGGGCAGATACGTGTACAACGTGCAGCTGATGCAGTCCGAGGCCGTGAGCTATGCGTATCAGGTGTGGAGGCGTAAGTGGCGTGGACGGGGGAAGGAATATGTGCGCATCGCGGCTGTTGGTTTTTTTGCTCCGTCTTGACGGCCCCTACAGACGTCGGGGGTCTTGGTGTGGCAGCTCAACGATTGTTGGCCGGTGACGTCCTGGGCCATCGCGGACTACTTCGTGAGTTCTTTCTCTCTGTCTGATGCTTGTGATTGACAATGAATCATATATATAGCTTCGACCTAAGCCGGTATATTTTACTATCGCACGGCAGCTGGCAACGGTTTCCGTTAACATAATGCGCACTGTACGCAGTCTTATGAAAGAGTCTCCGTTCCCTCTGACCGGTACTCCAGGTCACCAAGAATAGGGCCAACGATCGGCCTCCCCAGGTACGCAGCATATTCCCCTCTTGGCACCCTCTATGTTAATTTACCCCTACTCAGTACTACGAATTCGGCAACTTCCAATCGCGCGGGGCGACGCTCGAGATCTGGGGCGCCAATGCCGGCCTGACCTCGCGCACCGCACAGCTCGAGATTCACTGCGTCGACCTCAAGTCGAGCTGGACGCACACCGAGGCGCACACCGTCACGCTCCTCCCCAACCAAGCGACGGAGCTCCTCGCGCTGCCGTGCCCCGCGCCCCCGCCCGACGCATCCCCGCTGCCGACGGGCGACGCGCAGTTCACGCGCACGTACTCGGTCGTCGTCGGCGCGCGCCTCCTGGACCCCGCGAGCGGCGCGGTGCTCGCGCGCTTCGCGGACTGGCCGCAGCCGCTGCGCTTCCTCGAGCCCGCGCTGCTGCGCGACCCGGGGCTGGCGGTCGCGGTGGACGCACCGACGGGGGGCGTGACGGTGCGCACGGAGCGGCCGGTCAAGGGGCTCGTGTTGAGCGCGCTGGGTGATGGGGAGGATGTGAGGTGGAGCGACAATGCGCTGGACGTTATGCCCGGGGACCCGCAGGTGGTGGTGGCGACGGGGCTGGCTGGACGCGGGGTCGCTGTTGCGTTCTTGGGCAACGAGAAGGCACATCCTGCATGATATGCAGATGCTGTTAGGAATACTATTCAACATTGTACACATGTTTCGCCGCCGGGCGAGACTCAGGTATTCGGCAAAAATATGTATATGTATAAGCAAGACATCACGCAATAGGATCTGACAAGATCGTTTGTAGCTGTTGCGCTTCCTTCCCGCGTTGTTGCGTGACTCGGGGCTGGCGGTCGCGGTAGACGCACCGGCGGGGCGCGTGATGGTGCGCACGGAGCGCACGGTCAAGGGACTCGTGCTGAACGCACTGGGCGACGGGGAGAGCGCGAGGTGGAGCGACAATGCGCTGGACGTTCGTTTCGAACCTTCTTTGTGTCTGGCAATCGCACAACGCTGACAATAAATTAATGACTACATACATCCTCGATTGCTATGATGGGTCGTGCCAAACAACTGCTTCTGGCAGTGGTAATGGTGGTCGGCAACCCTGCCGGAAATCAGTGATCACAAAACCGGTATTGCCGGATTAGGAATATTCCCCCCTATTTCTCTACTCTTTGCTCAGAACATTCTTCCATCGGCCTATAAGACCTTGAGTTGACCTCAAAATGCCATTTGTATGTATTAAACCTCGTTTGGGCCCCAATTTTAGGGGTAGAAGTCTCCCAATCAGGGATTCAGTGGCCTTACCTTGAATCACTCCTCCTAAAATTCCGACCCTCAACGGGGATTTCTGGGTCCAAAGGTGCAGCAAGGTACATACTGTAATTGATTTAGAACAAATTCATTGTTGCCGATTTTCGATATCTTCCCAGTGGACATAGATATAGAGGGATTTATAATTGCAATTGACTGTTTTAGGTACATCCGGACAGTAAATGGAAAATCTGCTACAATGATTTTCACTAGTTATCTCGTGCCACTATTTCACCCCACACAAACTTCTTGCAAAAGTTGCTGTAGGAAGTAGAAAACCGTCCTACCACTCGATGGGCATCTGTCGGAGTTTGAAATTTGCAGTGCATTGCCGACCACCAGTGGTAAACGTTCATCCGACACCTGCAATCGCTGCAAAATGCAATGCACGTGCTACTTTCCCATCACGTGTAGACGACGCGTCAGGATTCAACGACTCCGAGTGTGTATTTTTTTCCGGGCATATGATCATGTTCTCTGGTGTTCCCCGGTTTCAAATCCATGTCATCGTCAAATGACATCATTTCATGATTGCCTTAATTTTTCCGCACCGGGGATGTTGAGAATGTACACCATCTATGCCTTTCAAACCCTTATGCCACATTTTTCTGGACTTGTGTTTGAAACTCAGGCAGAAAAAATGTGGTGTTGGTCCTGGGCTAGTGCCTATTAAGAATATTTGCTGTGGTGGCAGAAGTACGACGACTTGGATTACTCATCTCGTGGAAAAAAGGTAACACACTGCGGGGTTCGAACGGCGGCGCAGTGCAAAAGTGCAAAATATGATCCACACACATCATAACAACTGTACTAAACCAGACATACAATGTGTGGGAGCCATAGCATTGTAGCATAGACGTTGCGGACACCCCACGTGATCTGCATTTTGCAGGGGTGCTATTGCCCGAGCCACACTTTTGATTTGCCCGCCAATTTCCTTAATTGGCTTGTGACTTGACGCGTCGGTCACATATCACCGCTCCCCGCGTCGCGCAAGGCTGCTGACAGCCACGGATTCGTATGTATCTTCCACAACTACAACAGGAAAAGTATTAGCCTAGTCTAATGCTACATTCCAGGCTGCAAAATGGGCAGAACACCAAAGAGTGGCTCAGGCTTATCTCGGAAACAGAAAAATCAGCGCAAACAAGCACTCGATGCACGCAGAAAGGAGAACGTACCTCCGGGACCCTTACCTCAGCCTCCACTCAGTCCGAAATCGCACGCACTTGCAGATAATGTACGGTTGAGAGCCGAGGTCCAGCAATTGCAGAAGGAGAAGAGAAATGATGCGCGGCGGGAAAGACGGCACCAAAAAAAAATTGCGGAGCTCCAAGAAAAGACATGAGAGGCTGAGGAGCAATTGAAGGAAGCCACAGCTCATGGTGAGGCCCAGGTGCGCGCAGTGCTGAGGAAGAGGAGGGAGGATGACCTCGGATGGCAACGGCGACTCGCAGAGGCAGAGAGAATGCTCCATGATGCAGAGTTCCGAACGGTGCGGTCAAAGGAGGAGCTGAAGAGGAAAATTTCGGACCTCAGTCATCTTCGAGGTGCTCTGCGACTTGCCCGCCGTCAAACCAATCGCTGCAACGACGTTTCGAAGCGTGCCGCAAATGGCTCGCGGTCAGCAAAACATCTCGTCCGCATGCAAGCAAAGCGGGGTCGTGCATACAAGGTGGAGCTGCGTGCAATTGCACGTGTTCTTGTCTCGAGTGGTTGCAAAGAGGGCAAGGTCGGGGATTTAATGCAAGATATCGCCTGTATCTTCGGCGTTGATCTGGACCGTGCCATGAGCCGGCAGACGGTCCGGCGTGCGAACTTTGCCAACACTACCTCTAGCTGGAGCTGTTTTTATCAGGCAGAACTTCCTAAACAAAAAGATAGCACGGGCAGCCCCTGTTCCTCCATAACTTATGGACCATAAATCTGATTAATTACTTGTATTAGTAGATACTACAACAGATCTCAAGTTAGAAAACCAATGAGTAATGTATGTCTGCAGCCTCTATATATGTCAAGAGACTGGAGAGCATGTCATTTGGAGTCAAAGTACTTGTTCTGTCTTAACCCATTGCTGTCATAACCCATAATCTGTTAAACCCCATGGATTTTTGGTGTCCACTAGGGTGGTTCCTAATTAAATCCCATGACTCTGTAATACCCCATAATCCATATGTTTTTCGGGGCTCATAACCCATATTTTCACCTAATTTCAGTTTATTTGTAATTGTTATTTCACCGGCATTCACCGATTTTGCCTGACACACTATGCCACCCACACATCTCTCAAGATACTCAAAAAGGGCCTTGCTGTACTTAAAGAAGGTGTCAAAAAAAGCAAAGATGCCCTTATGGAATGTCTCAAAAAGTGGGAGAAGATCTCGGACGATAATGGGGTGTGGCTCGATAACAAAGCAAACCATGTATTTTTGGAATGCGGTATAGCATTCCTGACCCAAGCAATGGAGGACTCGGAGGCGGAGGTGGAGGACTCCAATCATTGGGTGTGCTGATTGAACTAAACACTATTAACCCAACGCTATTGCACAACCACGTGATTTGGTGATTTCTGTGATGGCATTGGTGTGCCTGCATCCAAGTCCCTCCACGAGCTTCCAGTAACCTCAGCGATGTCTGAGGCACCAGTTTCACATCACAGCAGATTGGGAACGGATGGGTAATGGTTTTTGCCTGAATTGATGGTGGGTTAAGTCTACTTATGAAAAAGACACTCAAGCCCATTTAATGGCATTGATGGGATGCACCACACATTTCATTACCATGAAAGCAAGATGTTTATTTTTCAAAAACTACATAAGTGACTAGAATTCATGCATTGAAGACACTCATATTTTTTGAAATAAAACTATGGGGGCCCCTAACCAGGAGAAAATCAACAACTAAATTGTCCCAAAGTAAATATTGTCAGGGGTTGTGAGCAGTATGATTTCAAGTAGTCACTGGTTGAGCATTTCAAATTTTTCACCTTCTTTTTCAGTGAAAAATGTTGTTTATTTTTCAGACATTTTTCACTGAAAAAGAAGGTGAAAATTTTAAAACTTTTTCAGCACTTTCTCATTTCAAGGTGAAAAATTCGAAATAAAATAAGAAAGTGATGAAAAAGTTTTGAAATTTTCACCTGCTTTTTCAGTGAAAAATGTGTGAAAAATAAACGACATTTTTCACTGAAAAAGAAGGTGAAAATTTTGAAATGTTCAACCAGTGAGTATTATAGTCCAGGTGTTAGTATGGGGATGTAATTATTAGCATTTATACATCCAAATCAACTCCCCTTCCATCTTGAGAGGAGTCTACAGCATATCCCATGGTGTTTTGTGTGTATTTAAAGGAGCTCTTCTTGCTGGCTTGGGCCCATGTGGTTGGATGAATCCTTCCTGTCGCTGTAAAATGTTGAACATTTTTAACCATAATGACCACATTGTTGGCGATGTTCTTGTTCATCATCAACTTGAGCCAGATCCTGGAATTCTCGGGGATGGCCAGCTGCTCTTCCATAATATCAGCACCCTTGTGAAGCTCAATGATTCAGCGCTTCATAGATTCACAAACAGTGTCTTGCTGGAAGAGGAATCAGCCTAGGAGCAAACAATTTAAATTTCTGTGGCAATCCACATCATCATACTCCTCGTCCTTGCAGACAGGAGAGGAAGACAGAATAAATGGATTTTCTATGTCCCCTTCTCCATCTGGGATCAAAGTGTTGATCACAGGATCCATGGGGACTGTGTCTCTCTTCCTTTTTACTCCTCTGACAGAAGAAATGACTTGAGGGGAGCATTCATCTGTGTCTGTAGGGTTATCACCATCTGAAATAGATCCATCCACATTGGCAGTGAGTTCTGACCCATCCTTTGGTTTTTTTTTTTTTTTTTTTTTTTTTTTTTTTTTTTTTTTTTTTTTTTTTTTTTTTTTTTTCACTTGAATTGTTTTTTCACTTTTTCAGTGATTCTGATCCATTTTTGGGTTTTCAGAGGTAGGTGCACATAAAAAGGAATCACACGTCAACAGATGACCTTGCAGAAAAATGCAGGCTTGGGCAGGTGGACAGCCTGCACAAGATGCTTGCAAAGAGCGTAGGCATCATACTTCTGCTGTCCACATGAGCAAGTTCACTGGCAAACACCAGTCTTGTATTCACGAGTCTCAAGTGCACGCTTTGAGAGCTTCATCCAGTGAGCCTTGAAAGCCTTCTGCCATGGTGTAAGATGCTTCGAACGTCCCAATCGGTAGGTGCTGTCGAAGATCTGCATCTTTGCCTCGAAGGAGGGAATCACATCAGTAATGATACAATAAATGAGCTGGTCAAGTCAGGATGAAGAAGGTGGTGCAGTGTCTCGTGCTTGAGATAGCGCCAAAAGTTCTCAACAGCCGTAGTGGTGCACCAGCGCCCAATGAACTTTGGCTCACTAGCACATGCCTAGAGCCTGTATTTTTTGGGGCAATACCACACACTCCACATATATCCCCAAACCTTGCGAAGTCCATGCTGATGACAGAACTGATACATCTCAAAGACAGCATTATACCGAATTTTTGCTGAAGTTCAGGTACTTCCTGTGTGATCAGAAAATAATGGATGCTCGCAAAAGTGTTGGATAAAGATGCGGAGAATCTGTTTGCGATGAGGTGCAGGACAGAAGACATATGTCTCGTCTGTGGTGAAGACAGTCTCGCCTGGCTCAAACCATGAGTCTGGTCCATCCAATTTATCAATGGCATCCAGATCCTCTTTGAGGTCCTCTTCATCGTCATCTAGGGAGTCTACAAAGCGCTCCAGTGTGTCGTTGTCAGTTCTACCTGCCTCTTTGAGCTTGCCATTCAAGTTGATAATGAGTTTGGGCCGAACAGGTGCAGAGTTCAAAAGTTGACCATTGAATCAAACTTTGATTGTTAGAATAACCTGTTGGGCAACCTCAAGATGCTCCTAAGGTATAAAAGCAAGTAAGAAACATTAATCCCATAGAAATAGTGAAATATAGTGCACAGCAGTCTGGAGAGATGGATCCATTTGATTCACAGGAACAAAGGTACGATCAATCCAATCAAACTCTTTAAATGCCCCCTTCTCATCATAGGGTGCAGGATGGCGTCCAAGAACACATAGACGACCTTTTACAACACGAATGGAATGCCAGAAGCACAGCTGATACTTGATACCATCAGGAAGCTCTGCAAGAAATGCATTGATCTCAGTGATATCCTTGTCACTCAGACATTGGATGGTCCTAATCTCCCATGTTTTGACAAAGTGGCTGATCAGAGAGCCAATGTACTGCTCCTTCTGACCTGGCTCCCCATCCTTTGACTTCAGAAGAAGGAAGCTAAGTGGAAGTCCAGAGCCAAAGACTTCTCCAAGCAAAGCATAACACTCGAAACTGGACTTGTTGGTATTGATTGGACAGAAATTAGTCAAGATATCCCTGATATGCTCTGAATTATGAGCTTACAGGTTGAATCCAGAGCACATCACGTATCTTACCACCCCACTTGCGAATTAGTATAGGTAGTGCAAAGGCAATGGCAGTATACCCATCATCTCTGTTCTCTGGCATGGGAATCTGCTGAACCTCATAAGCAGAGCTGGTTGACTTCTTGCCAAACTCCTCAAGAAGAATCCTTGCAGACTTAAGCTCATTGTCATGCTGGTGCCAGTGTACCTGCTGCTGCTTGAACCAGAGATTATACACTGCCTTCTGGCTAAAAGCCGGACATGGATGCGATTTCAGAATCTCTTTCCAGAGCTTGAGAAAAGTAAGTCAGAAATCTAAACATTGTGATGCAATCTGACCTGAGGTGGGCACAGTTTTGAATTTTCAGATACATATTGTTTAACGTCCTCGGGCACATTTTGTGTGACATTCTGGGTGATGAATGCGTACAAAGCACTCCGGATCATCTGGTGCAGCCCATATTGTTAGCCAGCCTTGACAATGAAAGGTCCCCAGCTGTGCTTTGTCCCGATGTTTTTCCACGTCAGAGATCTTTTTTGGTTTGTGTTGGCAAGTAGAGATCTGGGCACAGTGATATTCATAGTGGATAGTAGAGCTGTTCTTGAATGGATGCAAAGAATGATAGCTGGCAAGATTCCAAGAAAAGTGATTTTCTCGAGTTACTCACTGAAACCGGTAGTTGATCCGTTCCCAGACAAGTTCTGCAAGACTATCGGCACAGTCTTTTGTGTCATCACCCAGAAGATATCAACAAGTGCAGAAATCAATTTGATGTCTCCTGCTTCCGATAACTCAACCAAAAACACATCAAGAGATAGAGCAGACAGCCCTATGAAGTCCAACGCATCTGATGCGTCTAATGCGTCATTTTTGTCAAGATTGGTGGCCAACGTGTTCTCTTTGCCTCGCTTCTGGCACACGGTTTCAGCGGCCTTGTCGAGACATTGATGGCAGAGAGATGTAAGTTCATATCCTGTCGCGCTGAACTTTGCTTTCTAGTTCTGTGATGTGATCTCCTTCTCACGACGGCACTTTTTGCACCATCGGGCTGCACTTTCCATCTCGGGAGGATCTGTCAAGAGTTGTGGGAAGGAAGCCTGATGGAATATGTTACGCGGGGAAGTGTGTGGAAGTGGGAAATAGGGATGTTCTGGCTTGGCTTGGCTTTGATACCCTGGCTTTGGCTTGGCTTCACCTGGCTTTGGCTTCAGAATTCCGAAGCCAAAGCCAAAGCCCTGGGGCAGGGCTTGGCTTGGCCTGGCTTTGGCTTAAGCCCTGGCTTCTAGTAGTTTTCTTTACTAGACAGTATGAGATGTCGCCAGAGGTCAACCATGTATTCATGTATAGCTAGCAGACAAATCGAACAGCTCCAGATTCAGCCTGGAGTCAACAATGTTCATAGAAGCCCGTAGAAGGTCAAGATCATAATTTTTTGATGCCTGGCAAATGCTTGAAAGTATTGATTTGACCTCAATGTGTGGTTCAAGTAAGTTTCATGTCTGTTAGGGAAATTTTGGGAAATTTGACCCATGTTCCACGCCACTCGCATCACCATAAGGATGAGCCCGAGTGGTTTTTTATCTGCCAGTTGAAGCCATGGCTTGTTGGCTTGGCTTTGGCTTCACAAACCTCAAGCCAAAGCCAAAGCCATCCTCAAGCCCTAAGTTTGGCTTGGCTTGGCTTTGCGAAGCCAGGGCTTTGGCTTCATGGCTTTCTGGCTTCAAGCCAAGCCAAGCACATCACTAGCACTGGGAAAGTGTTGGTGAGACAAGTGGCTAAGTGGAAATGCCATGAGTCCTAGCCGGAAAAGACTGGCTGCCACTGACTATGTAATAACGTGATGTGATGGCCGTGGGTTTGAATCCCACACAACCACCGGCAATTATTGGCCAGTTAATTTTGGCAAATCGGACACCCTCGACGGCATGATGGTGAAATTCCATACTGGATCATACACCACACCCAGATGGAGGATCAGGGAATGCTTCTGCAGACTTTGTACCCTTACTACAAACATCCCCCAAAAAAAAAAAAAAAAAAGGAAAGTGTTGCTATCGCGTTTGTGACCAGTAATGCCCACTAACTTTAGTTAGTGGGTCTTATAGCGCCCTATTAGTACAGTCTCCACCAAATGATTATATTTCGTCATCAAAAGGTCCTGGTTTCGATCCCCAGGCTGGCCATTTCTTGCTTTTAGCTTTTGGGATCCTAGTCAGTCCCATGTGATTTTGTTTGTCTCTGTCTGCCCTCCTCCTCTATAACTTTCTCTCCCTCACTCTGGGCTCAGAATCTCCAGGCTCTTATGTCTATTTTGGTGGAATCTACACATCTAGTGTCCATGCATCTCTCGAGTCTCCTGTCACTATCTTGTCTGCTGCTTTTGTGCGGTCTGATTTATTTCCTGGTCACCCCTCTCACTTTGCTCTTAAGGTAGATGTCAAGCAAACACAACCAACGTTCCAAATATGGGCAAATTCTCAAAACAAATGCGCCAGATAATTACGGGGTGGGATGAACCTTATCCGTTCCCAACATTTTGTAGATAGATGTCCTACCTATGGTTTGGACCATCCCAATACATTGATTTGGCTGAGGAAAAAATGTAGATGCAGATTTAAGTCGGCATCAGCCAAAGTTTCTCACGGGCCATCACAAATCTTGCGAAGGTATCTTCTCTCTCAGTTTTGACTTTGGGTCAAATCGGTTTTGTTGTGTCATGTACAGGATGTCTATCTACAAAATGTTGGGAACGGATAAGGCTTATTTTCCCCCAAGATTATTTGGTGCATTTGTTTTGTGGATTTGTCCATATTTGGAACGTTGGTTGTGTTTGCTTGACGTCTACCTTACTATCAATGGTGGTCCTCACAGGTCTTTTACTGTGGAGCTGGAATGCACCATCTCTTCTCAACTGCCAGTGGATATATCCCTGGGACTCGACTGGAAGGTGAGTGTGAGTGAATGGCTCATTACACTTGGGTTACGGCTATTTGCATGCTGTAGATCCATCTCCCTCCTCTCTTGGTGTGTTCTTCATATTAGCTCATATCAGTCCGCTTTCTTTTTAACCCATTATATACAGTGTCCACTTCCTCCAAAGATGTTGTGGATCTTCTATCTGCAGGCCTTTTGTCTGGGGTCTCTCGCACTCCACAGTCATTAGGTTCTCGTTGCCCGTTATCATTACCTTGGTTGTTGCTTATTATTGTGTTTCAGTTTCCTCAACCTTATCCAGGGCGGTTGCAGATCCGGTTCCAAGTCTACCTGCCAATCTTGCTAGTACATGTTGTGTCTTCGTAAATCTGCTTGGATGTTTACTGGTGGCTTCAGATCTCAGGGCCTTGGCGTCTTGTATCGGGGGGAATATTGGGGGAAATCCCATCGGGGGGAATCCCATTTCCTCCAGTGTTAGTCCTGTGTTCACGCATGGTACTCCTGCTGTGTTCGCGCACAGTAATCCGGTGTCTGCACTTAGTAATAATGTGTTCGCACATCAATATAACCTGTTAATGCTGTTCTGGTGGAACCACCGCCACCGATTCAAGGCCCCTCATTCAGTCATTCTGTGTTCAGCCCCATGTTTCCCTTGTCTCCGAGCATGGGCTTAGATGCTTTGTTCCTGTCTTCTGACCCCCTTACCAATGTATTGTCTGGAGATATTAACTGCCTTCGTGCTCATCTTGACGTTCATGGTATTTCGTCCAGTGGTTTGTCTGACTCAACGGCAAGGCAGGCGTTAGCATTCCATCTGTTGTCCGGTATGTATACTTCTGTTCTGCCAAATGGTGATCACGCCCTACCACACAGTGGATGCAAAACTATGGGCATTCAATTTGTTTCCGTCCATCACATGAGCTACACCGTCTATAGTGTGCTTCTTTCTTCGAATGTATTGACTGAAGCTCAGACTTGTGTACTCGCTAATGCTTTGGGTCTTCAATCACCGAGTGACTTGTTGTCTGTGCTTTCTGCTAGGCGATCTGCTCTTTTGGACAGCCAGTCGGTATCCGTGTTCGATTCCGTTCAGTCTTTAGTGAAGCCTGCTCTCATATCTCTCGCAGCTTTTCACGGTATTGACTTGTCTTCTAAAGAGTTGCCTGAATGTTGGTCAGTTTTGGCTTCACACTTGGTTAGTGGTCTATGTGGTCTACATAAAGCCGGCTTCTGACATTTGGGGTGTGCTTTGTTGCTTGCTCTGTCTGATGCGCATAATGTCGATCTACACGTTCCTTCTAGGGATTTAGCCTCTTCTCTCTTGATTGATTTAGAGTTGGCACAAATAAATGTTCTTGCAAGTGTTGCAAAAACACTGACTAAATGTCCACTCAGGCGTGTCCTTCAGATGCATCGAGTTGAGTTTTCTCTCACTGATGGCACTGCTGCCCTCCAAAAACACTT
This sequence comes from Mycena sp. CBHHK59/15, assembly GCA_029204085.1. Lineage (NCBI taxonomy): Eukaryota > Fungi > Basidiomycota > Agaricomycetes > Agaricales > Mycenaceae > Mycena > Mycena sp. CBHHK59/15. The sequence goes on along the minus strand of JARGXW010000276.1, from coordinate 120,940 downwards.
GAAATAATATTTGAAATGTTTGTGTCTTGGCAAGAAAGCTGACTCTCTGCACAAGAGAAAATCGAAACAGCGAGAGCAGGAGCTCAACACCCTCAGATCGGACTGGCCAACCCTTGTGCCTGGCGCTAAAAAGTGGACTTTGGTAGAGGTGTTCAATCGCTGTATTTCAGCTGATGAATTGGCTACTTTTGTGTGTGGGAGCTGTTCCAGCGTAACAATGGTAAGGCACGAGAGAAGACTCAGAATCAAGGATTTTGATATTAACTTATTGCATAGACCCGACTTTACTGATGTTGAAGACGTTTCAGATGGCGCCACAGAATCTAACGATAACATGGACATGGATGCTGATGCCGCTTCCAGTGATGATATGGATGTAGATGAGGGAGAACAGCCTGAAATTTCGAATTCAGATCACCCGATGAATGACATAGACAATTTCGAAAATAACCATCATACCATGGATGTGAGCAATCAAATTTTGCCTGAATCCATATCCGATTCTGTATCTGACGGTGAAGATCTGCCTCCTCCCCCTCCTCCTTGGTTGGACCCTGACTGTACGCTGCCACCTATGCACTGCGATGAACCGCGAAATTTTGATTCAGATGGGGACTTTGATGGTGTTCTTTTTGATCCTGATGGTATAGGTTCTGACGATGATGGTGATACGGTCTTTCTCGCATGCAAATCATGTTCCAGCTCCTTGAAACAAGGTAAGATACCCAGGTTGTCCCTGGCCAATTATAATTATCTCGGTCCCGTTCCAGTTGAACTTCAAGAACTTACCATGATAGAAGAGGCGATGATAGCTAGAGGTTGTGCAAATCTTACCCCTCGAGGAACTTGTGTAATTCCATTCCATTGTTTACAAGTGTAAATCTGCGGTGAGGTGTGCAACAAAGGTTCAAACTGGTGAAGAAAATGTTGAGCAAGCAGACGGTCTGAAAAAAAAATGGACAGCACACTTCAACGAAGACAGTCCCTAGATTCATGATAGTCTTTCTAGCATCATATACCAGACTAACAAGTCTCATGCCAGCAGAGGATATAGCATCGTGGGCGGATAGAGCAGTGCTAGACAACACAGGAAGAACATAACGAGGCCAGAAGTAGTGCGACAAATCTGTGCCTTCACCATGAGAAGCCTTGGGAGGTTGAGAAGGAACAGTGAGGTCTTCAATCTCTGTGTCATCGGATTGCTGTATGATGGCAGCGGTGTCTATATCTTCATCGTCAGAGTCGGAGACATTACTCTGCACTGGAGACACAGATCTGGCTTTTTTCTTCTTCTTTGTGTTGGTTGGATCGGGGTTGTGCCCTTGAAAAAGCTCTGGCATATGGCGATTCAATTTTACAACAAGTCCGCTTTTTGAAGGTGTCATGCCAATGTGATATGGAATGTGACCAGGAAGAGTATGTCAATGTCATGGCAGTGGTACTGAAAAGGTTCAGATTGTGGAGTGTATTCAATCGTCACAACAACTCACATAATGGAGGGACTGTTTCAATGTCCAGACGAAGCTCTTGCAACACATTGCAAAATGATTCCCATGAAGCCTGATTTAGTGAAATTTGACGCCGGATAATTGGAGGTAGACCCTGCCATACCTATGTTATATGTATTAAAAAGCAATCATAATAATTTTCAGACTCGGGCTGAACTCATCGCATGGATCATAAGCCCATGAGTATCTGGAATCGCATCTGCAAAGTCTTGAAGATCATTTGCTGAACCGGAGAGACAACCTCTAGCCAAAGGTCGCTTATCCAGAGTGCATGCATAGGCTAAAAGGATAACCTCTCGGTCTACTGAGGCAGTACATTCCCCAGTGGATAGATCGCTCCACAAGCCTATAACATTCAAGCCATGAAGAAGAGTGATGATGACTATGAAGAACCAGATATAGCAAGAGAAATAGCCTGCTTCAAAGATTTCCGGCATGCAGGATTAGACAGAGACAGGGGACTCAGGAGGCGAGCTTGACACTGGACCTCGGATATCCTTGACAGCTCCGATCGACCATGGGATCCAATTGCAGTACCAACCGATGATGGGAACACTCAGCTGACCTGGCCCGGCTATCCCTTGCCAAGACTCGAAAGTCTCTTATCCGTTTTGTTTCTCCCCTGATCATTGTCCCCTCAGAGTGTCGAACTCAAGTAAGATTATTTGTGTTCTCCATCCATATACTGATTTCAATGGATCTAGATATGGCTAAGGCTAAGAAACAGCCTGCCAAGAAGAAAAAGGGCAGACCGTCTTATGTAAATCCTCCAATCGGCTGGAGGTACAACCTGAGAGTTGGAGCACCCAGGGACCCGGTCACCAGGGTCCAACGCTGGTGAAGATTATTATGACTGGCCCAGGTTTGAAGGAAGAAGATCCCCTAATGATTTTGGATGATGAAGATGACGACGACATCGGTGAGTAACCATTTTTATAGACAGGAGCAGAGCACTTGATTTCTTTGGTGTTCACCCCCCTGTCTACCCTAGGCAGCAGAATGCCAAGAACGGTTGTGTTGCAGGTGGTATAACCATCACTGGAGACAGAGTTTGCGACAACCTGCTCGATGGACTCAAATGTCCTATTTGTTTGGGGCTAAAGTCGAACCCGGTCGTGTGAGTTGATTTTTTTAATTAGTTGATGGAGACACTCAATTTAATGTTCAGGGCAACGTGCGCACACTCGTTCTGTTATGTGTGTATATGTCTTGCCTTGGAATCAAGCTTCAATTGCCCTCTGTGCACGAAACTCATGTTCAAACCTCCTCATCGTGTTATCGCCCTCGAGGATTTGACAGCTGCACTCTACCCAAACATGCCTGACAATACGGCAGTGGAGCGGGGCAGAGCCTGGGATGGCCTAAACTTTCCTGTCGACATCTGAAGTCGGTGAGTGCCAATTGATATGTTCAGTCCCAATCAATGTTCATGTGTTCTGTCTGCTTTTCAGTGTTCAAATCTCTTCTACCCATTCTACGCTTTTTATATCCGTAGTCTGCCCATGTTGATTCATCAATTTGTACTCTGCTACTTAGCATTCAATTTTTTTTTTGGCCGGTCAACCGGGGTAGACTTAGTGTTCAATAGTTCTGTTAGCTTTTACAGTGTAGAATCTACAGGCAGAGTTAGTGGGCTCTGCCGCGAAAGCACGCTACAATTGTTATCCCATGACTGTGACAGGACGTGGACAATCCATTGGATTGTCCACGCCTCATACGTGGGATTTTTCAGTCACACATTTTCTGTTATTTATGAATTCAATAATTCACGCCTTGCATCCTCCAACATTGCTGCCACTCTGTTGTTGAATAGGACAGCACTTTAATTTAGAACTTATAAAGTTATATAGCCTGCTGACCATTCTAGCCTTGAACACTCCAAACTACCCTACATCAGCCCTCATGTCCATTTATGCCCCCCCAGACGCAAAACTAGAGAAGGAGAGCGCTCCCGGCGTCGCTGAGGTCGCTAGAGGGGCTGGCACGCCGACGCCATCACGGAGATCACCGGATCACGTGGTTGCGCAACAGCGTTGGGTCAATAGCATTTAGTGCTGATCGATCAACCACGAACAACTTGCGCTTCATGGCTGGCCTCAAGGCTGGCCAATCTTTCTCTTCATCCAAGCCAGAACGTTGTTTTCACGCAGTTCACTCGAGGCTGATGCCTGTTATACCGACTGGCACTCTTCACTCTTGTTCTACGACCTTCATCGGCTCGAAAGCATCCGAGACCCCATGGTTTCTAGGTCCTCTCCTCCTCAGAATAAAAAAGAGTCCAGTGCGGTGGTGGACGATCTGTTGGCTTCCGCTGCTCAAGTTGCGACTCTGGCGAGCAGTGCTGCAAAATTGGCTCCAGTTCCGTACTTGGTACAATGCTTGGCATTGGTGGGCGATATCGCGACCACTGTCCAGGTAAATTCTCCGCTCATGCCTCGACAGAAATAATGTAACGTCAACGTTTAGGACGTACGGGCCAACAGGAAGGCTTTCGGGAGCCTTGCTGATGATGCACGCGAACTGATCACGGCCGCAGAAGGTGCCCACGAAACAGGTTCAAAGATGCCTGGACATCTGATCGAGAGTCTCCGGGTCTTGCTCGGGTACGGCTCACTGTCGGTGTATTGTTGTCAGATTTTTGACGCGTTTTCCACAGTACCCTGGAAAAGACCAGGGATTCTGCGTCGAAACCTCTTTCGGACAATCTATTCAAGCGCGTTAATAGAGCCAAAACGGACAAGTCGAAAGTCGATAAATACCGACAGGAGATGGGGCAAGGACTCGCCGTATTTGGGGTACGTCGGCGGCTTGTAAGGGAAATGAAAATCGGGTTGACCTCCCCCCCTTCCCACAGGTCAAAGCACAGATCCGCGTTGAGGCGGATATTCGCCGCATTAGTGACGAACTTCAAGATATGAGACCTATCCTCAAGCCTCAAGCCTCCCAGTCCAATGTCGTTCGCGAGAAGCACCGCAGTGTCCCAGCTGCCGTCCAGAATATGCTTCTCGAACACGCGGACCGTCTTCGTCCTGTTCTTGGGGTCTGCATCGCATTCAAACAAGCGCCATCCGTGCTTCAGATCTCCCGGGTCCTTGCGATCGATGCGAACCAAGTCACCGACCAGTTGGGCTACATCTCTCCATATCTCGGCCCGCATTTCGACTCGACCAATTCTCTTTCAGACGTCGAGCTCTCGGGAGACCTGGAGCAGTGGCTTGTATCTCGTGAACACGCTGGGGCGCTTTGGATCCATGATTCAAAGTATCACAGTCGGGTAGCTCAGTGGTGTCTAGTGGGGAAGCGGACGTACGATGTTCGGTGAGTCGGACAGGTTCAACTAGATAGTCGTTTATTCCGACACAAGCTTTAGCGATATATTGTATAGAGCGGACAATTGGGAATTCCACGTCTGCCGCTCGGATGCATCAGAGGAGCTTACAAGGCCCTCGCAGACTCTGAGATCCCATCCCAGTCCACATCCCAGTCGCACGCAAAGTTAGAGCTTGTCATAAATTGGCTGAAGGTATCTACGGACAAAAGCATGAAGTACACTGACTGACTTGTCGCTTATTCTAGAGTCAAGAAACTCCTCCCCAAGACCTTATATCAACATTGCAGGCGCAGCTCGAGAGACCGCCGGAGCCAGTGGCGATGTCGGGAGGAAAGATCCCACTGGACCGTTAGCATCCCTGGATGGAATTTTAGCTTCCCTGGAGCCGAACTCTAATTCTCATTTCATGGCTGGGAAATTGGCAGGTTCCTACCCAGCCGCGATTCCGAGGTTCAGTTAATCCCTGTAGCGTAGTTTTTAACTAGGGCCTTAAGGCCACTGCGTGCGCATGGCAGTACGAGTCCGCGGCGGTTCCCGCTAGTTCCGCACTTATCTGTTTGGACTCTTGTGGATAGCTGTAACATGGCATGTCGTATCTACATCTTTTCGGGATCGTTCCTCACATCCCGATCTAGTTGCTCGTTGTCGGTTGCGCGTGCGCGATGGCAACGTTATCGCCGCTCCCGTGCTCCCTGGCTCGCGTGCGCCATGTGTACTACGGCCCTGTTCTTAGCATCTACAATGGATGTGTACATGGGTCCTGTAATCTGTATTGAATACCCTAATCTGATTAATTTTGTGATCCTATATGTTCATACATCACATTCCACAAAAAGCACTACAAAGCACACCAGCCTGGTCAGCCTTGTAAGAAAATAATGCATCTATATGCCGAGGTGAGCTCTCACCAGGCTGTTAGTACCGTACCAGGCTTTGTGCCAAATGCGGCGTATATAAGGCAATGCATGGCATGTAAACTTCTCCCGGTTTCGTGATGTCTACCCGCCCATATGTCCTTTCCACCTGACCCATTTATCTGTCTCAGTCTCTGTCCTTTCCGGTAATCTCTGTGGTCCTGTCTTCTTAGCTTTCAGTCCTCTGTTCGGTACATTTATGTATTTATTGTTTTGAAAATACATAAGATGCTGCCTTCAGTACTAGCTTTGCCACCATCTCTAAGTGATTATTAAAATAAGGAATATGAGTACTGTGTGAAGTGCAATGTCCGAGTTGGGTGCGCGGAGTGACTTGTTCTCGTCATAGTCAGTGTCGGTGTCGGGCTCGAAGAGGTCCGCGCACTGGAACGGCGACGCGTTGGCGACAAGCGGGAGCGCTTGCGTGGACGTGTTGTAGGCGTCGCCGTAGCCGCCGCCCCAGGGTTCGCTCTCGCCCTCGATCTCGGCGTCACGCACACGATTGCGCTTCTGCTCCTCGACGTCGCTCACGCGGAGCTGGTCCTCGAACCGATGAAAGACGACTTGCGAGGGATATACCTGCAGGGGATCAGCGGCTATTGGCAATGCAAGACAAGTTACGCACCTTGTGTACGCCCAGCACGACGTCCTTCTCGCCCAGCCCAAACGCCGTCCGCGCCTGCTCGACGCGCTCGCTCTTGCTCCCCTCCGTAACGCCCCCAGCTTCCATCCCCTCCCGATACCGCTCGCAAAACTCATCAAACGTCATCCCCACCTCAAACACGCTCGCGTTCCGCCGCGCGACCTGCGCCAGCCCCACGTTGCGCGCCTGCCTTGACGCTCCGCCCCTCGAGCTGATTCGGCAGCTGCGAGTCGTTGGGGTTCACACAGAACACGTGCCACGCCTGAGTCTGGTCGAGCGGCGCGAACTGGCAGCGTGTCCAGCGCCACTCAGAACTCGCCCGCCACCTCCACAGTCGCCGAGCACCCGCCCTTGCGGCGCGTCGACGGCGCGTGCATCGGATTGGCGAGCTGCTGCACGACGAAGATCGTGTCCTCGTTGCGCGGGTGCGCGCCCGCTGAAGAGCCCCTTGACGAATGGGTTGTTGGAGCCCCCACCGCCGCCGCTCATCAGGCCCACAAAGTCGAGGTTCAGCACATCGAGGTTGCGCTCGAGGAATCCCTCGGCCGAGTAGGTGACAGGGCCGTTGAAGCGGCTGATGGTCAAGGCGGGGAAGCCGCTGAGGATCGCAGCGGCAAGCTGGCAGGTCTGCACTGCGATGGGGGGTAGTAGAATATGTGGAAGGGGCGCCAGCGACGTGGTTCCGCTCGAAAGACGCCCGCGATCGCTGAACTGGAGCTTGGTGGGTTTGCAGAAGCGCGAGGACGAGTTCGGACGCGGTGAGTTGTATGGTGATTTTAAGCTTTTTTTCGTTGCGGTTACTGACGCGGAGCTCGAGCAGGGTCTTGAGTTTGATAGCTAGGCAGCTGCAATCGGTTTAGAAAATATGGGGAAAAACGCACCGGCATAAGATATAGACAATCAAGTGGTGTTCCATGTCGCGATGCTTGAAACGGCGCTGCACATCTAGTGTCGTTAACTAGACTTTATACCTCAAATTTGAGAAAACACTCGTTCTCAAGATATACTGCTCATCCTGGGTTCTGCAGGTCCATCCGCTCCCGAGCGTGCCCGATCCCCGACACGCAGCTCCCACGCCCTGCACGACATCTCCCTCCCAGCTCCAGCACAGAGGGGTAGAGCTTGAGCGAGTTCTTTCCCGCACCAATCTTGAGTACCTGCTTCAAGTTCCCATGTCGCGTCCGGTACTACACACGCTCACGGAGCTGCAGTCTGGATGCAGGTGGTTACGGCTGCGTGGCGCTCGCGCGTTGATCGAGAGGTAGTTTTCGAGACGGCGCGTCGAAGGGGTGAATATTAATTGAATCCTTGGGTGAATCGGGAGGGGGTTGTGTGTGTCACTGTGTGATCGTAATCGTTGCTCGGTCCGACTTCCACCACAGCCACCGGATCTATACCAACCTCGAGGTGTGAGCTTCAAGTTTGCTCCTGAGGGCCTGAGACGCAAGGAAAACTTCCTGTGGAAACTCCGGCAAGCTAAATCGAACTCGATCTTCTGCTTGCTGTCCTACTCGTATTCAATCCACGACTCGGATATCTACCTCCACAGACTACAGTTCTACTCGGATCTACTGCCTCGCTTCTCCAGCATGTCGTTCGATCCGAAGCAGATACGGTGTACTGGAGAGGTCATATTGGCTATGCTTGTCATTGCGAGGAAGTTTGCCTGACGGGTACAGACTGTCTATGACATGAGAGTGGCCTACCATGAGGCCTGAGGCTGCGCTGTATCCAGTCAGATAACCCTACTGTGAAATCGATCTTCACACGCGTCTAGGTTGGTCCCGACTCGTGGGTTGTGGCTGCATGCTGTTCATGCTGTTCATTGACATATTGGATACGATGCCGTACTCACGAATAAATAGTATATAGTGTTGTCCACAACTCTCTTTAAAATTCGCCCATAACTCCGATGTTCCCTGCATCCTTTCCTCACAGGTCCAATATTTTGGACACTTCGTTAGCTGCTACTGTACAAGTCACGACTCTGTTGTCTAATGCTGCAAAGTTTGCCCCGGTTCCTTGCCTCGATAGAATTTCCGTGCTGAAGCAGAGCATCCTCACCACTGTCCAGGTATCTTCGCCGGGGCCCCCCAGAAATTATCTAACCTCAAATTTAGGATGTGCGAGAAAACAAGGAAGCTCTCCAGCGGCTTGTCGGCGACGCCCACAAACTAATATGTGCTGCCGAGCGTGCCGGTCAAACGGCGCATCGCAATCTGAGGGATGATCTCGACGCCCTGGTTGCGTATGCCTGGGTCCGTACATTTTTTGTTTGGCCTTTGAATCTTTTTCTGCAGGTCAATCAAAGCGATCAGCGGTTCCGCCCCAAGTTCTCGTCAATCACGTTGCATATGGGCACGTTGGTTGAAGTGTAAGAAAATAGATGTGTCAACAATTGGTGGATACCGACAGAAAATCATGCAGGAACTCGACCTATTTGCGGTACGTAGGCAGCTTGAAATGCTCATATTCAACACCTATATTTGCTTTCCCACAGCTTAAAACACAGATCCGAATTGAGGCGGATATTCGCCACATTAGTGACGAACTTGAAGATATGAGACCTATCCTCAAGTCTCAAGCCTCCCAGTCCGACGTCGTTCGCGAGAGGCACCCCAGTGTCCCAGCCGCCGTCCAGAACATGATTCTCGAACACGCGGACCGTCTTCGTCCTGTTCTTGGGGTTTGCATCGCATTCAAACAGGCACCATCCGTGCTTCAGATCTCCCGGGTCCTTGCGATCGATGCAAACCAAGTCACCAACCAGTTGGGCTACATCTCTCCATATCTCGGCCCGCATTTCGACTCGACCAATTCTCTTTCAGATGTCGAGCTCTCCCGAGACCTGGAGCAGTGGCTTGTATCTCGTGAACACGCTGGGGCGCTTTCGATCCCTGTTTCAAAGTATCACAGTCGGGTAGCTCAGTGGTGTCTAGTGGGAAAGCGGACGTACGATGTTCGGTGAGTCGGACAGGTTCAACTAGATAGTCCTTTATTCTGACACAAGCTTTAGCGATATATTGTATAAAGCGGACAACTGGGGATTCCACGTCTGCCGCTCGGATGCATCAGAGGAGCTTTACAAGGCCCTCGCAGACTCTGAGATCCCATCCCAGTCCACATCCCAGTCGCACGCAAAGTTAGAGTCTGTCGTAAATTGGCTGAAGGTATCTACCGACGAGAGCATCAAGTCCACCATTTTCTTACTTGTTCCCCATTCCAGAACCAACGACATCCTTCGCAAGAACTTATCTCTGCATTTGAGGCGCAGCTTGGGAAAATACCCGAGTCGCTGACGATCTTGGGAGCGGTGGACTTTTAGCATCCCCGGGCTCTGATTCTAGGAACCTCCCGTTGTTAGCTGACAGCTTGACGGGTTATGCACATCGCACCACTCACTCGCGTTTCGAATTGTGTCCCCAATATTGTTGGCGAAATACGCAGTAGGACGGAATTGGATGAGAGCTAAGTCTGAAGCCGTGATGGCATCCATTGGCATGTAATGGCTTCTACCCGCTTGATGTTCTGTGCTTGGGATAGATAATAGATTATGATCGCGGTCAAAGAGTACCATGCCAGCACTGGAGTGACGCTGGTGCTGAATTATAATGCCAACCCAGGATATACGTACTTATGTTACGGACGATGGACCCCGAGCGAGCGGGATCGACGAAACGCGGCGCACACACCCGATTGGGAAAGGCGGCACTCCAAATCAAACGCGGCACATGCGCCCCATCCGCGGCACTTTACCTATCCATCCACGGCTCAAGTGCTGAGCTTTGGACAGCTCAGTGCCGTGCTTCAGATAAAATGTGGCACATTGATTTGTAGTAAATTGAAGTCATTCAGCGGATTCAACTTAAAGTTGTAAGCTTCTGTGGTATACATGAGCAATGAGTCACTTTAATTGGGATGTACACGATCAAAATACATGGTGTCCAAGCAGTACATAGGTACAGAACTTGATAAAAACAAATCGTACCGTGGACAAGAGCAGCATCAATGCCGTGGCCTGCGCCTTCAATAGGATGGTAGAGAGGGCCAAAATAAGCTAGCCACGGTACCTTGGACACTGGAGGAATATTGAAACGTCAAAAGACCTGTAAGCAATGATGTAGCTGTTGAGATATACGAGGCAGTGCACCAGCACCGTGTTGGGTCATCCTGCCTCACTCTATTTCCAACAATTTCCCTTCATGCCGCCGATGGTCCACAATAGAAGTCGCTTGCTTTGCCCTGGAAAGATATGGACAACTTGGGCTGTACGCACCGCCGGCACATGCCAACTGCTTGCCGACAACGCGCTGCCTTGATGTTGCCATGCCGCGTGCTGAACACATAGTACCTACTACAACTCGTCGATGCCCGGCGGGATGTGCGTGGTCGTGGTCGTGGTAGTCACCCACCGAGCCCGCCCTTCCCCCAAAAAGCAAGTGCTGCACTTGCTGTCGAAGGCGGCACTCTGGTATATCAAACACGGCCCTGTGCCATGTTTCAACTGATGTGCCGCCCTTCCCAATTAAGTGTGTGCGCTGCATCTTGTATATCCTCCCGAGCGAGTTGTAGGGCATACATCAGTAATAGTGCAATTTCCTTTTGGGGCGTTTACGGCTTTTTTAGCCCGTTTTGCTTGTGCACAAGCTCATCAGACAGAAAAGACCCACAAGCCGAACAAGCAAGACTGACGAGTCTGAGTTGATGCCTTTCTTTTTGAAACAAAATCTTGTGAATAACTTGCATCTTAGTCTTCCTCCCTGAATCCGTGGAAAACAGCAATCACAAACAGTGTTTGCCTTAAGGGATAAGGCTTATGTTCACATAAGCCTTATTAAGGCCTTAAAGTTAAGGCTTAACCTTGGCCGAGGATGATGCTAACCCTTAATTAAGGCTTAGTGATGGCATCAAAGGCGCCAAACTTGAGTCTGTGACTCTGTGTTGCGGATCCAGCAGCAGAAAATGGAGTAGAACCCAAGTAGAACCCGTAGTTTTGCCAGTTTTTTGACAGCTACCATGCATCAAGGCTTTCCACTGTCTAATGAATCTTGCCAGGCAGGGACGCAGCACATTGGAAACAACTCGATAGCGTACAACGGCCGAAGAGAAGAGCATTGAGATGAATAACTAACGAGTATTTGGTTGAAGAACACCTGGAACAGTGTTGCATGCACTCCCTTATTTTTTTACACCCGCTGAAACGGTGGGAAAAAATTGTCTCAAGGCCTTGATTCGGAGCCCTTAATTAAGGTTATTAAGGGTTTAAGGCCTTAACTAAAATGTTCACCCTTAATAAGCCCTTATGGGAGAACACTGATCACAAAAAGAAAAAAAGCAATTGGGCGTGTTAGCGGGTGGGGAAATATGGACAAGTCTTTCAAACTCCGCCCATCACGATGCCGATTGTTGACAGATGGCAACGGATGGCGTGACTTGCATCAAATGGTTGGTCGCCTCTTTCCTTTTCCCCCCATTTTCTCCACTTGCCTCCCGCCTCAATCCGTGTCTCTGGGGCCCTTTGCCTCGTCTGACCATAGGCCAGTTCTCCAGCTACCCAAACAGGTGTCTCGCAAATCCGTCGGCCCTTTCGCCTCATTTTTTCCAAGCTCTCAAGATTTTCCGCCCTATTGCTTCCAATTTCTCAACTGCAGCACACCTCTCCAATGCCCTCACTCCTCAATGTCGCTGCCCAGCCCGTCGCTGCCGACGTACGCGTGTAGCTGCACTACCTAGGGCTCAGTGCGTCGCGCAGCCTAGTGCCTGCGCCCCTCGACTCGACCGCGAGCGGCGTCATGCCGCCGCGACCGCGCGCCACAGACCATCACAATTTCCAATCTGTTTTACCGCGCCTCGCACCGCCGCGTCTACCCCCGGTCGGGTTTGGATCTATTAGTCACATCCCACACTCCCTACCTACGGCTGCATTGCAGATCACCTGTCGTTATCTCTTCCTTTTTTAAGTTCCCTGCCCCACCCGGCTCGACCCTTCTTTTTTCGTGCCTTTCCTACTATATTCCACCATCATCCGGGCCTTTTTATGCCCCACATTATTATATGTAGCTCAATATATTGAAATACTGCATATTCTTTGTGCCTCTTGTGGGCTTGTCTAACTTTTCTGGCTTGCGGCGAGTTGCTTGTCAGATTTTTGACATAGCTTGTTGACTTGTCAGCTTGTTGGCTTTTTGGGCTTGTACAAGCTTGTACAAGCGTCTACAAGCGCCGGCAAGTAAGTTGTTAAAAGCCTGATGTAGCGATGTTGGACAGCAACATAGCAAAAAATTCTATGTGCACACATTCTTTGGCAGGCCTCCCAGTGGGCATTGGCAGATGGCTAGATCTAGAGGCGCTACTTGGGCGCCTAAGCGGAGTTGGAGTGGCGAGTCGGAGTCTCAATGCTTCTTTTCCCTCTATCCCCGTTTGGTCCACACCTTTGCCTCGGTTCCGGCGGTGGTGCCTTCATGCGGCCGATTTCTATCTAATGACATTAATGCCGTCCTGTATACGCTGTCAAGTCACTTCGACATGGAATGGGGCCAGAATCAAAAATAGTGCAAATCATCCCAAAACATCCAGATCTTCTCAAAGACGGCTGACCTCATGAATATTGCTAGGGCTACTGCAACCGCTCAGATGACCAATGCTTGGGTTTGGCGCAAACCTTCCCGTCGTTCTGTTCTGGAGTGGTCACTTATGGTTAAATGGTCAGCTGACCCATCGCACGTTGTCGAAGGTATACATGTACAGCATGAGGAACGCCTTTCCAAATCGTTCACCCTGTCAATCCAAGTCGTACGCCCTTACACTCCATATTTTGCCAGTCGACTGCTAAAGTTCTGACATGTTTCTGCATGGGAGCTAGCAGGTCTACAGACCGAGGGGATTGGCAAACGCATGTAGGTCATATCACTAGTCTCCGAGTCTTTGCTCGTCGCAACATCGAACCTTTTCGGCGCTCGCTCGTTGCATCCGCTCACGGCCTTGAGCAGGATCATTTTTTCGTCGCCCACCCACCATCCCTGTTTCGAAGTCTGGTACGGGTTGAGTTCTGTTGATGTTGAGGCGAGATGAAATGTTCTTTTTGTTCTTACCTACTACCTCTCCTTTTTCGGTACTCATCATTTACATATTTTATCTACCTTGGTTAGCGCAGTGTGTAGTCACACAGAGGGTGGAGAGCTTCGCCTTCGGGGTTGCCCGCTCCCTCTCGCGCGCTTTGCGCGGGTGCTGCGTGGCCGGGTTGGCCATCATTGCGCCGAACCATCCGTCCAATATAGAATGATGCATTCAAAATCTCCACCCATCTCCTCCTCCCTCACCAAGCAGAGAGCACAATCCACACTGTCTATCTTTGGATTCGCTAGTGACTCCTCGATGAAACTCGCCAGCTGCCAGATCCACTCCGAACATTCCTCTCCTTGTAAAATCTTGAGGTGTATCTATCTTGCATGATCTTGCAGGTCCAACGTTACTTCCTGGTGGGAGATAACATACTGGATGGGCCCGCGTCAATCACGCGCCGCTTTGGTATCGTCTTCATGCTGTCGGTTTAATCCCTAAAAATAGCGCCCGTCATTTATCGATCGGCTTAATTTGAAAGGTTTCTTTGTGCCTCTGTCGGATAATTCTATTGAGAAACCCCGCGCCCCCCTGTAAAAAATAAAGGCTAAAGCGGCTTTAGGCTTTCCTAAGTTAGTAAAGCCTAGCAGAAACCCTGAATTATCCGCCCCTGTCGGCCTTCAGTTCCCTGAACAGTTCCAGAGTCCGAGTCGCTAGTGTTAATCCAAAGATAGACGCTGTCACTCTGGAATGCCAGGCCTTACGTCGTGCCAGGTGTCCTAGGGCTTCATCTGAATCATGACTCACCGCACCCGAACAGAACGACGGGGAAAGTTTGCGCCGAATTCAAGGGATTATCGATGTGAGCGGTTGCAACGGCCTTGGTGTTTTGGGGCGCCTTCAGTGTTGAGTCAGGTACTCCGATCAAACCGCTCGGGACTTGGCGCGGGGGGCTCCGTATGTTCGATGAATGCGTGTTATGTTTGACACAGAGAAACACACGGGAACGAACCCAAAATGTATACATATGATTTACACATCGCACGAGGAGGCTTTGAAGTCTGCACTCAACAAAATGACATAAAATCGGTTATGTACATGAGAGAGTGAGATAATGAAGAAGGGCATACCCCCAAGGGCCGCGCATGGCGTTTGCCGCCGCCCGCCATCTGACGCGCGTCACGCTCGACTGCATGCTCGGCCTCACACAGCTCTCCCTCGCGTTCACCGACACGTAGGTGTCCGACCCCGAGCGGGTCGCGCCGTTGCCGTACCAGCTGCACGTGCGCGCCTGGGACACGCCCCTCGTGGGCCAACACGCGCTCGCTCCGACCCCCAGCCCGCCGCGCTCCCGCACCCCCTGCACACCCCTGGCCCCTGGCCCAGACCCTGGGCCGTATTCCCTTTCCCGGTGTTCGCAAAGCTCTGGGCGCCCCTCGCGCTAGCCACCGCGGTCGGGGGCCCCGCGCCGCGCACCCTCGATGTACGTCTCCGCCGCCGTGGGCGCGCCCGCCGTAAGCCCCCTGCGCTGCCACGCGCAGCCTCACCGCACTCAACATCCAGGTTCTCTTCTTCTTTTGTTAGATCCCTGCTTCTGCTTTAACAGCGCGCAGATGGTCCTGCCGCGCTCGGTGCCCCGCTCATCTGCGCGGAGGCTGGCGGGCGGCGTCGGGAGTGGCGGCGGCTGCGTTGTCTGTGAGACTGTCGACGAAATCCTGCAGAACTGCGCGGCGCCAGAGCCATGGCGAGTTGGCAGCTGCACTTGAAAGGTGATGACAAAAACAGCCAGACAAGCTGGTGCCATACATGACCAAAGGCGGCATGCCGCACGTCTCAAGCGACGGTTTAGAGCGCTTCTGTCAGCTACTACCCCTTTGGGTGTCTCCGAGATCCACGGAGTTCTACCCATCCACTACACTCGCACCTTCAAGAAGATCTGCATGATTTACACTCATATCTTTGATCCATGTTGGCATCCTGAAGGTACTTCTGATCGGGAGCGTTTGCAACAAATACGCCACTGGCCTCAAAATTGGATAGAAAATCTCCTCTAATTCAGGCGGCCCACCAGCAGAGCCTGAGCAAAATCCAAGGATGGTACCGTGGCAGATTAAGACTAGTGTGAGAGCAAATTATGAAATTCACTTTCCGTTGCCTTCCAGGCGCTCACCTCACATTCGTAGCGCCTATGTCAGAATAGATTACTTATTCCGCGACTGATACACTCTGATACAACGGCGGAGTAAGTTTGCGCCAAGACCTGCGGGTTGATCCG
This sequence comes from Mycena sp. CBHHK59/15, assembly GCA_029204085.1. Lineage (NCBI taxonomy): Eukaryota > Fungi > Basidiomycota > Agaricomycetes > Agaricales > Mycenaceae > Mycena > Mycena sp. CBHHK59/15. The sequence goes on along the minus strand of JARGXW010000276.1, from coordinate 105,210 downwards.
TATATCTTGTGCTTGGTGCCCTCAGTACGGCTGTTTCCTAAAACCTTGACACTAGAGCATATTTGCAGCCCCCAAAAACCCCCACATCACGAAAGTTAACAGTTGATGGGCTGATAGCGAAAATTCGGTGACGCCCGGAATGGAAACTAGTGACTGCAAGAGACGGATCCACATGCCAAAAGATGCAATACACATCCTCCCTTACCCATTCCCCCCCCCCCACACACATCACAGAGAGTCTGCTACGCATGCTCTCGAGGCTTCAAGGGAGTTTTCTGGGCATGGACTTTGGTCTTACTCACTGCTCACGAATTTTTGCCCGCATCAACTTTTTGATGAATGCTGAGGATTACTGTTTTGGGTATGACCGGCTCAATCCAGCTACCGACACTCCAATAATTCATTATCCTCTGAAACTCCAAGTTTGTGACGCATAAATTTGTAAAAGCGCTATGATAAATACATCCTAATGTTATCTGCCTATTCTGATTTTTTTTGGGGGGGATCCAACGACTCTCAGAGCAGAAGTCACTTCCACTCTTGCAGACGGCCTGGACTGGGCCCATCCCGAAAAGGTCGGTGATCCGTAGTAATCCTTAGCCCTCCATCAAAGCTCGGCAAGCAAAAACTTTTGACCAGACCAGTGTCAAGGTTTTCCGAAATAGCTGTAATTGGACAGCTGCAGTAACCCAAGAGAGAATGATTAATGACGTTTAGTGCGCGCCTTTTTAGGAAGAATTTACGCTATTTTAGTATCTGATTTGATGCAACTCCGACTCGGAGTTGGTCCACCTAAACTCCGCTCCATGTTCTGCCGATCCTCCACCCCGGTCTGGCAGTAAGTGAACCCGTTTAACCACCCGTTTAACCCTGCGCGCCCAGTCGGTTTCTTGCTTCTCGGGCGGGATAGCTCTTTCATTGCAACTTCAATTTTAATTTGCAAGCTTTGTCTCGCTCAGTTAGTAAGCTTCCTCTACTAGTAGACTTGGGCGCTACATTGCTGCCACCGGCTAGCGTTTCCATAAACCGAGTTACCGAACTTTGTCCCCACTACTAACAAAAGCCTGATGATGGATACTGTTTTGCGGCAATATCTATTGACAGTCGACCAAACGTTCGATGGATGCCATCACCGTTCTAATTAGTTCCTGTGTATCTCCAGAGCTAGAGCGGAAGAACGCGCTGTCATTACGAAATATATATCTTTCGTAACTCCCCAGAACTATATCTACAATGAATTTTCTGGCTCATTGTCACTTCACGACCTCCCATGGAAGACAGCGATTGGGTTCCCGTTGGCTTATCCGCCCAGGTTATTTCCACGATTGCAGATTTGCGAAGGTTGGACTCCCCTTCTCTTGGGAGTCCGCATACTGACCCGGTGATTAGTTCCATTGACGAATGTAACTTGAAGTTTCAAAATTTGGAGTCTGCCATTCAATCTGCTTCAACGGCCAACCCTGTACGTGGAACTACAGCTAATATTACCCTGAAATTTCTGACATCGTGAGCTTCAGGTTTCGGTTCTTCCAGTCACCAAGAACTCCGGTACGTCCCCCGTTTAATGATATCTCACACTGTTATTCATGACCAAAGCGCAGAGCCGTCCGTACGGTTGAACGACCTAATAAAGAAGGCGTGTAATAACATCTGGGACAAATCCCCCATTCGCGCCATCGCGAAAGCACACAAGGAAACGGCCGACCGCCTAGCAGACCACGGAAATGAAAACGACGATGATCCCGACAATATTTCCAAGGTTTACATCGAATATGCGAGATATCTGTTGTTATATCCTCAGAAGGATGATGCAGAGTATGTGAGTGCCCACATCGAATATCGCTTTTTTGATTTTTGGTTTTGTCGCCAACTGGGTTTACAACAGACGGCGATAGTCGACAAGATGATCGCGTTGGAAGCCGTGATCAACCGTGGGTCCACTCCAGGGGAGGCAACTACTGTGAGTCCTGATTCAATTCCAATTTATGGTATTTTTCAGCTTCGATTCAGGAATCACCTGGAGCAGTGACTCAGACCGAGACCCAGTCGCAATCCGTTACATTAGAAGACAATCAGCAGCAGCAACCTGGAAGTTTGAAGAAACGCAAAAAAATCTGGCGTCTCCCGTGGAAGAAGTTTCGCGATTCCTGAAATTCCGCATCTTTGTTTGCACGTTTAAAAAGTAATTTCCGTATGTACACTGCGTACAGTATATAATCAGTTCAGTCGTGGTAACGGAGAATACATCCCATCCTCAATTAACGTGCCCATTGCGAACTAGGGAATTCAAGTGACGATTTTATTGTGTACACAAATTCGATAATAGGCCGTTGTCGCTGGACCTGCGAATGAACAGCCGTGTGATTCGCGACAGTCGGGCGGGAGCGTGGTGAATTCGGACGGAACCACCAAAAGCAGAATCTGACCCAACGATCAAGTCGGCGCCTGTCGCCCTCCGCCCCTTCCGCCCAAGTCTTCCTGATCCGAGTCTGGAATTCCTGAAGCCCCCTCATCCACGGCTCCTTCAGCTCCTTCGATGTTTTCCCTCGTGGAAATTTCGAGTCACCCAGAGCGCGCGCGCGCGCCGTAGACGAGGCGCTCGGTCTGCGGCGAGGGCGCGAGGAGTCCGCGGAAGTAGGGGTGGTGTTTCATACGCTGCCGTCATCGCATTCAATCAGCGTGAAGATAAGGTGCTGTGAGAGAAGGGAGGGAGGGAACGCACCTGTCGCGATACGGCTTGATGTACGCGTTCTTGTAATCCAGCCCGACGCCGAGTCCGACACTGACGAGCCCGCCGTGCATGTGGTACACCCACCCGCAGCCGCCGCCGTACGTGCCCCACTCGAGCGGCCACTTGAGCGTGTGCACGACTTCGCCGGGGACGTGCTTCGTTGGGTCGACGCGCCACACCTCCTTGATGCCGATGCCATACGTCTGGGGCTCGCTGTTATACCGCAGGGCGTACCGCGCGATGGCGGCCTTGGCGAGGGAGCCGTGCGCGCCTTGGCGAGGAGGGTGGTGCGCGTGCGGAAGGCGATGCCGGGCTCGAAGGACGGTTTTTTGGGACGCCGGGCACGGAGTGATCAGGGCGCGAGGGCGTCGGCGGCGTCAGCGGTGGGGGAGAGGAGGAGGGGCGCGCCGGCGAAGCCTGGGTAGATCTCGACGTCGGGTCTTGGACGATGGAGCCGAGCCAGGTGGCGACGCGTGAGAGGGACGCGATTTAGTTGCCTTTGTTGTTTATTTGCGGCGGGTGCGGGATGGGAGCGCGTATTTGGTGGTGAGGGGGCGCACGGAGGAGGATGTGACGGGCTGGGAGAGGGGGTGGTCCATCGTGCGCCAGTCGGGGAGCAGGACGTCCAGCGCGGAGGGCGATGACGGCGCCGATAAAATGTGCGAGCCGACCTCTGCGCCCTTCTCCAGCACGACGACACGCACCTCCTTGCCCGTCTCCTTCTCCAGCTGCTTCAGCCGGATCGCCGCGCCCGCACCGAGGATGCACACGTCCGCCTCTTTCTCCATCCACTCCTCCTTCGCGGGGTCGTACAGCTCATTCCTTCGTCGTGCGGTGCTGTGGATGCGGCGGAGGGGGCGCGAAAACAGGCGCCGACGGCCGCTTTTGGGCGGAGGATGACCGCAACGAAAGCGCTTTCACGTGTTTGCAGGCGCCACGTGTCGAGCAGCCAATCATCATATCACCCGGGCCGGATTTCACCGTCCCTGGGCCAGCCGATTAGAGTCCTTTAGAGTTCCACTCAGCCCGCCACGCATAAGTGCTAGGACCTCGGATGTGGTGCATGGCGCACGTCAGCGCATTGTAGGCACGGATCATAGTCGTACCTGAAGCCGGGGTTCGACTTACTAGTCGCTCTTGACAGACTCCCTCACTCGTTCCTCGTTCTGAAGCACGGTCCAACCTCTCTGCTCTGTCCTCATCATCTTCTCTTGTCGTTTTTAGAGACTATGGCCTTGGAACTCGTATTCACCAGCTCGGGCAGCAGGCTTGACACCACTTCCGCCGAGCCAAGTCCATGTGTATCAGTCCCAACAACTCGGATGTGGTGCAGAGCACGTCAGCGCGTTGTAAGAGATGCGAACGGATTGTTCGACTCCTCGCATCCAAATAATAACGCGAAAACGAATCTTTTTTGGGGCCTGCACCTCCTCTGGCTGAATAACCTGCTCTTAATTTTCCTGTACACAAAGCCCACTAATATTAGAGTCCCACAGCACGCAACATATCATCCCAACAACTCAGATGTTGTGCAGGGCGCACGTCAGCGTTGTATCATAACACGTACATTCCAGTAAGCTGACACTCGGGGTTCGACTGAATGCTCGGCAGTGTTCTCACCTTTCTCTTCAGTTGTCCGCATGTTCATCCACGCCCACTGTAATCTCCCCGAGTCTCGGTTCCGTCTCTTCACAGCAGAATCCATCCCGTTCTGCAGCCTCCTCCCGTTCGCGCACCTTCCTTCACCACCTGGAGAATCCAGGTTATATTTGCGCGCTCACGAACCGGCCCACCCATTCAAACTCCTACTATTTGTCCATTATCAGTCCTGGTAATGAACTCGGACGTGGTGTACGGAACACCGCAGCTCCTCATAGAAGTGCAGTAATCGAAACACTGCACGTCGGGGCTTCGACCCCCCGCATCCGATATCAGTCCCACCAACTCAGACATGGTGTACGGAACACCACAGCATATCGTCAGGAAGTCTGGTGGTAGTCCCGCTGCAGTCCGGGGTTCGACTCCCCCGTCCGAATTCCAACTTTCTGCGGAAGTCTTTTTTATCCGATCTCACTCTCCCTTCAACCGCCGCGGCTGACGCTCTTTTCAGGATTCTTTAGGAGTGGAGAATATTCGGACTCTGGGGCGTTCACTCAGTACCCGTTCCATCCTTTTTCTCACGCCTCCCTCAAACCGCCTATCGATCCAATGACCGTTCGGCAAACTGGACACTCCCCGGACGCCCATCTGCCATCAAATTTCTTCTTTCCACCCCTTGAAACCGATGAACTCAGCAGCTGTGACTTTGGCTCGACTGAATCAACTGTTCAACTCGAAGCTTTACTTCGACAAACTGGACCGACCGTGAAACAACAGCTGGAATAGAAGGCATGATTAGCTCGCGGACACCGAGGGACACCGCCCCGACCAAGTAACGGGTTTTATTATTTGCTGTGGCAGTGGAGGGTGCGCCGCCATCATGATGCGCGCACGAGTCGCATCACTACCCGGCGCTAATGTCTGACGCGACCACTGGCAGCTGCCACATTCGAACTACGCTCCGCTACCTCAATCGCTCACCTTGCAGCCTAAGTTCAATTTCTGGATGAAGTCTTAGGACCTTCGATGCCATCTGCCGAGGCGTGCAACCTACGTTGCTGAGTCGTATAGCCTACTGTTAGAAACGTTGACCAATATTTCAATACATGGATGGGATTACTCGGAGTCTAAATGGCCGTTGTCATCGAGGGCTCAGTATAAAGCGACCGAGGGGACATCCATAGTTAAATCTGGCTGAGAATGAGGGCTACAATAGTGATCAGAATTAGTCAGAGGCGGAGAAAACTAGAGACTTACGCGAACTTGGACCACATCCTCTTCTCTTCTCGTCTGGTCGCAACTGCAACTCCATATCCCATACTTTCTGATCCCTGACCTCCACACTCAGCACTGTCGCTCTCTACGGGATCATCCCGGAAGCCCAAGTGCCACCCCAGCTCCGAGATTATCTCTCGGGCCGCAAAGACCAAAATCGTACACGCGACGGTGACTTTGAAGACCGTCAGAAGCGAGGTGTGTGCCTCTGTTATTCGGATTACTGGAGGTATCCAAAAGCCGGCGAGTGGGGAACTCGCCTGTGCCAGGTCCGAGAGGTAGCAAATGTGGAGGACATGCGGCAAAGCATGGAGCACGCCTAGGATGATAACGAATGAGAGCGAGGCACAGATGGCAAATTCGTGAACAAGCTGTCTCAGTGAGCAGTGCGACATTTCCTTTGGGCAGGAGGGAAGGGGAGGGACGTCCGCTAATCGCGAAACTTTAAGTTCAGAAGATAGAATTGAAGTTGTCAGGGCACTTGTGTCTGCCAAGAAAAGGAGAAAGTTTCGGTTGCCTGATGTCCAGTGAGGAGAGAGTGGCGCCAAGTCGATCGACATTGGGAAAGGAGGAGGGCATCAGGAGAGCGGGGTAACATCGCGTGAAAAAAGAGCGCCCACAACTGGACTGGCATATTCGTCAGTCAACTGCAAGCAAACTGCAGCAAGACTAAAAATACAACTCGATTTGAAGACCATCAAGCTTTTTTCTAGCTTCTTGCGTGGCTGATCCGTTAAGAGGATGTAGTAGTATCACGGGGCTTGGCAGCAGTATTTACTACCTAGAGCTCAGGAGTCGGAAATCTAAGGTATTGGTTGATCGGAGGCTCAGTTGGGCTCGGGAGGCTCCGGAAGCTCACGTGGGCTGACCCTGACCCTAATTCGCTTTGAATTCGCTCAACTTGAGCGCACAGTAGGCGCAGCGATGACACGACGCTCTCCGGATTGCGGGGCTACGGATCGCCTTTGAACGTATACTCTCACTGCCCGACAAGTCTTGCTCTGCATGTTCCGGTCCCCGATCAAAGGCCGAGAGAAAACCCACGAGTCGCTGATGGAGAACTTGTGATCCTCCTTCTGAGACGAAGGCCTGGGGATGCAAACGGAGGTCTGTGATTCACCTGGATGCCGCATTGCGTACTTCCTTTTAGTGTCTGGCAGGTAGTCCCCAAGTACGTTGCTTGGGAGCTCTCTGTTGGCTCCTATGCGTCGCCGATGAGGGCTGAGCCTCAAGGCATTACAGGCCGTCGGTCTTGCCAATAAGTGAGCGGTGCTGTTAAAGGAAGCGAGGGGTGGTGGTGGAAGATAGCTGAAGCGCTCGCGCATCTCAAATGCGTGCACAGGTACGCCTTGAATTGATCGGGACTTGGACATGCCACTCACGAGAATTGAAATACAATTTGAATCGGTCTAGAATACAGCATGGGGGCTACATGATGTCGTAGCAAGCTACAGCTGCTGTCTGTGCTCCCTATAATCTATGATGGATGTGAGCGAACGTCGGCCCAGTTGCGAAAACTGGCTCACAAGACTTCCGCGGCCCGGGTGCGAGGCCACTCGTATCTGCGGTAGTATCACTGTCGCCCGTCGTCTGGGCTGTTTGCGTGGGGCGCTTGAACAGCGTCGTCGGCTCGTAAAGAGGCTCGGGGACTGGGTTTGTCATTTGCGACTCGAGAAGGCGGGCCTGGGCAAGCGCATAAGAACAACGCCCACCGTCTAACTGTGCATTCACCTTAGCCAACTCCTCGCGGCGCTTCCTCTTGATCCCCTCGCACCGATTGCGGTGCTTCTCCCACAACCCGGGGTAGAAGCGCGAGCGCCGATCGAGTTTGATGGTATTCTCGCACCCGCGGCACACGACGTCGTGCGCGGTGGCCTTGACGCTCCACTCGTCAGTTTCCAGCACCAGACGGCGCTCTTTTTCTGAGCGCGCAGACTTCTTCCCCCCGGCGCGCTCTTTGTTCGCGGCAGGGTCGGAGGTATTGCTCCCGGTGCGCGAGGGTGAGGACGATACCCGCTTGGTCCCTTTCTTCTTGACGGCGCGCGCTTGGGAAGGGTCTGTCGTTGCGGCGCTATCGTCGTTGCGGATAGTCGCGAACTGTACACTTTCGCCGCCTCCCTGTATTATGTGGGTTTGGCTCTGTGCGGCGACTGGGGTGTTGTCACTGGTGCGGATCGTCACAGGCGGTGCATATCCGCCGGGCGTCGGTGCTGTGTGCGCTTGGATCGCGTTCTGTGCGGCGACTGGGGTGTTGTTACTGGTGCGGATCGTCACAGGCGGTGCATATCCGCCGGGCGTCGGTGCTGTGTGCGCTTGGATCGCATTCGGGGTTGCCACTGGGGTGTTATGGGCGGTGCGCATAGTCGCGGATGGTGCTTTTTTGTGGGTCTTGTGGACTACGGGCGCTTGGGCCGGCACAGCAGGCGGGGTGGCATCGGTACTCCTCGGCGGGGAAGGTACGCTGCTACCTCTGCCGTGGTGCCACTCGCGGCCGTAGTCGTATTGGGTGGCCTCCTCCTCGGCCTGGCGAACTCTCTTCGGATTTGAGGCATTATCTGATAATGCCGCTTGGTGGCACAGCTACGCTTTGCACTGGCGGTGCGTCAGCGAGCGTGTCTGGTATCTATGAACGGCGGCGAAAATGCACCCGATGATGTGGCCAATGCAGTCCGCCGAGTGGGCGTTGACCATCGCCGAGATGTTGTCCAGCGGCTTTGGTCCTTCGTACTCGAAGACGTGCGTACAACCAGTTCGCCCACAAGTGTTCCTGAAGCTGCCAATGAGGATATCGGAGCTCATGGTGTCGGAGCCGTGTGTGTTTGCGGCAGGTGTCGTTCTTGGGTGAGGTTTCTGGTTTTTCTGGGGCTGCATGAAGAAGGTAGGAGGAGAGAAGAGGTTGGATAGCCAAGAGGCATCCATACGGTCCAGTGTGTTTGGCACGAACCATTGTGTCTCATTTGGACTTGCTTTGATGCGCCCTCCTTTGTTGATGCTGAGCTGGGACCCGCTGGCCCACCCGTTCCCTCTGGTCTTTCGTTTCTACTATTGTTCTCTTTATTATCCTTCTCAATGAATTAGCGAGGAAACTTAATTGAAACACTGGACCAGCCTCGACAACGCCTCTTTCGTTGTCCAGCGCTAAAATCCATGTGGCGGCCACCGACGAGTGGCATCCTGGCTTCATCAATATATCTACGGTACTTCATCTCCTCTGTGTTCCTTCTGGATGTTCCCCTCATCAGACGATGCGTATGGTTGCAGACACTGTGCACTACGTACGACGATTCACACCGACATGCAGGCATACAGTTCATTCGCTACACCTACAACAGTACTCTTATTTTTACAGACTCCGGTCTCGGTCCTAAATTTCCTTGATCTTCAACCAGTTGATTGCAGCTTGTCATCAGTACGATGCGAAACGAACAAGGCTGCGGAAGGTATGTGACTTGGGATCTTGTTTGGGACACGAATAATTCAACTTCCTATGCGTGTTTACAGCTTCGTACTCCCACCTCATGGAGTCGCATCTGTCGTATTGAGCGGCTCTTGGCGTGAATCGATTATCCTTGGCAGGAGCGCTAATTGCTTCTCGATGGCCTCAACGTTCTGCATTATCGAAGAGTGGATGTAGAGCAGACGAGCTTCTTCCCATTTCATCTTCGGCCCGATGTCTCCTCTTTCCAGGGGCCCACCACCCAAACACTCTCCCTCTATTTGGTCCATCTGTTCAGTTCAATCCCAGAACTAATTGCCAATTATTCCAGCTAATTTTCCTTTAATGAGTTAGCATCTGTGCTGTCTACACAGTGACTTGCTTTCTACCAAGAATCTATATGAAGTTTGATTAAGCAATTGTGGTCTCCACCGAAAATCAGGTTTGAGCACTGATTTGGTTGAGCAGGGTGCTGGCCATTGCCTGGCATGAATGATAGGAAGAACATCCAAGAAAATTTGAACACTGGTTCATCACTGATTAATCACTGATCTGCTCTGCTTGAGCAAGGTTTAAACAGTGTTCAAGGGTGAGGCAACCAAAAATATCCCAACACCAGGTTCAAACCTATGACCTTGGGCATTTCATAAGGAGAGACAGCAGCATTGACCACTGCACCATGTTGGTGGGCTGAATCCTGTGATCCTGATGGCATATCAGCCCCATCAAACTCAATGCAATGCTCTGAGACAACCCCGACGCGAGGCACGAGCGGCTTGAGGTTGTCAGAGGATAAGCTAAGGAGGAGGCGGGAATCGGGATTGAGTGCGTGCGCGTCGTGACATGTGTGACATCTTCTCTCTTGGACGCGCGCCCACCATCGCGTTTCCGCCTCCGCTCTCTTTTGCTATACCTCTCTTTTGTCGTAGTACACCTTGTTCAGTCATGACCAACACCAGATCCTCCCTGTCTCCCCCTCCCAGGCAGCGAAAGACGCACTTCTCGGCGGTGGTCATCGCGGCGCTAAAAGCACTCCCAAGCGACGCAAGAACACCCAAATCCTCGGCAGAAATGCCGAGCGAAACCTCCAATGTGCCAAGCACGCCACCCAGCCCAGTCTGGCCGATGCCTCAGACGACGAGTCCATCATTACCGCCTCGGACGCGCCTGAATCTCCTGCTTCCACCTTTTGGAACACCATTCGCCACCTCTCCCCCAAGTCGGCCAAGATGATGATTCGGGGCTGGGGCCCCTTTAGCAGTAAGGAGAAGCGGCCGCGGGAGGAGGATTTGGAGGAGAGGGTGGCGGCGAAGAAGATTCGCGAGGAGATTGTGTTGCACCCCGGAATGAGTCTCCCCGTCTCGTTTCACTCTCTCCTCCATGAGCTGCGCTCGTACGGCATCTACACCCCCCTCTCCCTCTTCATGCCATCCAACTTGGAGCTGATCACTTCCTCCGCAGCGACGCTCGCTACCAGGAAGCTCAACCCCCTTGTCCACGGCCAGAAGCACCTCAACATCCTCGACACGGCGGTGTTCGAGCATGATAACAGGTCCGAGGGCGACCTCCCCCACGGCGAGTGGCTCCGCACTTCGCGCAACTATGTCATCTTCATCGAGGAAGCCGCGGGCCCCGACTCCCACGAGGCGCGCTGCTGGCACTGACATTTCGGCCACTTGGACTCCGTCGAAGACGGCCTCGCCCACCACCCCGCTGTCCTCGCCACTGATATAAAGCTTCGCAAGAGATACTCCGCGACCCCGTTCCAGTTCGACACCGCTTTCTATGCGCACGAGGTTGATACCGCGAAGCATACCTTGGCCCTCAAGCAACTGGATGAAAAATGGAACTCCAGCACCTCTTCGGGGCATGGTCGAGCGTCAGGCGCGGGTCCTTCTAACCACAACAACAACAACAATGGCGGCGGCGGTGGGCGCGGCGGCACTGGGGCTGGGCGCGGTGGCGCTGCTCCCTTTCAGCAGGGCAACGGCAGCGACGCGTCCACCGCCACTTGCCTCATCTGCGCGCGACGCGGTCACTTCTGGAATTTTTGCCAACACCCCACCTTCGAGAATGGCAGCCCCGTCTACGGCACTGCGCGCGGCGGCGACATCTGCGCGTCGGGATCGGCAAGACACTTTGTCGGATGTTCAACACCAGAGGTATTGCCGCCCGGTGCAACCACGACCCGGCCCAGCGTGCCCACCTATGCTCCTACTGCAGCAGCAGCGAGCACCATGCATTCGCTTGGGCCTGATGCCTCCTCCTCCTTCTTGACGTCCCTCCCTTTCTTGCTGCGCTCCCCAGACCATGACGAAATCCTGAACCGAACTACCACGCTGTACAACGCTGACGCCCTCGACCTCTTCTTGGAAAAACACGACCTCACGGCCATTCACCCACGTCTTACACACAATCTCCAGCACGGCTTCCCCATGGGCGACTTTCCTACTTTGACGCAAACAGTTATCTTCCCCAACCACCCCTCTGCAATTCCATACGCCCAATTCATCGACGACTCGCTCGAGGAGGAAGTCAAGGCATGCCGCATGAGTGGCCCCTTCTCCCGGGAGGTGACAGAGATGATCCTGAAGGGTTTCTTCCAGTGCTCGCCCATCATCGTCACTGTCCAGCCGCAGGGACCGGACCTCCCGGACAAGCTCCGACTCTGTTGTCACCTCTCGAAGGGGAACACCTCGCACCCCTCGACCAACCACTTCATTGACAAGGAGAGCTTCCCTACCTGCTTCGGCATGGCCTCGCAAGTTTCCGAGATTGTGAGTTTCCCTTTCTTCTCTTCTGTTCTTTCCTTGCGGCTCCGCCCACTTTCCTTCTTTCCTGCGGCCCTTCCTTTCTTTCTTTCCTCCTTCCTCCTTTTCTTTCGCCGCCGCGCTCGCACTTAGCGGCGCCCGGGCCCGCGCGTCGTCGCCGCCCTCCTTTCTTTCACTTCCTTTACCTCCGCTCCTGAGCATTTTTTTCTCACCTTCTTCCTTTCTTTCTTCCGCAGATCGCCAACGCCCCGCCCGGCGCACAAGCGATGGTCTTAGACATAGCGAAATTCCATCGCACCTGTCCGATCCGCCCAGCCGACAAATGCTGGTTCGTCCTCCAGGGCCTGAAGGGCTTCTATACCGAGCACAACTGCCCCTTCGGCTGCGCATCGTCGAGTAGCAACGTGGGATCGATCACCATCGCCATTGTCGATATTTGGGAACGCGAAGGCGTCAAGCTGCAAAACCGATATGAGGATGACCTCCTCCCCTTCCGCTTTCCCATTGCCTCCCACGTCGATGCCGTCACTGGCTCCACCTCATACACCTACGCCTACGACCGCGACTCGGCACTCGAGCTCATTGCACCCATCGGCACGCTGTGGCACCCGCTAGAGAAGAAGGGTCAAGACTTTGGTTTCATCGCGCCGTACATAGGCTTCATATTTGACATCGTGGGGAAGCACGTCTCGCTCTCTGAGGAGAAGCGCCTCAAGTTCCTCAGGCGTGTGCATTCCTTCATCTCCTGCTTCCGGAGCGCAGGCTGCCAGCTGCTCGACATCGACGAGCTCCACGGCTCCCTCTGCCACATCATTTTCGTCCACACGCTCGGCCCCTCCTACCTCCCCAGCCTCTCCAATTTCTCCGCGTCCTTCAAGGGCGACAAGTTCTCCTGCCGGCATGCCCCACCATCCCTCTGGTCAGACCTCAGCTGGTGGTCCCGCACCCTCTCCGTTCCAGAGGTGTGGCGTCCCATTGTCGCGCAGGGCGCCGCCGTTCACCACCACATTTATGTCGATGCCTCTACGGACTGGGGCATTGGCATCCTCATCCGCGGACGCTGGGACGCCTGGCATGGGATCAACGACTGGAACACCGGATCCCGCCACATCGGCTGGCTTGAAACCATCGCCCTCGAGCTGGTGGTGTACGCGATCAAGGAGGCGGGGCTCCACGATGTCCTCCTGCTTGTCCACTCGGACAACCAAGGAGTCATCGGCGCCTTCGACAAGGGCCGCAGCCGCAACTACCCCATGAACCTTTCAATTCGTCACTCTTACGCCATCCTTGATGCGCGCAACATTGCCTTCAAACTTACTTACATTCGCTCCGCTGAGAACCCCGCTGACCCCATCTCGCAAGGCGAGCTTGGGTCACGCACGTTACGTTTATGGTCACACTTTCTTCTTCCCCCTGACCTTGTACCATACTTCGCGCATGTACTTTAAGTACACTCTTCCTTAAACTGCTTTCTTTCTTGTAATCTTTCTTCCTTTCCTAAGTTGATCTTCCTCAAAGTTTAAGTATGTCCCGGGCCCACAGCCGGAGGTTCGTCCAATGCACGCGCCTACCGGCCCACCCGCGCTCGCCTCCACGGCTCCTCTCGTCTCGTCTCCCTCGCCTGCCGCCCCACCTTCCCAGGCACCTCGCTTCTTCACGGGTTTCAACCGGCGCCCCCCGGACGTCCCACCGCCTCCGCGGCGCACCCCGGCCGCATGACCAGCTACCCCCATTCCCGTCGCTCCGCCACCCCCCGCTGATCCCAAACCCAAACCACGTAAACCACGCGCCGGGCAAGAGATCGCCAACAACGACCTCAGGCCGCACGTACTCGCGGAGGATCGCCTACGGCTCTGGAAGTCCTCATATGCGATCGAGTGTGACGAGACTTTCCGGCGCGATTTCCCCCCCGAGGTGGTGGAGAAGACTTACGCTGCTCTTTTCGGTGCCTTCGCGGGTGCCACGCAGTCAAACTACGCGGCCGGCTTGCTACAATTTCACCAATTCTGTGACAAGCATGAAATCACGGAGCACGTGCGCATGCCCGCTTCCCACTTCCTTCTCGCTGCTTTCATCGCTGCACACGTCGGCACGGTCGGTGGCGGCACCGTAAAATCTTGGATGTCAGGCATCAAGGCCTGGCACGACGTGAGCGGCGCGCCGTGGGAGGGTGACGACCGCTGGGTCGAGCTCGCGTGTCCTACGGCCAACAAGGATGGCACAGCATTCAAACGCGACCAGCAGGGCCCCGTCACCATTGAACACATGATTGCGCTGAGAGCCACGCTAGATCTTTCCAAACCGTTCGACGCCGCCGTCTGGGCCATCGCCACTGCCGCTTTCTGGGGTTGCCGCCGCCTCGGGGAACTCACTGTACCCAGCCTAGCTAAGTTCGAGCGGAAACTCCATGTCATGCGCGGCATGAGGATCAAGCGTATCCGTCCCACCTCCTCCACCCCTGCGACTGCTATTCCCCTCCCATGGACGAAGTCCACACGCGAACGCGGTGGAACCCTCACCCTCACCGACCGCGACAACGTCCTCTGCCCATCCAAGGCCCTCCAAAACCACCTCCGTGTCAACAAGCATGTACCTGATGACGCCCCCCTCTTCGCCTTCGAGACACAGGACTGGTCCCCCATGTCGAAGGACTGGTTCCTCTGGCACTGTTTTCCCATCTGGAAGCTCGCAGCCTTGCTAGCCGTCGCGGGCCACAGCTTTCGCATTGGCGGCTCCACTGAGCTTCTTCTCGCAGGCGTCCCGTGCGACATCGTCGCGGCGCTTGGCGGCTGGACCTCGCTCGCCTTCCTCCTATACTGGCGCAAGATAGAGCATATAATTCCCATGAATGTCGGCAAGGCCTACGACCAGGCGAAGATTGCAGAAGTGGCGAAGGCCTCTGAGGCTTTCCGTGTCGACAATGGCATCCCCGTACAGTCCGCTGACGAACCACTTTAACACTCCTTCCCCGCGCCTTGCGCCTCCCTTCCTTTCTTTCTTACACGAGCTTGTCATTCCTTATCGTTATAATAATACATTCTCTCTTAACCTACACTCCTGCTCTGTGTGGGGAAGTTGGCGCGTGCCGCAGGCGCCGGCGGCGCTTCACCAACTGTGGGTGAGCTTTCGCTCCGGGTGGTAGAGTTGGCTCTGCGCCTTTGGCGCCCCAGCCCGTCTCCCTTTGGGAGTCTCTCCAGGCGCTCAGAGCCCTTCCTCTCGCCCGCACCCCTTCCCCCCGTTGCGGCGGTGCGCAGCGCCCCTCCCAGACGCGTCTCAGCGGCGCCCGGGTTGGCGAGCCGAAGGCTCTTCCCCCACACCCACGAACACGATATCCACTTAGCGTGTTCGTGGCCCTCCTTACCACGACTAGTGGTAGCCGACCTTAGCTTATCCACCATTGTTGCACTGTCTGTGCATTTGTGGAGCAGGCCTTTACTGGAATTGTAGGTACAACTCATGCCTTCATGCAGGTTGGAGAACTCACATGGTCCAGCACTCGTGGAATGCGACCTGTGAGGAAGGTGAAAGGCTGCTGTTGACGCCTGCAGTAGCTAAATTGGTGTGTCTGCTTGCTCCCATTATTGGTCAATTGACTTGAGATTTCTTCTCAGAGGCCTCAATTGTGCAGGGAGCGGAAGACCCTTGTCAAAGTCATGTACGGCTTCAAGACTGGCCAGAATAAGATTTTCTGCACAGCGGTGTTGAGACGATTCCGGGTTTGAAGCACGTTTAGCACTAGTTATGTGAATGGACGTTTAAATGTACATGTGCATGTTTGTGCTATAATATTACCGCGGTCAGCCCAATATTGGATATGGCTTAGCATTCGTAAGAGCATGTGCATATCAGGCAGGATGTGCCTTCTTGTTGCCCAAGAACGCAATGGCGACCCCACGTCCGGCCAACGCCGTCGGGTCCTCGGGCATTGTCGCTCTACCTCACATCCTCCCCGTCGCCCAGCACGCTCAGCACGAGCCCCTCGACCGACCGCTCCGTGCGCCACACGCCCCGTTGGTGTGTCCACCGCGACCGCCAGCCCCAGGTCGCGCAGCAGCGCAGGCTCAAGGTAGCGGAGCGGCTGCGGCCAATCCACGAAGCGCGCGAGCGCAGGGGTCCAGGAAGCACACACCGACGAAGACCGAGTGCGTACGCGTGAACTGCGTGTCGCCCGTAGGCAGCGGGGCATAGCAGCACGAGGAGCTCTGTTGCTTGGTTGGGGAGGAGCATGACGGCGTGCGTCTAGGTGTGCGTCCAGTTCAACTTGAGGTTGACGCAGTGGATCTCGCGCGAACTGTACGGTGCGCAGGGTCCGGCTCGCGTTCGTGGACCAGATCTCGCCGCGGGATTGGAAGTTGCCGAATTTGTAGTACTGCGCAGGTGTGTGCATGGTAAGTACCAGATCGGTTGCGTACCTGGGGAGGCCGATTGTTTGCCCTATGCTCGGTGACCTGCAGTGCCAGTCAGAGGGAATGGAGACCCTTGCATATAAGACTGGAATGCGTACAGTGTGCGTTATGTTGATGGAAACCATTGTTAGCTGCCGCGGGATCGTGCAATACACAGGGTTGGTCAGAGATACGTACATAATACCAGTGAGGGTAACCCTTAAAAAGGCCTTAAGATAAGGCCTTAGCTTCAGCTCAGATCCTTGTTAACCCTTAATTAAGCCTTAGTATAGCTTTATGGCTGTCACGGGCCATATCGGGACGCGAGTCCACTCGTACACTATGTGGGTCAACCGCTCTACCGCCTCCATCATTCCCGCCATGCTGTAAACCTGGCTGTGCATAGGCGAAGCCGAATTGCCGAGCTGTCATGATTAGATAAGATCTATCGTTCCAACGCCTATCTAAGCGCCTGAGATCTAAGCGCTGGATGACAAAGAGGCTATGACTAAGACCGGCCCGACAGATGGGATGACGATGGGATGACGTCATGATGATGTCAGAGATGACGACAGGACATGAGGACACAGCAAGGACCTTAAGAACATGCGGTTAAGGGTAGTAGTAGTATATATAGAATAGTTCACACGGTTCTCTAGACAGTATAAGTAGAGTAGCTTTTGCGCTGTCGTAGTTAACCTTTTATTCCATCATCTTTTGAGATCTACCACGAGCACTACCCAATCCCTCTCTTCATACCGAGAGTGGACGCTCAGATCTTAACTGTGACATAATAAAAGGTTACCCCTCATACCCTCGTACCGCCACTTTCGACCTCCTTTCCCTTTCTCCCCACCTACCCACTCTACCTCTTACCCTTTCTGCCGTTGCGGCAGCCTCTTACCTGAAGATCCATTTCCTCTACCACCATTCACGTCGTCCACACCGACGTTAAACAATTGCAGCGCCCATCGTGCGCGGTTCACTTGAACAGACGTCGCTACACGCTACAGGAAACGTTGAGACCGTCCCCGCGTAAAGCAGACAAAGGAGCACTAGCCTAATCCTCGGAGAGGGCTATCTCGCAGCCGCGGGGGGAGTCGTAGAAGACCCCGGACTGTTCTGTCAGCAAAAGACCGCCTCGACCTCACCACCTGCCCTAGTGGCATACCGAACCTCCGCCCGGCTTTAACGCCGCGATTCCTACCAACAGGTCTTACCGCGTTCCCCCATCCGACTCAGAAGACGAGTCCGAGCTATTCCACTCGGCCGTTTCCCTTCCACCCCCGACCAGACCACTCCCACCCAGACTCCCTCCATCGGCATTATTGTCGATAACCCGCCACACCAGTCGCCCACCTCCTCCTCACCGCGCAGTATTAGCGCCCCGACCTACGCAGCTAATCGCAGCTGTGTCCCCACCGACACTACCGAAACCCCTATCACCAGCGCCGATTGAGATGTCGCGCCCCCAGACCCCTGAACACCCCATGGAGGAGGAAGCCCCTCCTCAAGTCAGATATGTTCCAGTCCCCGTTCCGGGATGGAACGGAGAAGAACAACCCCCGCGTTCGGGATCCTCACGGATCTCTTACGCAAAGACTCCGCCGATGTTCGACGGGAACGAAAAATCCAAGTTTGAAACTTGGTGCGACGCCCTAGACAACTACATCTGGGCCTACGCCTCGGAGTTCAATACCGAGAAGAAGAAGATCACCTTCACGGTGTCCTTACTGGGCCGAGAAGACGGAGCCAGGTGTCCGGCGTCCAACTGGGCACGGAACTGGAAGAAGAAGGCTCGAAGGCAGAGTGCCTTCGAGAAGAACTGCAACTTCCCAGAATTTCTGGAAGATTTAGCAGAAACGTTTGCCGACGGAAACGGCACCCAGACGGCGCACATGCGCCTTACCACCACGCGCCAGGGCAAGACCGCCCTGGTAGATTTCATTCAAGCTTTCGAGCTGAATGCAGAAGAGGCAGGATACGACCTGTCGGACAGAACAGGGGCTCACGACACCTTCATGGTGGAGACCCTGGAGAACCTCGTCTCGGACGAGGTGAGGAGTCAGCTCAACGTCGGGCTGATGGAAGCCCCCACGACCTACCGGGAGTGAGGAGAAGGCTGATGATAGTCAGCCGGAACATGGAGCGGCAGACGCTCCGGAAGGCCCAACAGGCCAAGATGTTCTGGGTACCAGCCCAGAGGAATACTGCTGCACCAGCAGCACAGACGACCCTACCCCGGGGATATCAGGGGACAGCGCCAAATCTGGCAAAGAAGATTGGGGCCGGCGAGACCGCCCCCATGGACGTAGACAGGAACAAGGCGAAAGGCACGCCCTTCCTGTGCTACAACTGTGGCAAGGATGGCCACATGAAGCGGGACTGCCCTGAGCCCCGCAAGACGAAATTCAACATCCGGGCCCTCAAGCCCGATGACTACTCCCAGGAGGAGTTGGCGGCTTTAGCCGTGATGTTGAGAGAGAAGGGTTTTTAAAGGGGCCCCCGTTTGCGGCCAAAGCGGCGCCCCCTCCGGTTACGAAATGCTCCCCGGTTCCAGTAAATACTATTAGATACGAAGACTTAGTTACGGTTACGGATGGACCTACTCCAGTAGTAGAAGGATTGGACTCGGCAGGAGCCGAGGAGAAAATAGCTAGTGTAGAAAAACAAAAAATACGCATCTTGGAGAATCAAAATCGGTTACGTAATCTAAAGAACCAGAAAATGGACAAGAAGAATAAACTCTGGAGCGAATTTAAGATTCAATTCAAAAAGGCCCCTGGAACCCAAACCAGCGAGAAAAATAGTGCGACGAAAAAGGGTGACGATGTCACGGAGGCTCAATCCTCGAAAGAGGAGGTAGCACCTACGGAGAAGACGGGGAAGCCGAGTGATGTACCGGCCGGCCTGACAGGGCTGAAGGCGGCCAAGTGGTCATCCCACAGGACAATCAAGAAGCAGAAGGGAGACAAGCTCGCGGAGGAGATGAAGGAAGTCCAGAGGCAGCGGAAGCATCATGAGATGCTGGTTCCAGTCACGTTGACAACGTTGGACACAGGGAAGACGCGCGCAGTCAAGGCTCTTCTTGATAACGGATGCACAGCTACATGCATCGATCGAGACTACGCCAAGGCTGAAGACTTCGAGCTACACGAGCTTGAAGCGCATATCGTCGCCCGGAATGCCGACGGAACCGAGAACGCACGGGGAAAGATCACTCATTATGTAGAGTTGATCATGTCCGTCGGACCCCATTCGGAGAAGCAGAGATTCCTCGTCACAGGACTCGGCAAAGCCCGGATATTCATTGGGTACGACTGGTTGTTCAAGCACAACCCTGTGGTAGACTGGAGAGCACAGACTTTGCTCTTTAGTCGGTGTCCGCCGGAGTGCAACATGACCGGGACGGAATTTGGAAGAGGAGACCGGTGGAAGAACGAGTTGGAAGAAGGAGAATCCCTTCTACTCGTAGACTTCGGAGAGGCGATCGACTTGAGGTTGAAAGAGACCCAGTCACAGAAACTGGCAGAAGAAGCCAATCGAGGAAAGGAGAGGATGACGGAGGAGAAGATTCCCGAAGAGTATAGGGAATTCGTGAAGGTCTTTGCCAAGGAGTCGTTCGACTCGTTACCCGAGAAGAGACTATGGGATCATGCGATCGAGCTCAAGCCAAATTCAAAGGCTGTAGATTGCAAGATATACCCGCTCTCGGTGACGGAGCAAGAGAAACTGAACGAGTTCCTGGAGGAGAATTTGAAGAGCGGGAGGATCCGCCCCAGCAAATCGCCGATGGCTTCGGTGTTCTTTTTCATAAAGAAGAAAGACGGCACCTTGCGGCCTGTGCAAGATTACCGGAAGCTCAATGAGATGACGATTAAAAACCGCTATCCGCTTCCGCTAATTTCGGAGTTAGTCAATAAGCTCCGAGGTGCCCGATACTTTACGAAGCTAGACGTACGATGGGGGTACAACAATGTACGGATCAAGGAGGGAGACGAATGGAAGGCGGCATTCCGCACAAATCGAGGGCTGTTCGAGCCGCTCGTGATGTTCTTTGGGCTTACCAATTCGCCCGCGACATTCCAGACCATGATGAACGATCTGCTCAGAGATCTTATCAACGAAGGAAAGGTCGTCGTCTATCTGGACGATATCCTAATCTTCTCGGATAATCTGGAAGAACATCGTGCGTTGACGAAGCGAGTCCTGAAAGTACTACAGGACAACAAGCTGTTCCTCAAACCGGAGAAGTGCGAGTTCGAACGCACGGAGATCGAATTCCTAGGAGTCATTATCTCCTACAACTCGATGAGGATGGACCCCGCCAAGATCAAGGGTGTGATGGAGTGGCCTGAACCAAAGAACCTGAAGCAAACACAGGCGTTCTTAGGGTTCACCAACTTTTATCGTCGCTTCGTCCGGGGATACAGCGAGGTCGCCAAGCCGCTCACACGGTTGACGGGGAAGGAAGGGTTCCGATGGGAACAAGAGCAGAAGGACGCGTTCCAGAAGCTGAAGGACCGCATTGCCGAGGACGTGGTATTAGCATTACCCACGGACAATGGCAAGTTCCGGTTAGAGGCAGACGCGTCGGACGGAGCGACGGGAGCAATCCTGTCACAGGAGCAGGAGGGCGAATGGCGCCCTGTAGCGTTCATGTGACATGGACTGAACGAGACCAAGAGGAATTACGAGATCTATGACAAAGAGATGCTCGCGATAATGCTCGCCTTGGAGGAGTACAGACAGATGCTGATGGGAGCGCGAGAGACGTTCGAGATTCTGACGGACCACCAGAATCTAGAATATTTCAAGAAGCCTCAGAAGCTGAACAGGAGACAGGCCCGATGGATACTGGAGTTAGCAGAATACGACTTCACCCTTCACCATCGGCCCGGAGCGCTGAACAAGAAGGCAGATCTCTTATCTCGGAGATCAGATCATGACCAAGGAAAAAACAACAATGATGACGTGTTCTTTTGAAACCGGAGCACTTTCGTGCGCAAGAAATTGTGCTCGACGGACCGGAAACAGAGATCCTGGAAACGATCAAGAAGGAGAAAAGAATAGATCAGAGCGTCAAGCAGGCGCTCTCGAAGAAGCTCCCCGGGTGGGAAAAGAAGGACGATGTCATTTACTACAATGACTTAATCTATGTGCCAAGAGATGAAGAGCTACGAGACAGAATCATTGGGCTACACCACGATAACCCCTTGCTCGGCCATCCAGGAGAGAACCGAACGCAGGAAATGGTAGAACGTAACTATTGGTGGCCACGACTAGGGAATCAGGTCGGGAAATACCTGAAGGCCTGCGAGGCATGCCAGAGAACCAGGGTTCACCGCTATCAACAAGGAAAGCTGAACCCGCACCAGATTGCCGAGGGACCTTGGCAGATCATTTCCATGGACCTTATCGGTCCGCTGCCAGTCAGCAACGGGTTCGACGCCATACAGGTGTGGGTCGACACCTTTTCGAAGATGATCCACTGTGAGCCCACAAGCATGGAGCAAACCAGTGAGGGGACGGCTCGGTTGACCCGAGACAGGGTGATTAGATATCACGGAGTGCCGCGGAAGATTATCTCGGATCGGGATCCGAGATACGTGTCGGGGTTCATGAAGGAATTGAACCGGCTTATGGGTATCGAAATGAACCCGAGCACGGTGTTCCACCCGATCACGGATGGACAGACGGAGAGGATGAACCAGGAGATTGAAAAATATCTCCGGGTTTTCATTAACTATCGACAATTGGACTGGTCCGACTGGCTGTCGCTGGCAGAATTCACACACAACGACAAGACGAGCTCGTCGACGAGCATGTCGCCGTTTTTCATAAACACGGGAATGCACCCCTGGAAGGGGATAGAAAACGCAGTCGAGTCGCGCAATGAAGCCGCGAACGACTTAGCAGAGAAAATGAAAAAGATTCGAGAGGAAGCAGCAGCAGCGCTGGAGAAAACTCAGAAAACCATGAAAAAATACTACGACGCTAAGCGTCGGGATGCGCCGGAGTTCAAGGTCGGCGATCGGGTTTGGCTAGAGGGAAAGAACATAGCCACAGATCGGCCGACAGGGAAGCTGGAGGATAGAAGGCTGGGGCCTTACGAGATCCTGGAGAAGGTTGGCGCATCGGCATACAAGCTCAAGTTGCCGGAGACGGACAAGTCACATCCGGTCTTCAACGAGGCATTGCTTACGCCGTATGTGGAACCCCCCGTGGGAAGGAGAGAAGAACGACCTCCGCCGAACATCGTCGGTGGAGAAGAGGAGTACGAAGTGGAGGAAGTCCTCAACCACAGAAAACGTGGACGAGGATACCAGTACCTCATAAAGTGGAAGAATTTCCCACTTTCAGAACGGACCTGGGAACCGACGAGACACTTGTCGAACGCGAAGAAGCTCTTGAACAGATATAATGTCGAGCACGGGATCGCGGTTCGAGAGTTGTCGGTAGAGTCCAAACTGGAAGGGATGACCACGGAGGAAAAGACGGCGCTGGCCGCAGAATTACGGAAAAGAGGCTTGATGCCACCAAAAACGGAGGAGTCCGCAAACTCGACGACGAAGCAGACGGTCCCTATCTTCAAACAGGGACACTGGGACTATCTCATCCATCGCTTCAAACTGAAGCAGGAGACGTTACCATACCCGGAAAGAAGACTGTACGACCCAGAAACGGGCAGATTCGATGAAGCAGCCAAGTTTATCCCGTTACCAGGAATCGAAGCCTACGAACGTTAAATCGTCGGGACGACGATCCTAGGGGGGGGGTAATGTCACGATTAGATAAGATCTATCGTTCCAACGCCTATCTAAGCGCCTGAGATCTAAGCGCTGGATGACAAAGAGGCTATGACTAAGACCGGCCCGACAGATGGGATGACGATGGGATGACATCATGATGATGTCAGAGATGACGACAGGACATGAGGACACAGCAAGGACCTTAAGAACATGCGGTTAAGGGTAGTAGTAGTATATATAGAATAGTTCACACGGTTCTCTAGACAGTATAAGTAGAGTAGCTTTTGCGCTGTCGTAGTTAACCTTTTATTCCATCATCTTTTGAGATCTACCACGAGCACTACCCAATCCCTCTCTTCATACCGAGAGTGGACGCTCAGATCTTAACTGTGACATGAGCACTTCAAACTCCGCTTTGACGCTGTTTCTGGTTCCTTCTTGACGCTCATTCAATGTCGGACGGGGCCTGGAAGTGTAATCCCTCTCGTTTCCTATTGCACACCTTTTAGCTATGAATACAGCGACTTGGGATCCTCTTCAAAACCCTGATGCATCACATTCGCGGCTCTGGCCACTCTACTCTGCCTCCATCACTCCCATTTGCAAATTTGACCATGCGCACAGGCGCTCATCCGCTTCATCTTCAGCTCGGAAATGTTAGCAAGGCTGTCCAGGGACTCTATTTAAGTCGTGCAGTCCACCCAGGTTCTTCTCAAGCAGCGCGAGTCCTTCTTAACACTGGTGCAGCATCTTTTTCACTGGGTTACCTCCGGTCCTCCTCATTCATCGCTCGGCGCCTCGCCAACGGTTGGACCGCGGTCACACAGATGCCTCCCAAGCGAAACCCAATTTGGGACTACTTTGTCAAGGGAGAGCCGCAAAATTCATCGCACTCCAAGGCCTACTGCCGCTTCTGCATGAAGCACCATCTCGGACCTAACCACCTATCCAATCAGGGGATGGTTGGTATGGCTAACCTTGAGTGGAATGAGGCCATGTTTGTCCAAGGTGCATGTATTTATTTTTCTAATCTCCCCGCACTTCCTCTAATCAGATATCTTCAGCCCGGGCAGACGCAGGCTCAGTCCTCGGTGTTAAAGACTCTATGGTAGCACATCTGATCGGTGCCAACCCTTGCCCTTACGCGATGCCCGAGGCACAGAAACACGCCAAGACGATCAAGAACGGCAAAGCACCAGCCTGAACTCGCCAATTTCGCTTTGCTTCTGCTCGGCCTTGTTGTCAATCAGGCCTCAAACGAGTGTTCATTCTCAGACCTCAAAATAAAGAAGACACGGCTCTGTAATCGGCTGGGTATCCCGAAGCTGGAAAAAATGTCTAAGGTGCGGTCCCGCTTACTGAACTATTTCTCTTCACTGACGTGCAAGCTCGGCTGGAGTATAAGAACTGAACACCTTCAGGAGGGTCTTATCGACGAGAGGAAACCTCGTAACGTGCACGACGCGAACAAGGCGGCGAGTTTAATTTCGGTTCCGTGTTATGCTGATGTTCTCAAGACGGCCAACGGCGATGGGGAGGAGGAGACTCAGCCGAAGTTGGTAAAGGCCGTGGCGTCTTGGCGCGCAGACGTCTCCAAGTGGAAGGCAGCCAGCAACAAACCGGCAGAGAGCGACGAGGGTGATACAGACGATGAAGAGCTTCCCACTCCGGGACTCGTCGTCCTACCAAAGTTTTCCCTCGTTCTCTCGACCTCCCATTCGGTGGTGTGGTCCGTCGCGCCGTAGGAAAGCCACCGCCAGCACAATTCACGAGGGAAGTTTTGATGATGGAGTTGCTTGCAGCGGAGGAGAGCGATGAGGAGCCCGATGATGGAGCACTTCCTGGCTCAGAGGACGAGTGCACCCCGTAGAAACTCGCCCACTAGCGCGCCCACATAATAAACATCCATTTTAGGAAATTTTGATCTAAGGCCTTATTAAGGGCAACCCTTATTAACCCTACTTAAGGGTCCTAAGCCCTTAGGAAAAAAATTTACCCTTAATAAGGGCTTAAGCCGCAACACTGCATAATACACCTCAACCACGAGTACGAGATCTGGGGCAGGAACGCACAAGGTAGTCCGCGATGGCCCAGGACGTCACCGGCCACCAATCATGGAGGCTTGAGCTGCCACACCAAGACTCCCGCTGTCTGTTGGCGCCGTCAAAAGAAAGCAAAAGGCCGGTAACTGTGATACGTACATATTCGTTCAATCCCCACCCGCCCCACTTGCGCCTCCACACCCGATACGCATAGCTCACGGCCGCGAACTGCATCAGCTAGACGTTGTACACATATCTACCTCAATGGTCAGCCCGACGACACAGCGAACTTCCTCACGGAGCGTGAGCAAACGTTCATGATCCGGCGGCTCCAAGGGGTCCGCTGCAGGAGAGGAGTAGGACGCTTGAGATACCTGAGGCCGTCCGTCGTCTGACGCAGGCGCAATGGGATGGATAAAGGATGGTGTCAGCTGCGAAAAGTTTCGGAACCCTCCAAGATCGATCTCTGTTCATGGCCATCGACCTTTGAACCGCAGTCTTTTTGGGCATTTCAATTCGGAAAGCCTGTCACCACGGGGCATGGTCAGCTGTACCGCATGGACCTGACACCAACCTGACACTGAGTGTATTTTGAGCCTGGAAACGTCCTGGGTATGCAACACGAAACAGGTGGACATGACCCAGATGCTGCTTATTGACCCTTGAAAAATCCGAAAATTTGTTGATCCTTGGAGAATCCACGCTCTGCAGGTTCCTGGAGGCCGACTGCTTATGCTGAAGTAGTTGAGCCATAGATTATACGGTGCCAGTGGCAAGAGGGACATCTAATCGCTCATACCAGGTTGATCTTTGGCTGAGTTTGGCTACAACCCCTGCTACTTTTTTTTTTTTTTTTTTTTTTTTTTTGGAGCGTTTGGGATAATGAAATTCAGTCTGCAGAAGCATTCCAAAGGTCATCCGCTGGGGTCTACCAGATAAATCTAGTTAATGCCGGGGAAGTTGTCCAGGGAGGAAATGCCATTACACACAAGTACCATAGTGTGGGACTCCAGCCGTAATAAATTTATCCTATCCCATTTCTTGGATCATTCAATGTCAATGGCTGTATACCCACTAAAACCCCCACTGTGTAAGTCCAATCATCCGGCAGAGCAGCTTCGTTCATTAGTAGACCACTCCATGTTCTTAGGACAAGATCTTTATTCAGCGCAAGATTACACAGCCCCTGCTACTTCTCTTTTGCTTTCAAACTCTGTCAATGCATTTCTTGAAAGTCTTGGGTATTCTCTCGGGGCAGCCAGGATGTCGTTCACCGCGCAGTTCTCTGGGTGCACCTTATATTCACAGACAACATGATCGGACCCAACTCCGACCACGGCCTCTATGCCAGATTTCGCCATGCGCCTCGCGCCCACCGCAGGCGTCGGCGTGGCCCACGACTGGTGCCCGACCAACAAGTCCCAGTACAACTACCTGCAGCTGCTGAACCCCCAAAAGTCGCGCCTCCAGGTGCCGTCCATGCAGACGGGCGAGTGCCTGCACGGCGTGGGCTCTTTCAAGCAGGGCATGTTCCCGCAGTCGATCGGGATCGCCGCGTCCTTCGACAGGGACCTCGCGTACGCCGTCGGGCGCGCCATCGCGGCGCGGAGGCGCGCAGCATCGGCGTCCACGCGTGCTTCTCGCCTGTGCTGGACCTCTGAAAGGAGCCACGCTGGGACC
The DNA here is from genome assembly GCA_029204085.1 of Mycena sp. CBHHK59/15. NCBI lineage: Eukaryota > Fungi > Basidiomycota > Agaricomycetes > Agaricales > Mycenaceae > Mycena > Mycena sp. CBHHK59/15. The sequence continues at coordinate 78,539 of JARGXW010000276.1, read as the reverse complement.
GCGTCCAGGAGGCGTGGGGCGAGGACTTTGTGCTGACGTCGCACATGGGTGTCGCGTACGCGTCGGGCCTGTCGAAGAACGGCTCCTGGGCGGACCCCGATTCGTGAAGGTGGGCGAACCGGTGCCCTTCCAACACGTATGCTCATGCAGCTCTTTTCTCTAGCACTTCACTGCCCATGGAAGCCCTCGTGGTGGCCTCAAGGCCGCGCCGTTTATCAGGCGCGGTAGCCGCCAAGTGCTCGCCCCATTTAAAGCCGTAATAGACTTGGGCGGTGCTAAAGGGGTCATGATGTACGTATCTTTCAATGCATATGCATTACATCTACTTAACTTTTCCTTAGGGCGTACAATGAACTCGACGAGGCATGCAAACATCATGTCCGTGGGCTTGAGCTTAATGTGAAGACACCAAGGTTCCCGCTGTCGTTAGTCCGATGCTTTATGACGCATTGGCTGACTCGGGCTATGACGGCAAGTCCCTCTTGCGTTTTTGGCGGAGCCATTCTGACTGCCTGTCCCTTCAGGATTCGCGATCGCTTCAAGTGCTCCCCTCTAGCATATGCTCACTAGCGATGAAATACCCGCTCACCAGACATACCATAGCCGACTCTGGCGCAGACACAATCCAGCAGTGGTTAAATGCGGGCGGTGAATTCTACAGACTGCCGTGGAGCTGGTTGCCAACTACACCATCCCAAAACTGTTGAAGGCGGCTGCACGCCGGGTTCTCAGCCCAAAACATGATCTTGGCCTCTTCGGTAATCCATACATCCCGGACTCGGTCGACTCAGCAGCCCTCACGGGGGCTCACGTCCCCCTCACACTCGACGCCGCGCACCGCAGCATTGTCCTCCTCGAGAACCGTGACAACACCCCATCAAACCGTATGCACAGGGCATCAAGACGATCGCGCTGATTGGGCCCTTCAGCGACATCCTCAATTACGGCGACTACTCAGGGCCGTGGGGTGCATACCCCACCGCCAACTCCAGCACGCTCCGGCAGGCAATGCTTGCCCATCTCGCCGCAGCCGCCCCAGGCACCGCCCTCATCTCGAGCCGGGGCGCGAACACGTGGTACTACAACGGGCAGTACAACATCCCCGGGTACCTGCTCTCCGCGGACGGGGTCCCGGGCGGGCTGCGCGCGACGTACTACGCAGACACGAACTTCACGTACCGTGCGTTCTCGCGCCAGGAGACGCCGAACCGCGACTGGGGGCTGTACCCGCCCGTTGGCCTGTCGTCGAACAACTTCAGCGTTGTGTGGGAGGGCACCCTGTCGGTAGCTGTCGATGCGGACGTCGCGGGGTGGATCGGTGTCGGGGTGAACGCTGACACGACCGCGCGGCTGTTCATCGACGGCGCGCTCGTCGCGGAGTCGCCGGCGACGCTCTCGGGGAACATCATTGGCAATATCGAGCAGCTCGCGTATGACACGACGAACGGGACAGGCCCGCCGCCCGGTGCGAGCCCGTTCACGTTTGTCAAAGGCGCGACACACACGATTCGGGTGGAGTACCAGGTGTGGAACTATGTGCAGAAGTTTGAGAATGTGAACTCGCTCAATGCGCAGATAGAGTTGTTCTGGAATTTGGTGGACCGCCAGGACCCGATGGGCATGTGCGTTCCATCCCTTGAATCTTGTCTCAGTATGTCGCTGATGTTCTCGTCCTATAGGCCGTCGACGTGGCGAAGACCGCTGATCTCATCGTGCTTGCCGTTGGTGCCAACTGGAATAGTGACGCAGTGAGCGGCGATCGCGCGACGCTCAGCCTGTCCGCGAATCAGAGTACGTGCGGTGCAGCTCCTCGTTTGTCCTAGTATCTTATCTGGCCGCCTGGTAGAGCTCGCGGACGCGATGTTCGCGCTCGGGAACCCCGTGGTTATCGTCCTTCAGGGCGGCCGACCGTCCGCCATCCCAGACTATTATAGCAAGGCCGCGGCTGTTCTGGATGCAGTTAGCCCATTCTCCATTCTGAAGTGTCACCAGATGCTATTCGGCACCAGTTCTTCCCTGGTCAGTCGGGCGGCCAGGCCATCTCGGATATCCGGTTCGGCCTCTTCAATACCGGCGGGCGCTTTCCGCTGAGTGTGCCGTATGATGCTAGGGTACGTGCCGCATCTTCATCCCGCATCATCCTCCAGCTGACCATCGATGAGCAGACCCTCCCCGTGTACAAGTGTGTCCCATTCAAATCTGGGGTGAATGTCAGTTACTGAAGCTGCTGCATAGTATAAATATCCCGCGCACGCCAAGAACTACACGGACATCTTCTCGTTCCCGTCGTACTCCTTCGGGTATGGTAAGTGGTACTCGACGTTCTCCACGAGCAGCTTCAACTCGTCGTCCACGGGCGGGGTGCACACCTTCTCCGCAGGCGAGACGATCAATTTTCGTGTTACAGTGAAGAACGAGGGGCCCATGGCGGGGAGCTACGTCCCGCAGGTACGCCTCTCTTTCCGCCCATCCTCCCGTCTCTCTTCGTTGTCTCACGCGACTCGAATCAGGTCTATCTCCTCGTGCGTGTCTCGACTGTAGGAATATGTACGTATCGTAGCTGCCGATCTTTTACTTCCTTTTGATGCCGCCAACAGACAGCGGGTGTCTTGGTGTGGTAGCTCAAGCCTCAATGATTGCTGGCCGGTGACGTCCTGGGCCATCGCGGACGACTTCGTTCGTTCCTGCCTCAAATATCATGCTCCTGATTGAGGGTGTATTATGCACATAGCTCCGATCGAAGCTTGTGTATTTCATGATCGCGCAGCAGCTGGCAACGGTTTTGCGTCAACATAATGCGCGCTGTACGCAGTCTTATGCAAGAGTCTCCTTTCCCTTTGACTGGTACTGCAGGCCACCAAGAATAGGGCAACTGATCGGCCTCCCCAGGTACGCAACCGATTCGTTTCCTGGTACCATGCACATATATAATGTCGCCCTGCGCAGTACTACGAATTCGGCAACATCCAATCCCGCGGCGCTACGCTCGACGAACGCGAGCCTGACTCCACGCACCGCACAACTCGAGATCCACTGCATCGACCTCAAGGCGAGCTGGATGCACACTGAGACGGACGCCATCACGCTCCTCCCCAACCAAGCGGCGGAGCTCCTCGCGTTGCCATGCCGCGCGCCCCCGCCCCACGTATCCCCGCGAGCGGCGCGGTGCTTGCGCGCTTCGTGGACCGGCCACAGCCGCTGCGCTTCCTCGAGCCCGCGCTGCTGCGCGACTCGGGGCTGGCGGTCGCGGTGGACGCACCGACGGGGCGCGTGACGATGCGCACGGGGAGGCCGGTCAAGGGCCTCGTGCTGAGCACATTGGGTGATGGGGAGGATGTGAGGTGGAGCGACAATGCGCTGGACGTTATGCCCGGGGACCCGCAGGTGGTGGTGGCGACGGCGCTGGCCGGACGTTACGAAAGGCACATCCTGTATGACGTGCAAAATCTATTGATGACCCTTGAACATTCAGAGCCACCTTCCTACAATGACTTCTGGGGAACACTGATATGATCGTTTGCGTAGAGGAAAGGACTCAAAGTCCTAGGGTACGCCGTACGCGGTGATCAAAGAATACGATGGTTCGAGAGTGTTGAAAGAGGCCCGAATGTCCCGTCATCGTTCCACATGTCTACATCGCCAACACTGACTCCATTCTTCTGACACTCGAGAGGGAGATTCTCGTTGGGTTCTAGAGTAAATGGAGGGATGCCGTGGCCTTTGGACTCGGAGCGTAATTTTGTCATGTATATTTTGCTCGCGGCCGCGGGTTCTGACATGGTATCAAGAAAGGCTCAGCTCTGAGCTCTCTTACCACTGGAGCGCTACGCAATGCTCAGACCTCGGGGCATCGGCCAGGTTCATTCATGTCTTACGCAGCACTCAGACCTCGAGGCATTGACCAGGTTCACTCAGGTACGCAGCACTCAGACCTCGAGGCATCGGCCGGGTTCACTCATGTACGCAGCACTCAGACCTTGAGGCATTGGCCAGGTTCACTCATGTACGCAGCACTCAGACCTCGAGGCATCGGCCAGGTTCACTTATGTCTTACCGCTGGAGTGGTACGCAGCGCACAAACCATGAGGCATCAGCCACGTATTACTGTACTATTTCGACCAAATGTTCACAGCATGTCACGCGTCACCATAAGTGTTCACTTTTGTTGGTGTTCATTCCTCGGCAATCATGGGAAATTCCCATAAATGGAAGTCCGGCAAATGCCGGACCTGAAATTTTGGCATTTTTCGGCCTATTTGAGCCTGAAAATCTCCATGTCACCGTCACCGACACCAAAAGTGTTCAGGGCGCGTCACGCGTCACCTGAACACTTGGTCGAAATAGTACGGTATGAGAATTCCGACATTTTTTTAGCCATACCCAAAATTGACTGACATTAGGGTTTCCGTTTTGTTGCGCTGAATCGGTCACAGAAAGCTCCCCAGGGCCGTCGAAAACCTACGGTCAAAATTATTCGAGTGGAAGCTTGAAGAGACAACAGTCATTGCCGAAAGGCAGCCGAGCAAAACCGTGACAAGCAGTGCGCTGCTGAGAATCGGACAAATATGCTGTTCATCGGTGATAGGTCGACACTGAGTACTGAGCGCTGAGCCGTCGGAGAGATGGACTCCGGCGATGAGACCGGCGTGACAGGAGGATTATAGCCAGTGTGTGACAGAGGAAGTTTGTGCAGGTTTGTGCGTCGTGTGACAGGAGGATTGGGCTCCAGGAGCACGTGGGCGGAGGGGGTGGGAACGCGTGTCAACACGTGAGACGAAGAAAGATTGTTACGACAGCGGGAAAAAACTTGAGCGTCAATGGCGAGCGTCGATCAGAAAAAAAGGAGCTCACTGATGTACTAGCGGATGGATACAGTGTTGCCTCGAACCAATAGCTCCCAGCGATGAAAAAGAAATTTTGTGGATGATGATACACCAACAGAGATGGTGAGGAGGCGCCGGGAAGCTCCCGCAAAGGGTTTGATCCCCGAATTTTTTTCTGAAGAGGCAGAAAGTTGCGCAAAGGGTCCTATTACGTGCCCCAATACTCGAAACCCCCATGGACTCGAAGCCTGTTGTGTTCCGGGCGATTTAGTATTTTTTTCTCGAAGCCGTCCTCAAAAACCCAACGACAAATTGCCATTTTCCCACGCCCACCGTAGGATATCCGGGACAAAAATCATATGGGCGTGTAGCCCTGTGCTATCGGCGTAGTTTCCGGGAGATAGTGGCCCAGAAGGGGCAGAAATGAGTGCAGGATCAGCGAAATACGTCAAAAAGAAATTGGGTTTTTGATCGGTCGGACAACCCTTTGCCGAAGCTTCCCGGGGCCTTTATTACCGCTTGTGTGAGGGGATGTAGCCAGAAGGGATATCTAAGGGGGAACGGAGTTAGCAGGGCGGTGAGAAGCAGACCGCCTTTTATGCTGGGGCTAAGAACGTGTTAGAAGACGTTTTCTGCCTCATGGAGTACATAGGCTGATGAAAAGTCACGTGCTGTCCCCTTTTTGGAAAGATGCCAAAAGGGGAATACACGGGAACACACGTTTTGTATTCCCCCTTTGGCATCTTTCCAAAATGGGAACAACACGTGACGTTTCATCAGTGTGACAGGCTACAGATCAGGCTTCATTATCCTATGTGATCGTGAAGATTAAAAGTGCTGTGGACTTGACTACCCCATGAGGCAGGAAACGTCTTCTAACACGTTCTTAGCCCCAGCATAAAAGGCGGTCTGCTTCTAACCGCCCTGCTAACTCCGTTCCCCCTTAGATGTCTCTTCTGGCTACATCCCCTCACCATCTCTGTTGGTGTATCATCCACAAAATTTCTTTTTCATCGCTGGGAGCTATTGGTTCGAGGCAACACTGCATCCATCCGCTAGCACATCAGTGAGTTCCCGTTTTCTGATCGACGCTCGCCATTGACACTCAAATTTTTTCCTGCCGTCGTGGCAGTGCTGGGTGATTCTTTCTTCGTCTCACGTGTTGACACGCATTCCCGCCCAGCTCCCGCCATCCACGTGCTCCTGGAGCCCACCCTCCTATCACATGACTCACAAACCTGCACAAACTTTCCCTGTCACACGGATGTAATCCTCCTATCACGCCGGGCTCATCACCATCTCTCCATCACCAGAATCTCTCCGACGGCTCTCCCTGATGAAGTGTCAGTCCATCGCCAATGAACAGCATGCATGTCCGATTCTCAAAGCTTTGAGCTCGCACGGCTTGATACTACTTAGGGTTAGCTCGGCTGTCTTTCGGCAATTACTATTGTCGCTTTCCACCCACATATTCTTGACCGTAGGTTTTCAATGGCTCTGGGGAGCGCTGTGACCGATTTTGCGCAACAAAACCGAAATTAATTCTGGTCTGGTTTGCAAAAGTGAGGGCATGGCCCAAATTTCGTGATCCGTGACCGATGCCTCATGGTTTATGCCACTCCAGCAATAAGACATGAGCTCAGGCTTTGAGGCCTCGAGGTTTTACAAGACACGAATGAACCTCGAGTCTTGACCACACTGCCTTCCTCTCGATACGATTTCTCTTGATAAGATACCTTTCTCTCGATACGAAATCACCGATGTCGGAACCCGCGAGCAAAATCTACATGGCGGGATTGCGCCCCAAAGGACACGGCATCCCTCTATTCACCCCAGAACCCAACGAGAATCTCCCTCTCGAGTATCGGAGGAAGGGAGTCAGTATTGGCGATGTAGGCATATGGAGTGACGACGGGTCATTCGAGGTCCTTTTCAACGCTTGCACACCACCGGACTCCTCGATCAACGCAAACGGCGTACCCCAGGACTTCGAAACCTTTACTACAAACGACTGGGATAAATCCACGCGATCACATCAGCACCCCCCTGGAACCATCATCTCCAGCGAAAAGGGTAGGAAGGTGGCTTTGACGTTTCAAGGGTCATGGCCTGTTGTTGCTCCGTGAGTAGACTTTTCTGCTTCTTGAAAAAATACTGACAGCAAGACAAGTGTTGCAGGTGGCAGCGTCACGATTGAAATTCAATCCCAGGAATGCGTTCTCCTTGTTCTCCCCGAGGGCGCCTCCCGTCAGCGGCTTCTGACAGTCAGAAAATTCCGCTCTTATGTTCGGAAACATGCTCGGCACTGGTATACATTCGCTTGGGACCGTTTGCACCCATCGGACTCTCTATTCGTGGTTACGGGTTGTGACAAAACCACGGCGTGGGGCATTGCAGCTGTCTCGACAACATCCGGCGCCGTTGGTGCTTCACTCAAATTCACGGCGATTGGGGCGGCGGATGGATCTGTGGCGTCGCAGTACGAGTGGCAGGACTTTGGGTCGGCGACGGTCCGCATGTCGCAGGGCGACGGGGAACGATACGAGAACCAATGTGTCTTCATTAAAGGGTTTTTCATACCGAAAAGGGTGAACATATTCAAGAAGGCAGTCTTGTCCGTGTTGGCCTGGGGCAACACGGGAAATCGCAAGGCAGTGCTGGCTGTCCAAGTTAACGAGGAAGAGGGCAATATGTGAGTTCTCCGGTGCAGTAGGATATAGAGACCGACTTTCAGAAGCTTGGACAGTCGCGCCGCGGCGGATCAATCAAGCGACATACGGGTTGTCGAAGTTGACGAGGAAGAGGACAGTATGTGAGTTCACCGGTGCAGTGGTACGTCAAGTGGCTTCCAAAAGCTCGAATAATGATGTTACGTGTTTCAGGACAACTGTGTAGACGCATTTCAAGACTCCTGTGCAGATTATCTACATTTTCTGCACGACGGTGTTGAAGCACGTTTAACATTAGCTCGAAAATACACATGTGTACATTTGTGTTATTATAATCGCGGTCAGCCCAATATTCGATATGGCTTAGCATTCACAAGTGGCCACAACCACGAGTACGAGATCTGGGGCAGGAACGCACGAAGTAGTCCGCGATGGACGTCACCGGCCAGCAATTATTGAGGCTTGAGCTGCCACATCAAGACTCCCGCTGTCTGTTGGCGCCGTCAAAAGAAAGCAAAAGGCTGGTAACTGCGATACGTACATATTCGTTCAATCCCCACCCGCCCCACTTGCGCCTCCACACCTGATACGCATAGCTCACGGCCGCGAACTGCATCAGCTGGACGTTGTACACGTATCTACCTCAATGGTCAGCCCGACGACACGGCGAACTTCCTCACGGAGCGTGAGCGAACGTTCATGATCCGGCGGCTCCAAGGGGACGACCAGTGGTCCGCTTCAGGTGAGGAGTAGGGCGCTTGAGATACCTCAGGTCGTCCGTCGTCGGCCGCAGACGCAATAGGATGGCTAAAAGATGGTGTCAGCTGCGAAAAGTTTCGGAACCGTCCAAGATCGATCTCTGCTCATGGCCGTCGAGCTCTGAACCGCAATCTTTTTGGGCATTTCAATTCGGAAAGCCTGGCGACCACGGGGGATGGTCAGCTGTACCGCACGAGAAATCTTGGACCTGACACTAAGTGCATTCTGAACTTGAAAACGTCCTGGGTATGCAACAAGAAACAGATGGACATGACCGAGGCGCTCCTTATTGGCCCTTGAAAGATCCGAAAATTCGTTAATCCTTGGAGAATCCCCGTTGTGCTGGTTCCTGGAGGTTCCCGGCCGCTTATGCTGAAGTTGAGCTGTAGATTGTACGGTGCGAGTGGCAAGAGGAACATCTAATCGCTCATGTTAGGAGACCAGGTTGATCTTTGGCTTAGTTTGGCTACAGCCCCTGCTACTTCTTTTTTTTTTTTTTTTTTTTCTTTTCTCTTTTGCTTTCAAACTCTGTCAATGCGTTTCTTGAAAGTCTTGGGTATTCTCTCGGGGCAGCCAGGATGTCGTTCACCGCGCAGTTCTCCGGGTGCACCTTATGTTCGCAGACAACATGATCGGACCCAATTCCGACAACAGCCTCTATGGTGCGCACGAGCCAACGTCTGTTCCTTCGCGTACTCAACCGCGCCAGATTTCGCCATGCGCCTCGCGCCCACCGCAGGCGTCGGCGTGGTCCACGACTGGTACCCGACCAACAAGTACCAGTACAACTACCTGCAGCTCCTGAACCACCACAAGTCGCGCCTCCAGGTGCTGTCCATGCAGACGGGCGAGTGCCTGCATAGTGTGGGCTCCTTCAAGCAGAGCATGTTCCCGCAGTCGATCGGGATCGCCGTGTCCTTCGACAGGAACCTCGCGTACGCCGTCGGGCGCGCCATCGGCGCGGAGGCGCGCAGCATCGGCATCCACGCGTGCTTCTCGCCTGTGCTGGACTTCGGAAAGGAGCCGTGCTGGGGTCACTTCCAGGAGGCGTGGGGCGAGGACTTTGTGGTGACGTCGCACATGGGCGTCACGTACACGTCGAGCCGGTCGAAGAACGGCTCCTGGGCGGACCCCGATTCGTGAAGGTGGGCGAACCGGTGCCCTTTTCAACACGTATGCTCATGCAGCTCTTTGCTCTAGCACTTCGTTGCCCATGGAAGCCTTCGTGGAGGCCTCAAGGCTGCGCCATTTATCGGGCACATAACCGCCAAGTGCTCCTGGAGATGCTCGTCCCATTTAAAGCTGTAATAGACTTGGGCGGTGCTAAAGGTGTCATGATGTACGCATCTTTCAATGCATATGCATTTCATCTACTTAACTTTTACTCTTGGGCGTAGAATGAACTCGACGAGGGATACAAACATCATGTCCGTGGGCTTGAGCTTGATGTGAAGATTCCAAGGTTCCTTCCCGCTGTCGTTAGATGATGTAAGTATTGGCTGACTGGGGCTATGACGGCAAGTCCCTCTTGCGTTTTTGGCGGAGCCATTCTGACTGCCTGTCCCTTCAGGATTCGCGATCGCTTCAAGTGCTCCCCTCTAACATATGCTCACTAGCGATGAAATACCCGCTCCCCAGACATACCATAGCCAACTCTGGCGCAGACACAATCCAGCAGTGGTTAAATGCGGGCGGTGAATTCTACAGACTACCGTGGAGCTGGTTGCCAACTACACCATCCCAAAACCGTTGAAGGCGGCTGCACGCCGGGTTCTCAGCCTAAAACATGATCTTGGCCTCTTCGGTAATCCATACATCCCGGACTCGGTCGACTCAGCAGCCCTCACGGCGGCTCACGTCCCCCTCACACTCGACGCCGCGCACCGCAGCATTGTCCTCCTCGAGAACCGTGACAACACCCTCCCCATCAAACCGGATGCACAGGGCATCAAGACGATCGCGCTGATTGGGCCCTTCAGCGACATCCTCAATTACGACGACTACCCAGGGCCGTGGGGTGCATACCCCACCGCCAACTCCAGCACACTCCGGCAGGCAATGCTTGCCCATCTCGCCGCAGCCGCCCCAGGCACCGCCCTCATCTCGAGCTGGGGCGCGAACACGTGGTACTACAACGGGCAGTACAACATCCCCGGATACCTGCTCTCCGCGGACGGTGTCCCGGGCGGGCTGCGCGCGACATACGACGCAGACACGAACTTCACCCACCCTGCGTTCTCACGCCAAAGAGGCGCCGAACCGCGACTGGGGGCTGTACCCGCCCGTTGGCCTGCCGTCGAACAGCTTCAGCGTCGTGTGGGAGGGCACCCTGTCGGTACCTGTCGATGCGGACGTCGCGGGGTGGATCGGTGTCGGGATGAACGCCAACAGACCACGCAGCTGTTCATCGACGGCGCGCTCGTCGCGGAGTCACTGGCGACGCTCTCGGGGAACATCGTTGGCAATGTCGAGCAGCTCGCGTATGACAGGACGAACGGGACAGGCCCGCCGCCCGGTGCGAGCCCGTTCACGTTTGTCAAGGGCATGACACACGATTCGGGTGGAGTACCAGGCGTGGAACTACGTGCAGAAGTTTGAGAATGTGAACTCGCTCGATGCGTAGATTGAGTTGTTCTGGACCGCCAGGATCTGGTGGGGCATGTGCGTTCTGTCCCTTGGCTCTCGTCTCAGTATGTTGCTGATGTTCTCGTCCTACAGGCCGTTGACGTGGCGAAGACCGCTGATCTCATCGTGCTTGCCGTTGGTGCCAACTGCAATAGTGACGCAGAGAGCGGCGATTGCGCGACGCTCAGCCTGCCCGCGAATCAGAGTACGTGCGGTGCAGCTCCTCGTTTGCCCTGGTATCTTATCCGGCTGCCTGGTAGCTAAGCTCGCGGACGCGATGTTCGCGCTCGGGAAACCCGTGATGCTAATTCGGCACCAGTTCTTCCCTGGTCAGTCAGGCGGCCAGGCCATCTCGGATATCCGGTTCGGCCTCTTCAATCCCGGCGGGCGCGTTCCGCTGAGTGTGCCGTATGATGCTAGGGTACGGGTCGCATCTTCATCCCGCATCATCCTCCAGCTGACCATCGATGAGCAGACCCTCCCCGTGTACAAGTGTGTCCCATTCGAATCTGGGGTGAATGTCAGTTACTGAAACTGCTGCATAGTATAAATACCCCGCGCACGCCAAGAACTACACGGACATATTCTCGCTCCCATCGTACTCCTTCGGGTATGGCATGGCAAGTCGTACTCGACGTTCTCCACGAGCGGCTTCAACGCGTCATCCACGAGCGGGGTGCACACCTTCTCCGTAGGCGAGACGATCAATTTTCGTGTTACGGTGAAGCACGAGGGGCCCATGGCGGAGAGCTATGTCCCGCAGGTACGCCTCTCTTTCCACCCATCCTCTCGTCTCTCTTCGTTATCTCACGCGACTCGAATCAGGTCTATCTCCTCGTGCGTGTCTCGACTGTCACCCGGCCGCTGCAGCAGCTCGTCGCGTTCGACCGCGTGTCCTTTGATGTAGATGAGAGCGTGACGATCGTCATGCCGCTCGAGGTGGACAAGTAGCTCCCGATCGTAACCGGCGGTCCGAGTGGGAGCTCGAGCGCGGGGACTACGTGTTTGCGCTGGTGGAGCGGTCCGGGTTTGATGCGGATAAAAGCGTTAATTTGATGATGACTTGTATTTTTGTGTGTGAACAGTCCCTTTGCCTGTGGGGCATTTTTTTGCCGTTTTTCACGTTGGTGCTGGACGAAATAAATTTATCAATGAATATCAGAGAGGGTGCTGCCAAACTGAGCAATACAACGCGTCTTTTGGTCGCCTCTTGCCACTTGGATTTCTTGACGTTGGGTAGCTCCTGGGACCAACTATCTCTTCCCCAGGCACTATGCCGTTCAGGGCGGGCCGGCGAGGTCTGATCCCCTCCGCAACGCTTGCGTGACGGTTAGTATGCACAATCAACGCAAGGGAGAATCCTGGCTTCTCAGATCTTAGTATCGATCCTGGGGTCTCGAAGCCAGGCTGTGATTCTCAGTGTGTGCGCTTTTGTCTTCAAGTCTGCTCTCGAGGTTCTTGAATCTCGAGTCGTCGCCCATCTGCATCTGGTCTTCTAACGTAAAAAAAGTTCTCGCTCTCAACATGGAAGAGCAGATTCTGTAGAAGCCATATAAATTCTAGATTACCAAATCAGACCTGGCTGTACTGCAGCTGCGATGCTAACGTCCGCCGTTGGATGCGGTATAGCACTCACGCCTTGAGCGAATTTGAAGACGGTCGCAGCTGTGGGTCAGACTTTTACCGGGGGATCCCGAGATTTAAGCATCTTGAGAAACTTTGTCTCTTAGCTTAGGCTGGACATCTTGCTGCAAACGTGAAGGCGTTTCTGATTCAAAATTTAGCAAGGAGGCTTCATCAATCAATATGTGGTGAGAGTACAGCCCTTTTCAGAAAAGAATACCAGTTTGATCGTTCGGTGGAGCTTCAGATTTGTTTACCTTGGCTTGGCCGTGAGTCCCGTTCTGTCTCCTTTTGTCTTCTGTTCCGCTCCACATTCTCGTCACCTCCCCGGCTAATGCTCCAACGTCTGTCGAGTCTCGACGCCTCTCGTTGCTTCAGACTAAAATGGCGCGCGGCTTGAACCAGCAAGATCTGTCTTCCAACACCAAAAAGACAGTAATAAACATGTACTGTAACCGCGGGCGCAAGCAGACCGACATCGCCCTAGATCTGCGAATATCCCCAAGCTCGGTGCAGAAGATACTAGGGCGCTACCGTAAGGACTCCCAGGGCTTACCTGCACCACCAACACTCCTGGTCCGTGGCCGCCCGCGACTGCTGAGGACGGGGGACGTCGATGTGCGTATACCTTGGAATCGTCGCCATATCTAACACCGGAATCTGGCCTAGTTTCTCATCGGTTTGATTACACGGACACCCGACATTTACTTGTACGAGATGCAGGAGGAGTTGCGGGAGATGTGTGACGTCGAAGTCTCTATCCTCACAGTCTGGCGAGCATTGAAACGCCGCGGGATCACCAGGAAAAGGGTGCGTGTATCGGTTCTTATTCTTCCTCTTGCCATATCGATACTGACTCTGTGATTGCTCTCTGCAGGTCTCGCGGGTCGCCTCTCAACGCGACGAAGAGGCGCGGACGAACTACATGATCTACATGACGACCACCTACCGCGCGGACCAGCTTGTCTGTGTCGATGAGGCGGCTTGCAATCGAGCAACAACGAAACGGGGATGGGCCTGGTCCCTGTGCGGTGTGCAGGCCAGAAGGCATGATGTATACATACGCGGAATAAAGTGCGTACCTTTCCATTGCCCTTTCGACATCATGCCTCATAACCTTTAGGTACTCGGTTCTCCCTGCACTTTCCTTGAGCGGGGTGCTGCACTTGGACGTTCTGGCTGGCTCCTATAAAGCTCAGGACTTCAACAGCTTCATCGACGCCCTCCTCGATAATATGAACCCGTTCCCCGGGCGAAATTCGGTCATCGTAATGGACAATGCCAGCATTCACAAGTCGGAGGAGCTCCGCCCGATGGTTGAACAACGGTATCCATTTCCTCTCCTGTCGTCTCCTCACTCGAACTGGAATTGACAACTCTCTGAAGGGGAATGCGTCTAGAATACCTCCCTCCTTACTCGCCTGATTACGACCCGATCGAAGAAGGCTTCTCTTCGATGAAGGCCTGGATCCGCGCGCATCGGGACTACACTGGTCCTGTGTTGGCAGGTCAGCCCGGCGCCGACTCGCCCTACGCCATGATTTGGCGCGCCGTATACGCGTCGATGACTCCGGAGAAGGCCCAGGGATGGTTTCAGCACTCGGGCTATCTTTAAATAGGAAGTGTGCGTGTATTCAGGAGGAATAGGAAGCATATTGGAGTCTACAAGTACAAGTTTACTTTGAATACATTGTGAATTGTTCCTTGCCCCGCCATTTGAGTTCTTCGGTCAATTCGCACGGCCTTTACCCTTCCAGTCTTTCCCCATCGCCGAAATCGACTCCTCGACGAAGAGTTCTGCCAACTCAACCGGCATATTAATCTGATCAACGAAGAAGCTCGCATCCAAGATGAGGACGTGATCAACTCGAGTAATCCCCACCTCGCGAAGATAGTCGGCGAAGATAATGGCGGGGAATGTGAGTGCAGATGACCCGACGAAAAGCTCCGAGTCGTCGATACCTTGGAGAATGCTGGTGACAGGTAGATACCGGATCTCGTCCAGGATGGTGTTTTCGTCGCCGCCGAGAACATGGGGTTGAGAGCGGTAGAGGGAGGTGGGAATCATAGCCCCAATGTTAGCTTTATTAGCGCTCGCCGTCGTGATCGTACCCAGAGGGCTTCGACGTGGAGGTGATATGGTGACAGCGTTGCCGCCACTTCCAGCAACGGGACTCGCTCCAGTGTTGACGGTTACGTTGGAGCCGCTGAGCGCGGCATCCATACCCGTGACCGCGTAGCTTACATCATCAGATCATTCTGTCTTACCTTTACCATCGTATCGACTTGCTTCCTGCTTCGCCTTGCACGCTTCTCGGGCCATCTCCATGTGGTGATGAGAGTGCGTTTCGCACAACCCGCATCCCCAAACCCGGAGGATCGACCGTCTGCTGACGAGACACTGTGTTTACGGCACACGAAGAAAATTTTCACCGCACCGTTGGACGCGAGACACCGTGCATCTGCACGAGAATTACCCCCCATGGAAGTCTACTACGACGAATATGGCGACTATATCGACTATCCCACCTTTCTCGACCTCCCGGAGGTCCTTGACGACGACACAGACTTTGACCACGAATCCGACCCCGCCTACGCTGCATCTCCCGACGAATTCTACGAGCCTGCGGATTACCCATACGAACACCCTCACCCCACTCATTATCACGCCGACGCCGGCCCGAGCCTAGCCGCGGAATACGACCATTATGCAGGAGACTGCCTGGAGACGGCGTATGGGGAACCCGGTTACTGGGAGGAATACCAGCGCCGCAGGTACGAAATTCTTTACGGCTCGGAATCAAGCGTGGAGGAGGAGGAGGAGGCGTGGGCGGAGCCCTCGGACGAGAGCGAATACTACGCAGCCGATGCGGTTGGCGTGGAGGACCCGTATGACGCTTCCGGTGGAGACGCGTGCCCCGAGCTAGTGGGCACAGACGCCGTGGACGACGAGGCCGCTGCTTGGGAGGCTATGTGGGCACGCGGCCCGCTCTTAGGCTCGAACGAGCTTGAATGGGCCATGGAGATGGAGGCTTGGCGCCAGCGCATCGAGGAAGAGGCGAGCATCAGCGAGGAGGCTGTTGCTGAAGCGGTCACCACCTCCATGCCCGCTTCAGGCGATAACTCGGTCCATCTCTCGCCCGCAGCGTGCGCCGAGGAGCCTTTCGATGTCACCGCACCGCCGACTCTCGAGGAGCTGCAGGCTGCCTATGATCGTGGCGAGATACCTGAAGCGGATCGCGAGGAGTGTGCAAGAATCCTCGGAGAGCTCTGGGCGTGCGAGCTGGAGGACCAGCGCCTCATCGCGGCTGGGTATGTGTGGAACGAGGAACTCGGCAACTACGTGCATCCGGCCGAAGCGGACTCATCTGTGGAGTATGAGAGCGACGAGGCCGATTGTGACGCCGTGTATCCGCTCGGGTGCGCGCCCTGTGATGTTCACCATCTTACAGAGCTCGCCCCTCCCATCTCAGTCCCCATACCCAATAACTCTCGCACCCCCGTCTTCCGCCGCTCATTATCGTTCGCCGAGGCCGGGATCTCGCCCCAAAAACTCAAAATTTAGCAAGTGGCCCTCCTTCCCTCGCGCGCAGGCACCCGTTCTCCGCCAGTCGTTTATCCCGCGAGTCACACCGCCCCTTTCAAAATCACGACCGAAGCGACGCCGTACCCGTGCCCGCGCCTCGCGCCGCGATCTTCCGCCTCACCTGGACGCCACGACCTCGCCCCCTGCTGTTCGGTTATCCAAGGAGAACGCCGACGCGACGGTTCCTGCATCCAGCGCCACACCGCCTCCCGTCGCTGACGAGAGTCGCTGCAGCCTGGACACAGTTCCCGCCGTGGCCGCTGACGTTCTCATCCCCAAAGAGCCTGTCCCGCCGGATATTGCGGTGCCGTCCGAGGACCGCGCGCCGGATGCCGTTCCTATCCTCAAGCAGCCCGTTCCACCGGATATACGACGGCCAACTGCTTTGGAAACCGCTTCATCACCATTCAAGGACCCCCCCATTCCCGACGTCGTTCTCATCCCAAGGCAACCGGGGCCTCCAAATATAGCTGCCGGGGCAACGACTACGCCTGCAGCCCGCGAATGCACCTCTGTCGCCGCCTACATCGCCCCATCCCAGTTCCAAAGCCGCCCAACATAGCTTTGTCCGCGATCAGCCAGCTCAAGGATCGCAGCGCATCTGCGCAGCGCCGACGCAATGCCCAGCGCCGTATTGCCAAAAAAGGGAAAGGCTGATTTTCGCGCGAGGGCGCGCAATTTCTTTTCGCCGGGGGAATGTGGTCCTACAGGACCTAAATCAAGCTTCATTGAGTTTCCACATCCATCTCATCTTATATACTTACTACCGCTCTTTTAGTTATCTTTGTCTCATCCCCATTCTTCTGCTTCATGTCCTAGAGTCTCCCGATTTTTTTTACCCACAACGTCTGACCCTCTTTGATTAGTTTTTGTTTGTCGGACGAGGACGTCCTTTCATTTGGAGGGGGGAACCTGGAGCCGCTGAGCGCGGCATCCATACCCGTGACCGCGTAGCTTACATCATCAGATCATTCTGTCTTACCTTTACCATCGTATCGACTTGCTTCCTGCTTCGCCTTGCACGCTGCTCGGGCCATCTCCAACGTGGATGGTGGGCATCACGGGTGCTGACTGAGTGTTGGCAGACTTGCTCCGAGTCGTCGGGCGGGCCTTCTTCCGGTCGGTGAGGAAAAACTCCTGGAAGATGATGTTCTCGGGGGGCCGCTTCACCGTCGCGTGGCCAACCGCCTCAAATAATGATGAGCCACAAGCGATGCGAACAATTCAAAGGGAAGCTCACAATTTCTTTCGCCCAGAGAGATGTTTCTTCGGGATCGACGCGATGATGGTGGCCATCGATAGTATCAACGTAACAAAGTTGGTGCCGGTGCAACGCGCACGCAAGGTGGCTTTTGAGCTCGCGGTATTCCTGCGTGTATTGGAATGTCCGCTTTTCGGGTTCCGAAGAGCTACCCAACTTGCGCTTGCCACCGCGGCTGGAACCCGCCGACACCGTTTCTTGAGGAAGGTTCTGGTGAAAAAGGGTAAGCAACAGGTTAAAGATGACGTTGGGACGACGACGTACCAAGTTCTTGATCAAACAACTGACAGTCCGAGTCCTCACCCTCCCCATCTGCCCGATTCCGCTTTCCAAGCAATTGTCCCAATCAACTGCACTAGACAACCCGTGGATGGCGGTGGTGACGCGCTCCTTGTCCCACTTGTAGCCGAGATTTGCGGATGTGGGATGGATGGCCATCATATCGCAGATCTCGGCGTACGCGATGGCGAACGGGACACCTCGGCCATAAGCCTTAGTCCGAGTAACGAGCGCCGCCCCGACCGCCCCGACGACATTACTGTTGATGGGGATCTCGAAGGGAAGGAGAACACCTTCAAAAGTAAGGTTATGAACTTGAATACGACTTGAATATGTAGCTAGGCAGCTTACCTGCAGTTGCTGGAGTTGCAGCAGCTGGAACAGCTGCCTGGGGAGCGGCGGGAGCGTCCTCTGGGGTGTAGGGAGGAGGGGGACCAGCCGGGGGACCCTCCGACGGCGGAACGAGCACTGTCCAGCCTTCTTGCTGGCGGGTGTGGTCCCGATAATGGGGAGGGTTGTTGCTGTTAGCGTTGTTTTGCTGCATGAGTACTTATCGGGGGCGGAACTGGTGAGCCAAAGGCATCGTATTTTTGCGCAATAAATACATCGTGCTAAGCTCGCGTAGAGTGGAGTATTTGTGTGGGGTTTTTGTGGAGTCACAACACCATGTTGAAGGGCGGGACCAGGTTGTGGAGCTGAACAGAAGACAAAAGGAGACAGAACGGGACTCACGGCCAAGCCAAGGTAAACAAATCTGAAGCTCCACCGAACGATCAAACTGGTATTCTTTTCTGAAAAGGGCTGTAACGCCCCAACTGTCACAGTCACGTGTAACAGTGACTTTAAGATTTACGATCAGCCACCTCTAGCCGAAGCTATTTTTATCAGTCGGAACTTCCCAACTTGCTGGACCATGCGCCTGTATCGCGATATTCTGGGACAAGCAAAGGACAAGGGCTTGTTTTGTGGGCCACAGCCCTGGCCATGAGAGGCACGACTTCCGAGATATATCCATGCCTTGAGCAGAGACCGACTTTTAGCGCATATGATGCTTCTTCGTGCAAACCGGAACAGCGGAAGCGCTGGAGCGCTGGAGGAATCTCGGGGGAACAACAGCGGACCGCCCTAACGTGGTCACATGTGCCTTTTCTGGACGGCGCGTCCGCGCACAGGATGGATCGCATGCCCGCTTACACCCCTTAGGCGCATGAGATTATTATAAGAAGCACAAGGCGAACGTTGTCACCTGGCGTCTTCGTTCCAGCATCGCTGCCCTTCTCGCCATGGCTCGGTCAAGGTCAATGCGGATGCTCAAGCTCTCAACACTCTTGTCATGTCTCGTAGCACTTCCTGGGTTTGCTTTTGGCAACGGGGTCGTGGAAGGCCTTCATTTCAGCCTGGAATCACGCGCAACAAACATCGACGGGTCTCTTCCGACTTACAAAAACCCAACAGCGTCAATCGACGCAAGAGTGAAGGACCTGTTACCTCGAATGACGGTCGAGGAGAAGGTCTCACAGATGTAAGCACCATGACAGGCCACAATGTAGGACACTTCTGAACTTAATATTCAGTATCCAAGGCGATATGAATGGCTGGATGAATCTCAATGATCCACTGGACGACACGAAGACATTCAACCAAACTGGCCTGGTGCGTCACTTCCTCCTCCTCAAGAGATGACCCTAAATCTTCCGCTTCAGGAGGAGATGATGCGACTAAAAGGAGGTGTGTGCCTTCATTTCCAAACTTCACCCGCAGTCTCAGTTTTCTACAGGTTCGATTTGGGGTGGATATCTGGTTCCGTGGGACAAATTTGTGAGCTATCCAGCCCATCTTTTCAGGACTTGCTGAACGACGCCTTCCATAAGGTTTTTGCCGTCAACGTTGGCCAAAAATACTTGATGGAAAACACCACTCTCGGCATTCCCGCCATGTTTCAGTCAGAAGGTTCGTTTTCCCTCCGACTTGGTCTGGAATCTCAACTTTATTTTCAGGTCTCCACGGTTTCACGAACAACGGAACCACGTTCCCTTCTCCCATCAGCCTGTCTGCGTCATTCAACCCTGCGCTCGTCTCCCAAGTCGCGGGAGTGATCGCGACTGAGGCCGAGGGCCTCGGGATTTCCCAGATTTTCGCGCCTGTCCTGGACCTGTCTCGGGAACTGCGATGGGGAAGGGTTGAAGAGAATTACGGAGAGGACCAGTTCCTCACTGGCGAAATTGGAAATGCGTACGTGACGGGTTTGCAATCCGGAAAGCGCAGAAACGCGAGCTCGACTGCTATCGCTCGGATTGCTGCGACGTGTAAACATTTTGCGGCATTTGGGTCGCCTCAAAGCGGTCTGTGAGTTGCACCTTCTTCTATGACACGCTATTGGGGTGACAAATTTTTCCCTCCAAGCAACCTTGCGCAAGTGTCTGGAGGAGAGCGCGAGCTGCGCACCCAGTTCTTGAAGCCCTTCAATCGCGCATGCCTCCAGAGTCTTGCCATAATGACGGCGTATTCCAGCTACGACGGTATCCCAGCAATGGCGAACACGCGTAGGTCGTTTCAGATCCAACACAAAATCATCGGGATTGATATAGTACTGCCTCAAAAGATCTGTTGACCGATATCGTGAGTGAGAGACGACAAATCATCATCGCGGCCTAACGTTCTCTTGTGTAGCTCCGAAATGAATGGGGGTACAAGTACTGGGTCACCACGGACGCTGGTGCTGTGGTGCGTGCATGGAGCATACGACTCGGACTTTCATATACTAATGGCATTCCCTAGGATTTGCTCATCACCATGCACCAGACCTGCGATACCAGGGAGTGTGCGGCGAAAACTGCATTGGAAAACGGGATCCAAGGGGAAATGGGCGGCGGTGAGCTATTAAATATGCAGACTTCTCGATACGAAGGGAATTGAACATGATCACAAGGGACCTACACATATTTGACCTTGCCCGGTGTGTCTACGTCCGTATCGCGTGGCGCTTCCATCCTTATCCATTCTCTTAGATCAGATCGCTGCTGGGACTGTGGATGTAAAATACCTCGATGCTACCGTGTCTGCCATGCTCCAGACTAAATTCGCACTCGGCCTCTTCGAGGGTAAACCTCCCGATACTGTTTTGGACGTTGTGATATTAATTGGCTTTCGCAGACCCATATCCCTACGCAGACTATCTGTCTACGCTCCGCACACCCGCTTCCAGGAGCATCCTTCACGCTGTAGAAACGGAAAGCATCGTGCTCCTAGAAAATAGACAAAACACGCTGCCTATCAGCCACAGTGTGAGCTCCATTGCTTTGATTGGGCCGCAGGCCAATCGGGTTACGGTAAGTCTTGAATCCCGCACCAAGGGATGAATCCGATTGATAGTGTCCGCACACAGTTCGGTGATTATGTCTTCCTCAACGCGTCCCACAACGGTATTTTCTTCGTCTGGTGCTTCGAGATATTTCCTTCACGTCAGTAGGCATCTCCCCGTTGGACGGGTTCAAGCAATACCTCGCCAACACGTCGAGCTCTGTGAAGATCAATTTGCGCAAGGATGCGAGCTTTGGTCGAACGACAACTCTGGATTCGGCGAGGCTGTAAGCGCAGCTCAGGCGTCCGATGTTGCTATTGTCATGGTACGAACCGAGTACTGTATCCGTGTTCTGTAATGACAGTCCTCGCTTTTAGGTAGGGACTTGGAGCTTGGACCAGACAAATCTTTGGTATTTCGTATCACTCTGTCAAAGGACGCAGCTCAACCCCCTCCAAGGACCCCAGGAACAAACGCGACCACGGGAGAACACGTCGACCTGAGTGAGCTCGGACTGGTCGGGGCACAACTGGACCTTGTCCAGGCTGTGAAAGCCGCTGGAAAGCCGACCGTCGTCGTGTTTGTATCTGGCAAGCCAGTTGCGGAGCCGTGGATCCAAGCCCGTGCGTATTGACCATCATGTGCAGAGGCTTCAGTTGACAACATCGCGCCAGATGCCGATGCCGTTATTCAACAATTCTATCCGGGAGAGTTGGGTGGTCAGTGGTGTCGCATTTACCTCTCAGTTCGATGGTTGGTTGATGCTCGTCATAAGGTCTTGCACTGGCCGAGGTTGTGTTTGGAGCCGTCAACCCCTCGGGTAGGCTCCACGTCTGCTTTCTACATTGTCGATCGACTCATTCTGCACAGGAAAACTACCGGTTTCGTTCCCCCGCTCTGTTGGAACCACTCCCGTGTTCTACAATTTCTTGAAAGGCAGCCGCCCAATAGACGCCGGCCAAATTCTGGATGATGGCACCTTACATTTCGGGCATCAGGTCCGAATTTCTTACGTCTTATTTTTTTCAGCAAACCGTAATTTCCTTGCAGTATGTCCTTGACAGCCCAGTTCCGTTGTGGAGTTTCGGCCACGGTCTCAGTTATACGTAAGTATCCGATCGCGTGAAACGATTGTTGTGTACTCATATTACTCACAGAACTTTCAACTAGTAAGGCACTCACGTCCTTTGAGACGTGTCTTACCCTGTTTATCGTAGCACGGACGTCAAGCTCTCGAAATCGAAGATCAGCAAAACCGACAACTTCAATGTCATGGTGACAGTACACAATACGGGTTCTGTTGACGGCAAAGAAGTAGTCCAGGTACGAAATTCGGGAAAATCCAGAACACCGTTAATGCTCCTTTTCCAGGTGTACATGACAGACATGATTAGCTCGGTAGTCACTCCGAACCAGCAGCTAATTGGCTTCCAGAAAGTGGACATACCGTGAGCGATTTTGTCCTTCACTTGCGGTCCGGTCGAATTAAAAATCGTGTGCAGTGCCGGTGGTTCAACAACTGTGACAATTTCAGTGCTCTCCTCGCAGCTGGCTGTCTGGACGCTCCAGAACTCATGGGCGGTAGAATCTGGCGTATTTAACATCAAGGTGGGAACGAGTGATCAAGTATTCGCGCAGACCAATTTGACGGTTTCTTGATGTTGCACTTGGTTCAATGTACCTAATTCCATATTTTGTGTTTGCAAAATCCATTCAAAAATTTCCCAATATTATTTCTCTTTGTCTCCGCGTATTCTGCCGAGGCCTCGCGATCCCAACCAGTATTTTTATCTTTTTGGTACTTGATGTTGTGGGAGGCCGCGGGAGGGTTACTCAGGTGCTCAAGTGGCAGAAGATTGATAGTATCTGTAGCATACATTTGACGAGATGTATGAGTACGGGCCCCGGTTGTTTCTTAACGAGACCGCGCCGGAATATACCTACCTACCTACCTACCCCGTACAATTATCACCAATTAAACATGTCAACATCGAAACGATGTGGCTGTGTCCGTTTCATGTCTTCCGCAAACCATCACCTTCACCACCTGCATGGACCTTTAAACGCAATACCGCAGGTACGCCCAAGTCTTGGTCAGGTGGCATTTCGCTCAATAATTCACTAGAACCTCATGTCTCAAAATAAAACGGACTCGAGAACCGTGTCGCGGATGCTTTATAATTAGGGATAATAACCCATGGATTCTCATTTTCACAGGTTTGATATCGGCTTCCTTTCCCTCTTCGCACAGCGATACCTTTTCCATTCAAATTTACCGCGCTCTTCGGCTGTACGATGTCGACCGCCCTTGCCCAATCAATTCTCCACAACTCCGATTCGCAGGAATTCGTCTCACGTAAATGCTGCCATCGACGCTATAGATGCGTTCGTCCACGAGTCATTTTTTGTGGGTGGAACTAATGCTCTTGTCATGGCCATCGTGACACCTGAAGGAGTTATTATTTGCGTTTCTCAGTTTTGTTTCCTAGGAAGGCGATTTAAATAACGACAGCGGCGTCGCTCGCTACGACAGCTTGTAAGTAATATCACAATCCATGAACCTCTTTGATCGTCTTCCAGTGATGCCCGGGCCAAAGCTTGTTAGCGCTGCTCGCGGCGGCATCACCAGTTCCCTCGCTCTTGGTCACGACACTCCACCCGGTGCTACCAAGGCCAGAATCAAGCTCGGTCGCCACGTTGGTCTTGATGTCCCCCATCTCCCCGGGAATTTCGGTGACATACTCCACTGCGGTCTTGAACAGTGCACCGAGGTCGTTGGCTTTGGTGCGCTCGCCCTCGATGCGGAATATCTTGTTCTCCAGCTCGGCGGACGGGAGCGTGGTCAAAACGTGGACGACGAATCCTTGTGGAATCACAGATTAGTTGCATAGATGGTTGCGTTGAAATGGTGCGACGAACCCGCAACATCAGGGAGCGCCGTCGTGGAGAGCGGGGCCTCGCCTTTGCCCACAATATGGATCTTCTTGGTCTCCGCGTTCAAGAATACCCACGGGATGTATTCGATGAAAAGACCGTTCTATAGCGTTGGTTTAGCACCTGTGATACATGCAAAGGGAAATTTTACGGACGTAGATTCTGAGAGACGGGATACCGGCGCTCTTCAACTGCTCCGCAATCTGGTTCTTCTCTGCCCAGGTACCCTCGTTCAGGCCTTCCGTTGGCACTCCATACTCGGACGGAACAAACAGCTTGATGTTCGCGGCCTTGGCGGCCTCGACGAGGGACTTCTGTGCGCCGATGGCGTACCCGGTGACGGTCGAAAGCACTACATCGACGGTGTGCTCCTTGAAAACGGCAGCGACAGCAGCGGCGTCGCTGGTATCGACGGTGGCGAGCTTGGCGCCGGCAGGGAGCTTGTCTGTGCTCTTGGATCCCGGACGAGCGAGGACGACGACGGGAAGGTTCTGGGCAACGAAGGCAGCGACGATCGTGGACCCAAGAGCGCCGGCGCCGATAACTGCGAATGACTTGTAAGAGGACATGTTGGTGCCCAAATTACAGAACCCGTTTCTTATAAGTCGTGGCCAGAGAATGACAAAGCCGAACTCGTTTGTAAGGCGGTTTGTAAGGCGGGCTGAGCGGGATTTGCTGTTCATGCACTGACGATGTCTCTACGTCATGCCGCTAGTACTTACGACCTTTGAGTATGTGCGCTAGTGCTTCGAATGGTTGTGCGCTTGCATCTTAAGTATCCGATCGTGGGATCTTGATTGATTTTAGAAGCCGGTTCTCTTTGATCTAGATTCCAACTCCCCCCCCCCCCCACGTGACGATCATACTTATCCACTCCCAGAGACACCAACGATCGTTGCTTCTATTTTGGCGATACTGCTCCGTTCGGCTGTGCATCGAGTTCAAAGTCCGTGGGCGAGGAGGTGAACAGTAGTACCAACAATTCCACCTTGAGCCCCGCTTCATTGCATGCGACCCAACCAGACAGCGTATCGCCAATTACAGGGCAGTCCGAGTCCGCGTGGTCAGACGTTGACGGGGCTTTGATTGAATTTGTGTGGATTTGGCGGAATGCAGAAGACGCGACGGCGTCAAGCAGCTGCTGGGCGGCAGAACTGGAAGGCTAGCAGAAGACTGTGCGGAAAAAACACACCTGGATCTTCTGAATCGAATGCCACCACGGCCTACATGATAGGACTCTCTGCCGTCGATCGCCTGCGCGCGCCCCCGCCAGTGTGCGACGGCCTTCATGTCGCTCATGGAGTACAAAGGTGTTGTTGTTCTTCGGGGCCGTTGACAGGCTAACAGGAGCAGCATTACTGCCTCGAGAGTCATCGGAAGCGCGGGCATGGACTTGAAAGCGGCCGAGCTTGGACGGGGATCGCAGGACTTTCCAAAATGCCCGCCAAAGAGTTCATGAAAAAATATGGAAACGAGGTTCTCGCGCAATACAACCTGCCCACCCCGGAAGAAATTGTGGCTCTGGGGATGGACAAGGATCACGACGAGGGTTCCGAGGCTGACGACGAGTCGACCGACTTGGAGGACACCGACGATGATGAGGCGATGGAGGAGGAGGAGGAGTAGTCTTTACACTTTCTTCCAAATTGCCCTAGATCTCATGCTCACCTCGTCGTCGTTCTTAGCTCATATTAGACATTTGTTTTCTCCCTTCGAGTATGAATTTTTTCACTTGAACTTTGCGTGAGCTCGAAAGATTTTATTGCACTTGAAATCAAGACATAATCCCCAAGCATCCCTTCCCCTCTGTGAACTCAAGTCCGCGCCGTCTTTACTAACCAGTGACACACAGATTTTTTCTTGACATAAAGAGTTTATTCAAAACTACATAAGCACATTGCGTGGATGGAGCGTGTAAAGAGAAAGGGAAGGGAGAGATAGAGGGCAAGGCGGGGAACGTGGTGAGGGAGAGAGCAGCTGGGCCGTAGGAACGAATGCACGATGGTGATGCGAGGTGGAGAGACAAGGGACAGAGAAGGAGGAGAGTAGCACAGATGCGGGGTGCGCGGCGAATCCAAGTCCCATATGTGCGCAACTCGGCCCACACGTGTCTCCGCAAGCCAGCAGGACTTGACTTGCAGCACGGGGACTCGAGACTCGACGCGCGTGTGCAGAGAAGGCAGAGATAGTGTGGGTGATGTGTTGGAGGGCGGGAGCGAGGGAGCACGACATGGTGGGGATGCAAACCGGGTGCCACGTATGCACCCATAGCGGTGTGTGGCAGCGGCGAGCGCGAAGGCGGGGACGGCGAGATAATGAGGGAAGGGGAGCGAGACGAGAGAAGAGAGGAGGGTGGGGCAAGGCAAAGGAAACAGCAAGAGATGCCCACCGTCCACTCATTCCTGTGAAATGACAAATGCAGACAACGCGTGCACAGAGGAGTTGTGAGTAGGAGACTGAGAAGGGTGCACAGCACACGCACCAAGAGTCTCCACCGTTCTGCGTGTTCTGCAAGTCGAGGACGACACTGTACACTACAAGTAATGTTCTCGATGTCAACACAGAGTCACAATCAGATAGTAAAGGAGGAACCAACCTTTCTGCGTGTGGCCAACCAGTATCCACCAAGATGTGCCGCCATCGCATCCCGCAAAAGCCGCTCTGTGCGTTGCTCACAGATCCCCTTCCTCGCGCTCGCGGACCGCAAGTCGCCCGTGTCATTGTGTGCAGCGGCGAGCGCGTAGTGATGCTCGCAAGGTGCGCCTAGAGCTCCGCTCGTGTGTTGACGTCGACATGGGCAGCGACGGCGGCGGACGAAGCAGCCTGAGTAACCTTCGACTCGAGGAAGGTGGTGCGGCGCTCTGCGTCCCGCATGCAGACTTGGTGAGGTGTTCGTGGAGGTACTTGATGGAGAGGTTGGCCTGCAGCAGAGTGTTAGGGTGAGCGACAATAAACACCCCAAAACTTTCACCTGGTTGACCGCTGACGTCAAAACCTGCAAATTCTGAGACCACAGACACACAGGTTAGCAACCAGGAGCCTGAGTAAGGTACAAAGAAGGAGACGTACATTTATACTGTCATGCTTTCAAATCCCACATTTGTGGATTCCTTCGAATCCTGGAATTTCTTATTTTGAAGTTCTAGGCCAGCGGAGACGAGCCCATGACGAAGAGGATGGCGACTATTGGTTCTGGGAAGTCATACTGGTCGTGTAGTTGACTGAATTGAAGGAGCAGACGACGTGAGCATTTGCTGTAAAGTGGAAGAAGTGAAGCAAAAGATCATCATTTACTCGTCATTGAATTGATGCTCAATTCAATCACCGGCCCGCCTTTGCCCGATTGCCGTTCACGCTATAAAAATCGAAAATCCACAAAAAAACCTCAACTTGTGGAATTTCTTTGCATAGAAGTCCTTGTTATCATTTAACACAGATTGTGAGGTGCTTTGAAAGTGCTCGAATGGACCGGATGAATATATAAAATCAGATCAAACCAACTGGAGTTCCCCTTTATCATCAAATTCTGATGTTAAAGGGGAACTCCAGTCAATTTGATCGGACGACGGTGGATGCGGATGCCCGTGTTTCTTGTTCGAATCTGTCCATCCCAGTCCAGAACAGAACAGAAGAGTATCAGATGACTGATACCAGCATGATATCTAGATTGCTGTCTCTAAGATAAAAGAACAAGTGGGATACCTTGGAGACCTCTTCCAGCCCACCATGCCCCTGAAAGTCTCGGCCATTTGTGTCTGCTCTAGCTGCATAAGTGTACAGTTGTCATCGATGGTATCTCGCAGCCTGGAAGAAGGTTCACCCCCAGAACGGAAACACCATATGTTCGGGGCAGGACCACCAGCAAAAAAGAAGGCGAGAAAAAGTTTTTTCTTCCGATGAGGACAAGCGTCAGACGAGGATACACAAGGTAGGCTCAGGATTCA
The DNA here is from genome assembly GCA_029204085.1 of Mycena sp. CBHHK59/15. NCBI lineage: Eukaryota > Fungi > Basidiomycota > Agaricomycetes > Agaricales > Mycenaceae > Mycena > Mycena sp. CBHHK59/15. The sequence goes on along the minus strand of JARGXW010000276.1, from coordinate 50,735 downwards.
ATATGCTTTGGTATCACTCAGCGAAAACAGGACCTACTGAAACTCCTGAGGAGGATAATCAAGAAGCAAAAGATACAACCCTTTCTCCTGTGTTCAAACTCTGCTGCTTGCTTGCCATTTGGCTTCACGCTGCCGCTGGTGTCAGTCGAACACTGTGAATGTTGTTCTCAAGGCACTCCAGTTTATCCTTGCAATTACTTTGCAGCTTGTTCAGGCTTCTCTCACTGCTCAGGGAATCACTGAAGTGCAGCTGCCCTCAATCAAACTCCTGCAGATATCCGTACCGTCCACAAACTCTATAATTGGAGCCAGAGATCATCCACACCACCTGTTGTCCAAGTGCTACACAATTTACGAAGGAGACATCGCAGATATGCCTCCCACTGCCATTCAAGTGTCCAGTGTGCACAGAGATGTAATGCAGATCTTCGTCGCAAACATTGCACTCCGACGAAAGGAACAAAGGATGTTCCACACAACCTTCAATACGCACAAATTTGAATCTTGGCTGGAATTCTTTCTCTCACAGAAGGTCATTGAAGACCCTTGGAGCAGGCTTTCATAGGGATGCACCTAACTTTGGAGATCCTATACATGACTGCAAGACAGCCAGCTTGGCATGATCTTGGAGCCTATGTCACCAGCAGCAAATATAATCTGGTTATTGGGCTGTATATTGACTGGTTCAATCCGTATGGAAACAAGATAGCAGGTTGGTCGCATTGATTTTCTTTTACTCATGTGACTGAATCCATGGCTAGGAAGGTGTTTCTTGCGAAGCAGTGTTCTATGTTGTTGAACTACCTCCAGATCTCCGCTATCTGCCGGAAAATGTCTTTGTTGTTGTCTCTGCATCTCCGTTCAAACCGACGCGGTGCTTCTCACTCATCTCATGGACCGATTATCAAAACAATACTAAAGTATGAGCCGCTGGGAAGAAATCCTCACCCATTTATCCTGAGGTACTCTTGTCAGCCGAATTATCCCCTCATTGCGGATCTACCTGCAGCACGTGAGGCTGGGGCTTTCTGTCGCATGCTGCAATACAGTACTGCTGGTTCTGTCTCCTCATAGCGACAAGAACCATCGGCTCGTCATTTAGCATGGCACTACCGCATGGAGAGCAAGTACGGCGGGATGCTAAGGCTGGAAGAAGCTAGGACCATGGCAGACCGAAACAAAAATCCAAGACAACTGGTGTACGATGGAGTTCACCTCATCTTATGCACTACTGGGATCCTGTCAAACATACTATCCTTGGGTTTATGCACAATTGGCTGGAAGGTGCACTTGAGCACAAAACTTCGTGTGCTCTGGGGTATAGGCCGAACAATCCAGAAGGCGAAGCATTACTAGAGGTCGAAGACTACGAGACTACAACGAGGAAGACGTTCTGACGCTCGATCAGAGCTGAGCAGTTTATTGAATGACACCTGGACAATCCTGATGAGCTAGGAGCTTACGCGAGTCTCTTGCTTCTGTCCAGCTCTGCAACTCCAGTTCCAAGCTCAGTTGATTTTGAGAGGGAGGAGACTGGGAAGATGAGGATGAGGACATGGACGATGGCAGGAAGTATGGTGACACAGCGGTGTATGGCACTTCCAGCTTCCGAAAGATGCGCTGCCAAATAGCACTGTATCAGGAGGTCTCGCTTCCACATGGTACTCGGTTGCCAGAAATCTTGGGGAGAAGACGCATGGGAAACTGAAGGCAGAACAGTTTCTGACCTTATTCACAGCAATCTTGCCATTGGTTATCCCAGAGACGAACTGGTCGAGACGATGCAACAAATCAAGCTATGCAGGATGGCTTCTATGATCTCGTTGCAGCAACAAACATTATCTCCTCCTTGAGATCTCTGATCAGAGGCAGAAGCGTTCACTGAGCACTATGTCTCTTGGCGCAAGCATATCCAAAGAACATACCTGATTGTCCTGAACCTCCGACCTTCACTAGCCATGCACAACGAGCCCATTCTCAAGTACTGGGGTCCAATGGCTGGTTTGAATGAATTTTGGGGTGAAAGGTTGAATGGTATGTTACAGCGAATCAAGCAACCGCCACTTTGTGAGTTTGTTTTTAAACTTAACTACGAGTGCCTAATTTCATGCTCTAGATGATATGGACTTCACATGCTACGCCAATGGCACGCCGCTGCCGGCTTTTGGCCTATCTTCATATTCAGAATTTCTGGATCCGGTGTTGAAAGCATTTGCAGACATCTTGATGTAAAGGATACCACAAAGCCAAAGGAACCCAAAGAACTTGATGACTTTGTGGTAACTGACTATCTCTCCAAAGTTCCCAGATGTCGGCAAAGAGTACAAAGCATCCTTTCCTATCTCAACTCTTCTGGTGAACCAGCCTTAAGCTGGCTCAGTTATCCAGATCCAGAATACCAGGCCATGGTCCTCCCGCCAAACACAACACCTCAGGGAGTACCACAAGAACCGGCGGAATACAGCTGTCATTCCTCGCACAATTCAAACAGCCTGATTCAGTTTCGCAAGCCCAAGACAGATGAGGCACCAATCACAGGAGTTATCCGCACAATTTTGGAGGTACCTTTTCATGGGTTCTTGAGGAAATTTATCCTAGTGCACCCGGCCGCCATATCGATATTGTCAACACGCCGTATGCCAAATATCCTCGATGATGGCATCCTTGGTCGAAGTTGAACCTTACAAGACCTTGATGGTCATCGAACCGAAACATGTCATTACCCATCTCGCCTCCTGCATAAGACCCTCGCGCACTTACTCAGGCATTCACAAACGATTCAGGGTAGTTTGTTGGGCACCGGTCGAGGTCGTAATAATTTTTTGTGTAGCCTTTTTTGAATTTGATATACCCTTAAGCAGTGAGCCCAGAATGATTTAAATTTTCATTGAGTCGAAAAGTTTGAGTCGTGGGAAATCTTTGCTGAATCTGTACACCCGAGATCACGCCGTTGCCAAAGCGGGCCGATGCGGAAGCCGGAATGAACGCCAAGACCTGTCAAGTGTGTGACAAGATGCAGCGAGGATGTAGCAAGTGCCCAGGTTGCCATTATGACAGGTGCACCTCTTTGCCCCTGTGAAACAAACTGATGAAGCCCTAGGACTGCCTTTCAGAATGTGTTGTGACATCAGGAGGTTGCTTACTTAGGGCCTGTTCCACTGCCTCTACCTGTGACTCAATGTCTTTCTCGACGTGATTTGAAGTAGATATGACCAGCAATCAGCTTTCCAGGCATGGAGGTTTTTTCACGGTATGCATCTTTTTCTGCCTGTTGAACTTCTATTTTATTTTACCACACATCAATTTCAACCTAAGAAGCATGATTTATCTTCCCCATTCACGCTGGACCGATTAAACATTGATCTTTCATCTGTGATTCAGCAGTGTTCTGTAGCCAACCAGTTCCGAAAATTTCGAGGAAATCAGGACTGTTGAATTGTGAACATTCTCCGAATCTCTGAGACAAATCGACGTCTATCACGAAGAAATTGTAAACCTGGTCATGGAATGCACAATTTCCTTCAACGACTTCAACCCACAATTCCAGCATCGGTGAATCCACGAACATCTCCATTGAGATGGTGATGGACTACCAGCGAGGGAAATCTGGCCAACAAATCGCTGGTATCAGTAACTATGCCGGATATGTTGATTCTGCGGTAATTGGGATGGCAGACAAATAATCTGCATCTACGAGTTCCGCCGGCAAGGCCGACGCCTTACGAAAGTTCCCATCTTGCCACCTCCTGAGTGTCCTCTTCTTCACAAATTCTATGTGACAGTACTCACATCAGGAACCGCCTTGGTTTCACAGATCCTTGTCGCTGTTGAAGTGGATCCAACATCCGGATCCTCGGCGAGAAGATGGAGATCGATACTTTCGCCGCACACAGGGTCAACTGGCTTATGTGTTTCGGACCCGGTAGGCAGACAGGTGAGAGCATCGACTTGAATGTATAATATGTCAGGAATGAAGAACAGCACCCACTCGTGTTCCAATACATACGAGGCGGCAGGCACCCGGCACTTGCACACGAGATATCCCAGATTAAAACAGCATGAATAAAGAAAACTTTACCAACCGATACAATGTGATACCAAAACGGAAGCAGCGATACCACAATATAGCTGCAATACTTCCTATGAAAAATTGATGGGGGAGTCCCACTATCGTAGGGTTGGGCATCCACAGTCGCCAGATATCACAATTAGCGGCATTCCTTCCTTCCGCGGCTTTGTGCATCTTTGCAAGATCTGGCGATACCCTGTGGTGCCTTTGTGAGGCCTGGCACACCGGGTTTTTCACTGGGATTGAGGATTAGGTCATGGGGTCATGAAGATTGAGGAAATGTGCCGGATGTGTCGCCTAACTGAAAAGGACGCTGTCTGAGAGGGTTGGAAAGGAGAAGAAGCCTCGTGGCCGCTGTGTTTGATCTGTAATCCTATCAGATTACTCTTGCTTCCTCCACCAGGGCACTTCTGTGTTTCTGTCAGGCCACACAAGTGCTCAGTCTCCCTCCCGATATTGCTTCGTTATAATGTGAATCTTTCTAGTGCGTGTCGGCATTCTGGTTCGGCCGACGCGCCTTCAATCACAATTCCGCTGTGTCGTTAATCTGGTTTATTCCCTTGAACTTCCTCCAACCTCAATTGTGCACTCACTGGGTCACTTGTCTCTCACAAGGTCCTTTTTTTACCAAGAATCCTGTCTCGGCATGCCCTGCGGTGAGATATAGAGAAATCAGTTACACTGCAGTGGTGCCGCGCCTGGTACCCGATTGTGCTTTATGTGGCGGTGTTACCACGGTTTTCGACTGTGTCCTTGGTTCCTTTCTCACAATTTTTATGGGCTCTAACCTCTCTGGATTTCCCGCGTGAAGAGTACAAGTGAAACCGACGCAGGCATGCGTACCGTCTTCTGGGGTGCGCATACGTTCCATTTTCAGATTTCTGACTGCTGCCATCAGAACCCCGAGAGCATTGGGATATAGATGGATGCGAACGGCATGAGGCGGCACTCTACGTACAGTATCAAAACATGAAGATGGACGGCATTGAGTACTTCAAACTTGAATATAACGCGGTACATATCGGATGAGAGACAGGTGTGAGTATTGGATGATCTAGGACACGGGCAAGCTCGCAAGGTCAGAGACTGGGCGAAAACGGATGCCAGACGAGTTTCTGTGCATTGGTTACAGAGATATTACAAGACCAGAAAAATAAAAGAAGAATCCCTCACAATGTCACTACACGGTCGTGAGGAATTGAACCCCATGCGCTTCGGCTAATATTGATAGCGAGAACCGCCATTTGAGATTTGACTGAATAAAAGCGGACCACGGCGGTCAGTGACAGCTTTGTGAGTTATATAAACATTCATTGAGGTTTGCCAAAAGATGTACTATTATCGTCGAGGCAGCCGGATTGGAGATCTCGAAAAAACAGAGTAATTGTGTTTTGTCTGGGACAAAATTTTGCGTCTGAGATTTCTAGTGAATGATCCAGATCTTGACTCACTTGTTCAAAAACATGAATTTGTTGATGAAGTATGACACCCGAGATCTCGACTGTGTTGAAATTGATGATGTCGAGATCTTGACCGTGTCACTCAGGAAGTCGTTGAGATCTCGACTCCTGCTCTTGGTGAATCTTCGAGATCTGCAATCGCGAACTCGTGAACTCATCTGCGTATGATTACTATTGTTCTTGGCACCATTAACATCTGCTAATTATAACCTTTCACAGCAGGAGCAGCCTCCACAGCTCAGTGTTTCAATGGAAACTAACATATTATAATATTGTTATATCCGTGCATCTCGGAGTTCCTCGGAGCTCCGATCGGACTTCCTTCGGAATTTCCGAGGGGGACTTCTATCCATCGCAAGGGACATTATGCGATGAGGAATTACCAAGTGGATTCCTTTTACTCATAATCCCTTACTTCACTCTCGGAGTTTATCTGGACATCCACTTATTGTCCATGGAGTAATACTTACTCATCGCTCACAAGATGTCTTGACGACTTATTGTCCACGGACTTATACTTACGAATCCTTCACAGGATTGTCTTGACGACTTATTGTCCACGGACTAATACTTACTAATCTTTCACACCTTATTGTACTTCACTAAACAATTAGCTTACTAGTATTTAAGCTAAGTAGTTTAGCCTCTGTTCTTCAGTTTGACAATTATATACGTTATTGTGTTCTCCCTTCCCAATGCAACCTGAGTCGGACTTCCCGACCTATCGGATATTCCGTGCCTCCTCCGGCCCTCCTGCATCCTTACTCGTCCTCCCGTTATTATCTCTGGACTTGTCTCTCCTTGGTCGCAAGCCGGGTAGTCGCACACTCTTGTTTGTAGTGCTTGCGAGAACGACCTTCTGACCCTTCGGAACTCCGTGACGAACTCCGACATATTTCCTTCGGACTTTCTCGGCAATTCCGATCCCCTCGGCTCAGCACTTAACAAATATCACCATTGTCGTACCCATGTGAGGTTCAACTCCTCTTCCATCTGACGAAATCTCTGAAGCCCTAGAGAATCTCTGAATAGTGTACCAGATTCTCAAGCGCAACATTATTAGGACATTGTGCACGCAGTGCAGGGCGCAGACTCAGCTTGACTATCAGATCAACGAGGTCTTGCAAATTCCACATGTGGTGCACTTGGTGAGCCTTTCAATGTGTTTCCACCAGCTGTCTTTCAACAAATGTTACAGGATAAGACTCAGGAGAAATATTATGCTCAGCTAGGTCCCCTTTCAGAACGTGTCAAGTTGTAGTGTAAATACATCGGCCTGGAATGTACAATCACTACGCCACCACTCACCCTCAATGAGCTCACCACTTTTAAGGCTGTAGATCTTGGGCACGTAAGAGGAAGCAGTCCAGCATTGCACCATTATCCCCACACTGGAGCTTGCCATCATGGAGCAAAGCATCACAGAAATGGTCGAATCCCTCAATGCTGCATGCCACGAGTCATCGGATGCGGGCACTGGCACCAACCTTGTTGTGGCCTGATGGACCAGCACCGGTGGGCAGCCACGAGTGGATATCAGGGAGAGAAAATCTTGGTACATGGGCCAAAACTTCCTCGTGGGATAGTCGAAATTCACCATCAGGGCTTTCAGCTAGTGCCTTGACTAGAAGGAATGTTGTCAAGGTGGAGGGATTTTCCTGTGCATGTTGAAACCTACTCAGCAAGCCGACGACCGAGTCATCCTTGGCTTCCTTCCCACTTCTCTCGAGGACCTTCTCTGCAATCTGACTCATGTAGGTACGGAAATTAGTTAAAACACAGTGTTTTGCTGTTGGTATATTGCGGAGAATATGAAAACTTGATCCGAAGCAAAAGACAAGGTCCGATACACAGCTCATGGTAGGTGCCCTGAGGGCATTGAATGCCGCCGTGACTGTGCAATAATCCCCGTTCAGAGACTCGAAATCATGGGAGAACCCTGATGTGCCAAGGGTGTCAAGGCTAATCCATTTTTAAACACAGGTAAAACGAAGTGTTCCGGACCTTACACAACACTGTTCATCCACTTCCCACATCTCACACTGGTTGGGAAGATCTTTGCTGCTCTTCCTACAACTATTTTTGGAAATCTTGGGGCTTTAGATTGACAACAGAATTAGGATCCTCATAGCTGCAGAAAATCTTGGGGCTTTTTATTTTTACAGATCACAGATTCAGACCTTGAAAAGGTTTCCTTGGTGCTACTGCTGGAAATCCTGCGGCTGTAGATAGATATAGGAGATTCAAAACCTAAAGATTAGACTTGGGCCAGACTTCTGTTATTAGTGTTTCCTTCCTTGATCTCTTTTTGGGGATAAAATACATATCTGAGAACACTAAAGATGGCAGGAACTCCAAATCTCTCCCCAATTGCTTATGGCGCAAGGCAGGCTCGTAAGAGAGCAGCCCATCTCAATGGTGACACTGCGGCAGCACATATATACTTGCCAACAGTTGATGAAATGTTGTCTCGAAAATGGCCTGAAACCTTTCCTCGGACACCTGGAGGCAGACGTATGTGATGTTTAAGAGAATTGTTAATCTTTTCTAATCTAAATATAGCTCGTCTGACTCCACTGCAAAATTTTCTCAATAAAGCATGTGCTGCTACGAATGCTGTTCCCGGTGGAAGATGTTCTCATATATCTGGCCCAGCGACTCATCCCACAACCCTACCATTGAATAAATTGTCAGATCAAGTAGTTTCAAATTCTCCGCACTTGACTGGTAGGATTTAAACAATTGAATGAGTTAAAAAATTCTCACTTGGTTTGATAGCATGTTCACGTCTTTATGGAAACTTGAGCCCACAGGGACCCGGATCTCGTGATCAGCTGGGAAAGCGAACTAGAATTGAAGTTGGTCAGATGTCTCCATCTGGTTCTACAACTTCAATGTACATTCAGGGGGATCCTGACATCCATCCTCAGTGGCTGTTTGCTGAGGCTGGTCCAAGTGGATTCCAGAATCCAGCTGCTGATGTGTTTGGAACTCCTCAACACCCCTTGCCTCCACCACCATCTCTAGCATCTATCATAGAGGAGCATGATCCAGATCCACTCATGTCACCTCCGCCTTCACCTGTACCTTTGAGAGCACCACCTCCATCGCCTGCTGTTCAATGGTCTGCACCTCCTCCTGTAGTACCTCCTGTCATTCCTGTACCACCACCAGCACCCAGGGCAAGAGATCCAAAGCCAAATTTTCCAGATCTACTTTACTGCACCACAGGGAAGCATTATAGACATAAAGATCGGTTCAGAGATCGGCTTACCTGTTCTGATTGTTGTGAAAAACATCGCAGGAATGCAGCAGCAGTAGCAGCACGTGTGGCAGAAAAGGAGAGAGTTGCACAAGCAGAGCAGTACCTTGCACAGCAGATTCCACCAGATGATCCAATGCCTGGACCAAATGAACCTGCACCTCAGGAAAATCCACCGCCACTACAACATCCTGTTGATCCAATGGCTGAACATGCAGTTTCTGTAGCAGATAAAGCAATGATGGATCACGTGAGAGAGGAGTTGATGAAAATCAAGATGGAGTCTTGTGATGGGTGTGATGAGCGGTGGTTTGATCTGGATGTCAAGAATGGCAAGTGCAGCAAATGCCGAAAAACCAGCAATGGCCAAAAGTTCCAGCATAGCAATCAAATGAATCCAGACGCTGTCCCAGACCTACCTCCTTTGACCCAAATCGAGGAAATGTTGATCTCCCCAGTGCATGCACTAGTCTCTCTGTACCAGGTTTGTGGTGGCCAGTTTAAATATTCTGGACACATTTGCAATTTTTCTTGTGATACTGCTGTCTTCCACAACAAACTACCACTTCTTCCCAAGGACTGTGATGTTATTATCATGTGTCGAACTGGGCTCAATCCAGCCGCAACTGAGGAGATACATCAGGATTTCCGAGTTCGGAGAAATGTTATTGAGCAATGGCTCAGATATCTTGAATTCATCATCCCACTTTTCGAACATGACATGTCACAGTGGACTGGGATCGTTTAAATGAACTTCCTGCCGATTTATCAGTTCATGATCGCCTGTGCACAGTTGAAGCTCAGACTCTGCCAGAACCAGACCAAGATGTGGGGCCACCACAGGAGGGGCAAAATCCAGATGAAGACACACCTCTTTCACACGAGGATTTGTTCCAAATGTTAATACTCGACAAACTGAGATGGAGCAATTGCATGCTGCTGCCTTTCACAATGATAATTCCATCATCTTGACTGTACCACCTGTCCATGGCACTCCACTCAGTGAACATGCTGGTCACACAATTGCAATCAATGCATTTCCTTCTTTGTTTCCACATGGCAAAGCCGATTTTAATGCCCTGTGAACATCGATGTGACTATGACAGAATGGGCAGCTCATCTCATGCAGTTTAAGGATGGCAGATTTGCCTGGCATCCACAGTTCCATTATTGGGCGCTTAACACATCATGCGACATGATGCTAAAAAGGCCTCCAAGTGGTACCTGACAACTCACCGTGAGGATGCCAATTTAACAGTCGTGGATGTAGAACAGATGATACAGGACAATGATACCAAAGGCCTTTCAGATTGTGTTGCCCATGCTGGTGTCAAACTACAGGCTCACGGCCATTCTGGGCAAAGAGTCAACGAGATCTCATAGCACAAATACGATCTCCAAATTGTGGTTCACCTCATGTCTTTGCAACCTTTTCATCAGCAGACATCCAATGGCCAGATATGCACCGACACATGCCAAACTTCAATCCTAATGGTGAAGAGGATGCCCGTTCGTATCGAGTCAGAAACAAAGATCTGAATGAGAACCCGGCAATTGCTTCCTATTACTTTCAGAAGCGGTTTGAAGTGTACTTTGAGCACTACATCAAGGTCAAATTCAATGTCAAGGACTTTTGGTGGCGATATGAGTGGCAGCACCGAGGCAGTAGCCATGTTCATGGATTTCTCTGGCTCAGGGATGCCCCATCCATAGACACCCTTGACATATCTGACCCATTGCAGTTGCAACAATTCATTGACTTCTGGGACCAGCATGTCTCAACTTGGCATCCCAAACTATCCACTCCACCTGCAGCAATCCATCCCTCTGCTCGTCTGTTCAATACCCTGGATGACACAAAGTTGGAACTTGCACAGATGTTGAACCGACTTCAACGTCATACAAGGTGCACTGCTGGATACTGTGAGCAGAAAAGAAAGGCACTGGCAAGATCTTTTGCCGGTTTGGCTTTCTGTCAAGAGTCAGATACTCTCAGAGGCCGACGGAAGTCCAGGACGTTCTATTAAGATGAAGTTGTGAAGTGAGCAATATGACTGGGGACTGTCTCGCAATAAAACTTTGTCAATAGATATGAAGTCTGGACGGAGTCCGATCGGAGGTCCGAGGCAGGTGCCGATAAATGGAGCAGGCTTGGCTTCAGCTCGTGCGCTGCGCCTTTCCCTACGACCGAGGCCCGATTTCGAGAAGTGACAGATTTGAGAATGAGACAGAGATAGGGCACAATCTTAGTCGATATTCAAACTGAACTAAGTGTAAATACATGGTGATATATATACTAATTTCGGAGTCCGAGATATTTCCGAGCGAAGACAATTAAAACAATAAGCCAATTGTAATATGTACAGGGATAGGAATTTAGCAAGAACAATAAAGCAATTGTCAAAGAGCTGGAGGTCCGAGACCTCCGTGTGCATGTGACATGTCATATGATCACATAATAGGAAAGAAGCATAAAGAAAACAACAAGGGCGCACAGAACAATAAGAACCAATTGGATGAGTGGAGTTTTCATGAATGGAACTCCACTGGAAGTCCGAGGAACTTGGTGAAGTGTTGATAAACAGATGCCGGCAGCATCCGAAAGGCATGGGACATGACACTTTCCAAAGGAGTGCCGTGAAGCATCTGCATATACTAAAGATCTGAATCGTGATATTCCTGAATTTTCCACACATTGAAATGATGAGCTCCTGAACTCATACAATGCTGGGGTCATTCTATCTTGGCGTGCCAATATTGATTTTTGACCAGTGATAAATCGGGAAGCTGTGATTGCATATGTAGCAAAATATGCTAGCAAGGTGGATACCCAGTCTTCAACATACCAGGATGTCCTGAGCACTGCTATTTCATGGCTTCAAGACACCGATGCTGCTGGGATTGCATATCAGAAAATGCTTTCAACATTTGCTGCTGAACGAGATGTTTCAGCTCAGGAGACATGCCACATCCTTATTGGCTGCAAACTTACACGGAGCTCTCGTCAACCACCACGCAGTCTTTGTGTTGATCCTGATGGTGAATCTGGCACAATAGACTTTGAAAATCAGGAAGTCCAGAGGTTTTCAATCCTTGAGAGATACAAGCAGCGAACAGGTGCACCGGTGTTGAAGCTGCAGGATGTAACCTTGCTTGAATTTGCAACCCACTATAAATGGACTGCAGCCAATGTGTGCACAAAACGCGGAACAAATGGAGCCCTCCCGTTTATTGTTAATGTTTGGCCCCATTATCGCCCAGATATTAACAACGAGGACCTCTATGAGAAGTACTGCTATGCCAGAATGATTCTCAATCATCCATTCCAGAAAAATACAGATGAGTTGCTGCAGGCACTGACTTGCCACTGAATGTCAATGGAGAACCTGGAAAATTTGTTAGCTGGGCAGTCGCATATCAGGTTGAATGCCTTGACAAAGGTCATCAACATTCTGATGACACACTTCCAACCTCTGCAGAAGTTCCTGCAGATGACGAGGATAGTGACTCAGAATCGACTCAAGGTGATGACCCTGCAGTACACAACTATCAGGCTGAATGGATGCATGAGGCAGGATGAGCACCACATGAATCTGGGCAGTCCAACTTGGGAAATCTTTCAAAACGTGATATAGACCTTCAGTATCATTGGATTATGAACTCTTACCAACCTGCTACTGTCAAATCTTCTTCCACCTGGATTGAGGATCAAGTCAAGGAATCACCAAATGATGAGATTCAGGCATTGCCTGATCATGATTACACCCAGTCGAAGGGTGAGCAGCGAGATGTCTTCCTTCAGGTCATGGCCTGCTTCAAGCAGATAAACTCTAATGATCCTGGCCCCAAACCCCCTCCACTTCGCATTAATATTGACGGAACTGCTGGAACTGGCAAATCATTTCTCATATGGTGCATAACAACTGCACTCAGAGAGCTGTTCAAAGTGGACGAGGACAATATTGATGCTAAGGATCCCACAGTCCGTCTGGCACCCACTGGAATTTCCACCTTTGGCATTCGTGGTTGGACTGTCAATTTTGGTTTGGGCATTCCAGCCAAAGAGAAGAAGGATTTTCTACAGTTGTCAAGTGCTGGCCTCACTCGAGTTCAGACCCGGTGGAAGCATGGCAAACTTCTTATCATGGATGAAAAGTCCATGATCGGGAGAGCTCAAATGGGTCGCTGTGATTGTCATTTGCGGCAGGCCTATCCTGGCACAGCAGATGAAACTTTGGGCGGGATTCCAGCACTTGTCTTTGAGGATTTTTTCCAACTCCCTCCTATAGGTGACACACCACTTTTAGGGATCCCCACCGTAACCGTATACGGTTACGGCCGTACACTTTACGGGCATTTACGGTACGCTACCGGCACGTAACCGTAACCGTAAAGCAGGGATGGGAGGGTCTTACGGTACGGTACGGCACAATTTTACGGCAATTTACGGTCATTACGGCCGTATAAAATTTGAATAAACGACTTTACTGGGTAACTACGCATTCTGTGCTGCAAGGAGTGCGTCCTCGAGGCTCCTCCTCTTCAGACGGAGATGATGCTTGACCAACATCAAAGTCCGGATTGTCTCGGGCTTTAATCGGGAACAGGCGCAGCGAGATGGTGTCCCTACCACCCGAAAAGACCCGCTCGACGGCAACTGCAGATCCTGACAGAACGGTCAGCCGCGGTATGACATTGAAAGCCATCAGAAACATACCGGGAATAGACATAATATCGCACGCCAGCCGATACAGGCGGGGAAATTCTCTCTTCCTGGCATACCACCAATCGACAGGGTCGGCATCTGCAGCAGCGCGGGGAGCATCAAAGTACCGCAGAAGTTCGTCACTCTCCTCGTCCTCATCCGAACCCTGATCTAAAGCTGCGAAGTTGATGATCTGCTGCTTTTCCGCTCCAGTGTTGGCAGCCGAAGTCATCGTTGTTTGGCGAGAAGTCGAGGACGCAGCCGGATAGTTATCATCGAAGTACTTACGAAGTGCATTCTTCTGCTCCTCCAAGTATTTGGTAAGGTCCGCATCCCCAGCGTAGTCTTTTCGCAGCCTCTTGAGATTGAAACGAGGATCGAGAACTGAATCCATGTCAGGTCAATTGAACTGTAAGAGAATAAAAAACGCACGGGCCGCCCAAATGTAGAATGGAGATTGGTCGTACTTGTAATAATAATCACTCAGTTTATGGTGGGCATTGGTCAAGCCCTGGACGAGCTCGGGATCCGCCTCTTCCGGAAGTGCTGCCAATTTTTCCTTCAGTTTTTTCTGAAGACCACGAAACGTCGAATGCGTTGAGGATAGCATGGGACGCGATGTTCTTGACATCTCGCTAGTAGCGCAGCGGAAAATAAACAGCCATTCTGAGACCAGGATGATTGCGTCCCAGTCCTCCACAGTCATCTGCGAACCCTTAAGATCGCGATTTGCTGCGATGAATGAGGTAATTGCGGTCCGGTATTTAATCGCCCGATCTTAAGAGTTTTAAGCCGTTATTTCCGACGATATATCAGGTACGCACTCATCATTTGGTGTGTTGAGGACCAGCGCGTCTTGACATCAAGAATCAACATGTGGACACCTGCGACGATTTTGGTGGGGGATAAAATCTTGTACCATTGCTGGCGGCGCTGGGGGCTGGATCGAACTGCGCGGATGATCTTTCGAAGCTTTGGAATAACCGTTAGACTGTTTACTTGGACTGTCCATCATGCGTACCTTCCGTACAGATGCCTTGAGTCCCAGGGGCATTGTCCCCGACTCATCATCTTCCTCATCCATGGCGACTGCTTCTTCATCGAGATTGTCGAACTCGGGTGCGGCGGTGACAGTCTCTTGATAGGAAACATCGTTCTGCTTCTTTTTCTCATTCTTCTCAACGGCACCGATTGCCTCCAGAAGCTATATGAAAGAAATCACGGAATGAAAGATTACTCAATGAGTAGCAAATACCTGAAGAACCGCGAGATGGACCGTGTGCGGCATGCATCGCAACCGAGAATTTGCAGCGCAGAATTTGATTCCCTTTTCGACGCATTTCCTCTCGATGGCCTCGACCAAGGTATCGTTATTTGTGGCATTGTCCATCATGAAAGCAATCACCTTAGTAAACCGAGGGATTCAGTTGAGAATCAGTTCGCAAACAAAGACATATTCTGACTTACACGACCGGTGAGTCCGTAAATCTCCAAAGTATTCCATACAACTTCGGCCATATTCTCGCCCGAATGTTCACCCATTAACTCTTGGAAGTCGATCAAGAGTTCCTCTGAAGCCGCGGTAAGCAAGTCCAAACGGAGCGCCGAAAAATACAGACACTTACCGAGCTTCCCATCGTTCGTAATATAATGGGCGACTATCGCAATGAATGAATATCCATTCGGAGAGGTCCAGGCATCTAAAGAGATCGCAATCATTCCCTGAAGCGACTGTAATTTTCCGTTAATCACTGATTCGAGGATCAAGATAGACAAATACCGCAAAGAATGCCTTCAAATCCTCTTGTAGGGTTGTCCCCATTTCCGTTACCCGGCGCTCAATAGTACTGGAAGAAGGGATGTGCAGAGCCGGTGCCCGATGGTGTACATACTCGAGTAGTCGGCGAAATTCGGGTCGTTCAACTTCCTGAAAGGGCTGATCGCAACCAACCAACCACTCGACAAGCAGTTTCTCAAATTCTGCCTGATCCCAGTCACCCTGGACACTGTCATTTTGGCGCTCGAAGAAGCAAAGATAAACTCACGAGGTTCTTTTCACTGGCGCGTGCCAGTGACTCCCGGAGTGTCTGCTGACGAGTCTCTGATGCGGCCGCACATGAAGCAATGAACTTGAGTAGATCAGCTCGCTTTTCAAACGTCTTTCTACCCTGCGCAATCTCAATCTCTTCACTCGTGGCGGGCGTCTTCCGGGCCTTCAAGATCTCGAATAATTGATACATATCTTTAGCGTGTGACTTGAGATGCCCGGTCAAACCTCGAATTTCGGTTAGCGGTTCAATTTGTGCGCGAAGAAATGAGACCTTACCGTTGAGACAGTTGCGCATGGCCTTGGACATTTTGAGTATGCTCTTGGATTCCCCGTGGTAACAGCGATAGAATTTATCGCCTTTTTCAGCCGGTTTTCCATGATTGGTTTCCGTGACATCTTCGAAGAAGAGCCTGATAGGATTCCGATAGCCAGGCTGCGAGTATTCAGCAATAGATATAGAAACGAAAAAGGTGTGAAATACCTCCTTAGGTTCGTCCGCGGTATTTGAAGATTCTGAAGGAGTCGCAGCGGTAGACTTCGAGTTCTGTGGGCGGAGATAAAACAAAAGTTTCCATTGAATACTGCAAACACACCTCAGGTTCATCCGTTCTCCTCTTCTTTGCTGCCCGTTTCTTCTTCTCCTGCGCCTTCTCTTGCGCCTTCTTCGGATGGCGCGATGTGCCAGCGGGTATCGTTTTTGTTGGAAGGGATTCCGCAAGCTAAAGAATGGGTCAGAGGCCGTGATTTGGCGGTAGATGGAGATAAACATACCTCCTCATTGGTCACCTTGACGTCCGGTTCGCTGTCTGACCCCTCACCACTCGAACCGCTGCCCGAATAAGCCGGATCATCAGGATCGGACTCGTCCTGCTTCGCCTTCCCTTTCGTATTCGACTTCCTCACTGCTCGAGGCTTCAGCTTACGCTTCCGTCCGTTCGTACGAGCTTCGTCGTCAGAGCTAAGATCATGAATGATTTGCTCCATCCGCTCATTCTTCCCGCGACTGGGACGCGACGACGGCCCTGCTGGAAACAAATGTTAGAATCGGTGTGCATGAGTTGCAACGCCAGCATACCAGCATCTGCATCCTTCGCGCCCGGATCTGTGCCCCAATCGATGTCTTCTGCGGCTTTAAGACTTCCATCTGGGTTCAGTGCACCTTGCTCCCAGCCGTTCTCGTCGAGAACCACTGTATATCACGTTGAGCATGAGTAAAATTTGGCGGGTTGGGTTAGGAAAAGTATACCATCGCTTCCTCCACCCAACAAACGAGGCAGCATCAAAAAATGACAGAGGCTGCCGACGCCGAGATCTGACAAGCGCTCGTAACTGCTCAGCGGCCGCCAGATACCCATGAGGTACATGGGATCTTGTTCAGAACACGCTTTATACCCGCGATGACAAATGGCCCTCCGAATTTCCAGAACGGTGGTGCTTGGCCTAACAGCTAAATTATGAAGAGGGAATTACTGGTGATTTACGACGAAAAGCAATGCGAAGAGCTCACTAAGGGCAATTGTCCCAGTCGTTGGGATATCAACAAAGATCGTCATTTCGGACGCAGAGGCTGGAAATATCAAGTACTGCACATTCGAGCAAAGCAAAATCTTTACCTGACCTCGTGGCATTCCCTGATGTTCTTCCAGGCGGCAATGCTCGTCGTAGGCGGTCAAGTCGCATATGGGAGACGTGGTCGCGTTGAAACCGCCACGGAATTTCGAAAGTTTGGTATTTAACCGCATTCAGTGCATGTGGGCGTTTTAAATATACTGCCACATAAATTGAATGCACTTTCCGGAGAGGAAGAATTACTCACGGAAGTAAGTGCATGCCGGGATCCAGTATGCATAAATCAAGCACACAATGCCCGCCGAGTTAACGGAGGAGAAATGCTGAACAACAATTGTAGACCAGGGGCATGATAACCAGGATGACGACGCCGCGAGAATGATGAGATACACAAGCGGGGGCACGAGAAAGAGGAGGGAGGAGCTCAGAAAATGATTGAAAGTCGACCACGCAGAAGCGCCAACTGTTTTCGTGGTAGATTCAGATAACACACCGCGAGTTTCGCGGCCATTGTGTGCTAATGGTGGAGTGTTAGTGACACTACCGCGGCGATAGAAAGTGACGATACCTTTTGTAATGCGCTTCCGCGCAAGTAAAGAAGATGGTAATGCCATGAATGCACTGGTGCACCCTACCGTCTTTTATAGCTTTCCAGGATTCGGATTTTTCGGTGTGTTTCACAAGCACAAAAGGATCTGGTGCTGATGCCCGTGAAGTATAGCGCAGGGTACTCGGGTGTATGTTCTCATCCCTCGTTCGAACCTGAATTCAGATTCGGTTCGGGTTCGGTTCGGGTTCGGAACCTAACCGCTGCAACACTAGTATGGAACCAGAATTCTGCTGGGGTCAAATGCGCCAGAACTGAAAAAGAAATATGCATTGTACTGGACTCGAGCACGGCATTAACACGCGACGGCGACGCGACAATGACACGCGATGGCTTCTGCAGAGACAAGGTTGGTGGAAAGTGGATGGAGGAGAAGCGACGTCAAGCCGTGCATTCCATGATGGACAACGGTCTTGGCGATCCTGAGGCGGCGAAACGACGCGCGTCTCGTCATTTCTCGTCGGCTGAATGGCCGAAATCAGGCCACTTTGTCTAGAATTACGGGCCGTATGCTGCCGTATACGGCCGTAAACGTACGGCTTCGTACGGTTCTGCTTACGGTGCCCGCCCGTAACCGTATAATGGGCCCAAGAAGACCTTACGGTACGGTACGGTGCAGCCGTATAACCGTAACCGTAAACCGTATTTTACGGTTACGGTGGGGATCCCTAACCACTTTACTCAGACAAACCATCAGTTGGACGGCGCAGTGGCCTAACTAGTGAGGGTCGAGTGGTGTTTGAATCTTTCAATCAGTCTGTTACTCTCCAACGAGTTTTCCGGCAGGAAGGGGAAGACCCTGAACAAATTAAATTCCGGGATGCACTTATGCGACTTCGAGAATACAAATCCTCTGAGGAAGACCACAATCTGTTTTCAACTCGGTTTTGGGAACAGTTGTCACCAGCAGAAAAGGACAGTTTTTCCAACACACTTCATCTACTTCCAACCAAGGAAGCAGTAAAAGAACTCAACCTTCAGCGTCTCAGCAATCTTGGCACACCAGTTGTTAAATGCCTGGCTAAACACAACAGTCCTGAGGCAAGAAAGGCATCAGATGGCGATGCCAAGGGGTTGCAGAAGGATGTTCTCCTGGCTGAAGGTGCCAAGGTCATGATTACGCGGAATATCTGGACATCAAAGGGTGTGTGAGTTTCTATTCTGTGCTTTGAATTGATTCTCAATTTATATTCAGGCTTGGTGAATGGCTGTCAGGGATTTATCAAGAAGATATGTTACCTTGCTGGGTCTGATGTGCGAATCAACCTTCCGGCAGTGGTGTTTGTTCAGTGTGATGGATATTCAGGGATGTGGAATTTTTGTTGGTGGTTCAAAATGTAACAGTGTATGCCTGCCAGGTCCTCAACACCAGGCTGGGAGGGAATTGATCCTTCGTGGGTTCCGATCATTCCCGTAACTTCAAGATGGGATGATAGAACCGGGAAGTCACTTACTAGGACACAGTTACCACTGGCATGGGCTATTACTATTCACAAGAGCCAAGGTATTACCCTTGACAAAGCAACAATTGACATTGGCAACAAGGATTTTTCCTCCGGCCTTTCTTTTGTGGCTATATCTCGAGTCAAAACACTCAAGGGTATAGCTTTTCGGAAATCCTTTGGATGGACTCGGCTTCAAAAACCAGTCACAGAGTCGATGAAACTGCTAGAGCAGGACACAGCCCGTCGCATGGGGCTGGGATTTAATTTAGATACTTATGGTATGGATCTTAGAGAGTACGTATTTGCGGATAATTAAATTACTTGAATGTTGCCGTTGAACTCTGAAGCTAGCGAGCTCCCCCTTTACGTATCCGGGCACCGGAATACAACACATATTAACTACTCACGCACCTTGCTTTAGGACGATTGAGGACGATACACCAGGTACGTTCCCTTTTGCATCGAACTATTACCGCTAGGCTCAGACTTAATTTCGATTTTGTCCATACTAGCCTGAGCTGGAACCTGTGGTGGAGGGTTTGATACCGGAAGCGGCGCAGGCGCAGGTGCCGCCCTGGGCAGGACTGGCGGAAATTTCGGGACGTCCGGAATGGACCAAAATAGCGGTCCGGGAAACAGTGGCGGAGGGTTTGATACTGGTAGTGGTGCCGCAGGCGCAGGGGCAGGCACGGGCGGCTACGGGGCTGGCAACACAACCTCTTCTTCGAACGAATATGGCTCGGGGAATCAATACAGCACTGGATCCTCTTCGAACGAGTATGGTGATACGTCCAATAACCCCGGCGGCAAACCAAGCGTGGGCGATAAAATTAAAGGTACTTTCCCTTCGTTTTCAGTCGTGGATCCTTGTTCTCATTCTTCCCCGTCGCAGGTGGCGCCGAGAAGCTTGTCGGGAAGGCCACGAAGAACCCCGAGATGATAGAGAGGGGACAGCAGCGCAAGGCTAGTGCTCTTTGCGTCTTATTTGCGTTTCTCAGTTTTGTTTCCTAGGAAGGCGATTTAAATAACGACAGCGGCGTCGCTCGCTACGACAGCTTGTAAGTAATATCACAATCCGTGAACCTCTTTGATCGTCTTCCAGTGATGCCCGGGCCAAAGCTTGTTAGCGCTGCCCGCGGCGGCATCACCAGTTCCCTCGCTCTTGGTCACGACACTCCACCCGGTGCTACCAAGGCCAGAATCAAGCTCGGTCGCCACGATGGTCTTCCTGTCCCCCATCTCCCCGGGAATTTCGGTGACATACTCCACTGCGGTCTTGAACAGTGCACCGAGGTCGTTGGCTTTGGTGCGCTCGCCCTCGATGCGGAATATCTTGTTCTCCAGCTCGGCGGACGGGAGCGTGGTCAAAACGTGGACGACGAATCCTTGTGGAATCACAGATTAGTTGCATAGATGGTTGCGTTGAAATGGTGCGACGGACCCGCAACATCAGGGAGCGCCGTCGCGGAGAGCGGGGCCTCGCCTTTGCCCACAATATGGATCTTCTTGGTCTCCGCGTTCAAGAATAGCCACGGGATGTATTCGGTGAAAATACCGTTCTATAGCGTTGGTTTAGCACCTGTGATATATGCAAAGGGAAATTTTACGGACGTAGATTCTGAGAGACGGGATACCGGCGCTCTTCAACTGCTCCGCAATCTGGTTCTTCTCTGCCCAGATACCCTCGTTCAGGCCTTCCGTTGGCGCTCCATACTCGGACGGAACAAACAGCTTGATGTTCGCGGCTTTGGCGGCCTCGATGAGGGACTTCTGTGCGCCGACGGCGTACCCGGTGACGGTCGAAAGCACTACATCGACGGTGTGCTCCTTGAAAACGGCAGCGACAGCAGCGGCGTCGCTGGTATCGACGGTGGCGAGCTTGGCGCCGGCAGGGAGCTTGTCTGTGCTCTTGGATCCCGGACGAGCGAGGACGACGACGGGAAGGTTCTGGGCAGCGAAGGCAGCGACGATCGTGGACCCAAGAGCGCCGGCGCCGATAACTGCGAATGACTTGTAAGAGGACATGTTGGTGCCCAAATTACAGAAACCCGTTTCTTATAACATCAGACTTTTGACATTTGACTTGTACAAGGCCCAACAAGCCCGAAAAAGGCCCGAAAAGCCGGCAAGCTCACAAAGTGACAAACCTATGTCCGAATTTCACAAGCTCGGAGATCTCGTCCAAAAATGGCAAGTTTTCCGAATGCTACGAGGGCTTTTGCGTGCTGCTGCGTGTGCTGGGGCATGTGCCAACAATTGTAGAGCTCAGTTGTTGTATTGCAGGTCCATCCCTCACCTCGGAGGGGGGTTATTTTTTGACTTGCGGCCTTGTTCGAGCTTGCCAGCCTGTCGCTTAGCGTTGCCAAGCCCACAAGCCGGAACAAGGTGCAATCAAAATGTGAAAAGGCTGATAAAGTCGTGGCCAGAGAATGACAAAGCCGAACTCGTTTGTAAGGCGGTTTGTAAGGCGGGCTGAGCGGGGTTTGCATCTGTTCATGCACTGATGATGTCTCTACGTCATGTCGCTAGTACTTACGACCTTTGAGTATGTGCGCTAGTGCTTCGAATGGTTGTGCGCTTGCATCTTAAGTATCCGATCGTGGGATTTCCGCTCCCTATCTAGATTCCAACTGTTCAGGCTGTGGACCAATAGGGACAGTCAGAGTAGCGGGTTATGCCAGTTATGAGGCCGGTTATGAGGCCGGTTTTCAAGTCGGTTATGGAAAATGTTTCCCATCATAACTGTGTGATAACCGTCGAAAACCGACCGCAATTCTGACCGACCCACTTTGAGATCCGGTTATGACCTCGGTTTTCATTTCGAATAACCGCCCTCATACATTATTAATTTTCTATCTATCTTGTGGCTATGCTCCTTCCGTATCATGCCTCCCGCTATACGACGCGCCCAATGCGCAAAAGCTTTTGAAAGGAGGCTGTGATTTTGGCAGCAGCCTTGGCCTGCTTCGAGGTAGTGGCAGCCCGCGGAGTCTTTGCGGTAGGCCCTGCCATGGTGCGACGATTAAGGGCAGGCAGAAAATTGCGGAAAATGAAATGTATTAGTCATCAGGATATTCGCCCTAACATAGTCACAAGCGGTAGGTAGGTAGGTAGGTAGGTAGGTAGGTAAATCGTAGTGCAGATAAGAACGTAGACCATAACCGATAACCGGCGAGAAAACCGATGTAAAACCTCCTCGGGAGCTGGTTTTACATATCGAAGCCGTAAATTCCATAACCGACTTGAAAACCAGCCTCATAACCGGCCTCATAACTGGCATAACCCGCTACTCTGACTGTCCCTAATAAATCACCCCCGAGTCACACACCTAACCACCATCAACAAAACTCTGTACTTGTTCTAACTATTTGTCAATCCAACTCTACGCTTCATTGTTACTCTGAAGAAGGTGTACAAGGCACTGGGCATCGTCTCCTTCCAAAAAAGGGAGAATTTCGTCGTTGTCGTCTGACCCCTATTGACGTTGTCGACGAGAAACAACTCCATTCAGTGCCATCTCGTCGGTTGAGACTGGCAATACAGAATGGGCAGTGATGATGATGACTGAGTGTCGTTGGAGAGTGAAGAATTGGGTGAAGATGACAGTCCCACGCAGGAACATACTCCGGCCGCTGTTGTCCCCGTTGGCACTGCTGTTGCCTTGAGCAGTGCACGCCCGATGACTGAACAGTCATCGGTGTCGTTCAGGCGTCTCTCCGCCGTCAATGAGCGGATTGCTGGCACGCACAACATGTGTGTGACAGTTGCAGCTGATATGTCGTCAACTGCATCTGGGGGCAAAAAGGGAGTGATTGGGAGGATTCCACATACCGTTTCCGCGGCTGCAGTTCTCGAGCGTGCATCTGCAAAGAAGGATTCCTGCGGAGGGAACACTGTTGCTGCTGCAAAGCAGGAAACCAAGTCCGTGCGCAGGGAGTTGTTAGGTGTGATTGAAAAGCTCGCGAAGAGGGTGGAAAGTTCTGAGTCAGGGTCTGCACAGTCCAAGATGGAGATTCAGACCTTGAGAACAAAATTGGGCTATCTTGATGAGCGTCTTCATCTGGAAAATAGCAGATGTCTGCGGACGTCTGTGGCAGACCGGACAGACTGCGCAGAGCGATAGACTGCCCCCGGTCTATCACAGACCACCGTAGTCAGATGGCTTCTAGGGCAGACCCGGCATAGAGTCGTGTAGAGATTCCCATCACTTTCCTTTTGGGCGGAATGATTTCCATGCACCCAGGCATGGCATCAAAAATCTTGTTTTCTCCGTCTTAATGCGGACATTGCAGTGGAGCAGTCTAGAGCGGGGCAGAAAATCTATTGGCAGGCAAAATGTACTGCTACGAGAGAGCGTGTAGAATACTAATCGATGGTGAAAAAACCCCTCTCCTCCAATCACCTCTCTACTGGTTGGCAGCAAAGTCCGAGTCGTCCATCACGGCCACCGAAGGAACGGGAGCGACGATATCCTTGAGGAGCAAGTACCTGTCGGGGTAATGAGCATGCTAGGGCGTGAGGGGGGAGAATGAAGGGCTTACCGCGCATTCTCAAAGATTCTCTCCTAGAAGGTATGCGCCAGGAACGACAGCCACACGATGTGAACAGGCCCCGCGCCCTCAATCGTCGTTGGCTTGGAGGTGTACTCACGCCAGCTTCGAAGGGTCTTGAGCTCGGAATTGAAATGAGGCTTGAAGACCTTGCGGCTGTACATTTCGGCGACGAAATGACCGCTGGAATACTCCAGAATGATGGCGCGGAGCTAGATACGGGTGTCATAAGCATGCACATCATTGTGTAGGGAAGAACATACCGCCGTGATAGCTTTTGCACAGGTGACCAAAGAGAAGGTCGGCCTATGAGGTGGCTGGGTATCGTCCTCGAGTTCGTGTGCCTCCGGTAGGGTGTCGTCGAAGAACTCGGGGTGCTGCATCCCGTCAGAAAGAAGGCCGTCGAATACAGCACCCTGGATGGTAGCGGGTATGCTTGGGTGCCTGTACATCGAGCCCTTCACCATGCGGTCGTTGGGGTCCTACGGGTGAATTAGGTAAAAGAATCATGGAAGGCTTGACATCGCGGACGTACGGTGAACACAAAGGTGGACTTCTCTGTCAGTACTGCCACCAATGGCTCGCAGCGGCGGCCTGGTCCTCCTTCAATGAACTCTGCCTGCATTTGTGAAAGTTGTAGCCATCGGGACCCGTGATGACGTCGCGCGCAACTTCCTTGAACATCTTGCGCGTGCCGTAGATGCGCTCGCAAAGCTATACATAAAGCCTCAGAACGAGGCAAAGAGTATGAGTATTAGGTATGCACGAGGTTGCGGTAGTTAGCCAGGGCGTGTTTGGTCCTGTTAGGCATGGGCTTCAGGCGGATCAGCGCCGGTTTTGGGCCGTAGACACAAGAATCCTTCTTCTTTTCTGGTTCCACGGTGCTTCTCCTGTCAGCACACGCTTGGGCGTCGGGACCTATACCATCTGGTGATCGAGAGTGCGATCCGAACTGAAAGACGACGAGTACGCTGGCACCGAGAACGCGACCAACGAGGGACGCAAGCGGGAGATTTTCAAGCCCATACGAGAATATACCGCGCACCGAGTCAGACCTGAGCGCCGTACGAACGCCTGCGAACAGCACACCCTGGGACACACCACCCAGCACCACATCCTCGTTAACAACGAGCAGATCGAGTAACGACAGCTTGCCAATCTTTGGAGAATCTTTGCGCGCGCCTTCACCCTCTACCGCTACCACCACCACTTTCCCCATCACCACACCCGACGACGACTCGGATACAATGCCCATCGACGCCTGGGACGGCGACACGGAGAAGATGTCCGCGCAAAGCTTTTTGCGGGCCTTCCACCGAGACGTCAAAGTGACGACAAGCAGTGCGGATAAGGCCAAAGCATTCAAGATGTACCTCGTGCCGGGCAGCGAGGCGGACATCTGGTTCGCGAGTCTCCCCGCAGCGACACGCGCGGATATGGACCTCATCGACACGGCACTCGACGCCCAATACCCTTCGGAGGCGACTGTGCAGCCCACGCCGGCAGAATATGCCACGGACCTACTCAAGGCCCGGCTCACGATGGAGGAGCTAGGCACGAAGGTCAAGCTCGCCGACCACGACGTCTGGGCGCACCACGCATGGGGCAACAAGATGCTGCGCCTCGCGGTGAAGGCTGGAGTCGCCACGACCACGACGTACATCGAGCAGGTCCACCGCGAGCTGCCGGGGCCACTGCGCACGAAGATCGCGAAGTTGCATGCCGACTGGGCTGTGTTCGCGAAAGCCATCCGGGACGTCGATACGGGGGAGCTGGAGCAGGAGATGAAAGAGAAGAAGCAGGAGAAGGAGGAGCGCGACAAGCTCGCGAGGCTGGTAGAGCAGCGGACGGGACCGCAGGCTTCGCCCACAGCAGGCATCCGCACGCAACTCACCAACGCGAGGATCAGTGCGCCGGCGCCGAGTCAAGCGCGCTGGCAACAGGCGGCGGGCCCGAACCCATTCCAAGGCACCGGAAGGGGGGGCCAAGGGAACTTGTTTGCGGTCCCACGCGCCCCGTACCAAGCGCCAGCGCCACGTGCCCAGTACCAGCCACAAGCCCCGCGCGCGCCTTACCAGCCCACGGCGATGCAGCAGCCGCTGACGGGCAACGACCGCCGCACGCTGATCGACGCGATCGCACGCATCGTACACCACCCAGACACCGAGACGGGCCGCCGGGCGCACGGGGACCAGCAACAGGCATGGTTCCAGCTTCACGGGAACGCGGAGATCACCATCGATAGGCCCTACCCGCTGCGCCCGGGGCGTGCGTCCGTCAATACGGGCGAATGCTTCCGTTGCGGCCACGGCGACCACACCAACTTCCGGCGGCAATGCCAGGCGCCACAGGAACAGTGCCTGAGCATGCGCGAGCAGCAATGGCGCCGGGTCGCGACACAGGCTTTGCGAGAGGCGCCAGTGGCGGTGCGAATGGTCACGTACGGGTCGTACGACACTGACGACTACGGGAGACCGTTTGGAGGTGACGGAGGGCGCTTCGAGGAGGTGGAAGAACAGGGAAATGCCTAGGGGCTGTCCAAAGAGATGCTTGGACAGCCCCCGAAGAGCACGAGAAGGCGGAGTCGGTCCTCGGGTGCGATGAGCCACCACTCGAGGACGCATCCCCCGGCCCTCAAGTCCGTAGACCTACGTTAACCCCCATGTACGCCGTATCAGCAAAATCGCAAGTCGTTGACCTGTATGCGGTGGGGATTGAGGAACCGGAACGCGCAAGCGTCCCGTTCATATGCGGGATTGAGGTGGAAGGACCGAGGGGGGAGAAGATAAGAGTGAGGGCGCTGGAGGATGGAGGCGCGATGGTGAATGCGATGTGCACGGCGCTTTATGAAGCAGTGCGCCATCGTATTGGGGAGCTACGGCGGTCGGGGAAGATCTTGCGAATGGCTAATGGAGCGCTCGTGCCGTCAATCGGGTACTGGGAGGGGTACATCGGATTTGGCGGCGCGAGGGTCTGGGCAAACTTCGAGGTCTTCCCAAGCGGGGGATCCTGGTCGTTCTTGTTCGGGAAGCCGCTGCTGGAGCGATTCGGAGCGGTGCACGATTACAGGACGGACACTATCTCAGTGCCGGGAGAGAAGGGGCCGACTGTGGTGAAAAATCAAATCGGGCAAATAAGCCTGTGGGACGAGGCACGGGGCAGCGTGCACGCCGTGTTCTTGGACCCCAAAACGCGCGCAACACCAACAGGAGGGAGTAGCGCACCTCCTGTTAGGCGAGTCTTTTCTCTTGATACGGACCGCACCTGGAGGAGCAATAACCAGCGCGTTAATCAGACTGTGCCGGCGACGCTACCCGAGAAGCGCATACCGGAACGAACTCAAGAGGCACAAGGAACCTCGACGGGGGCTTTGCCAGCCCCCTCGAGGGAAGTACCGGCTGTGGAACGAGAAGAGGCTGAAGATGTTACTGACGAGATTTATTTTTTAGCGCGCGAATATACGGACGAAGAGCTAGAAAACCTGGAGGACGGGAAGGCGCACACGGGAGAGGAGGGGCGAGACAGCGAAAACACGCGGGTGTACTTACCTGGGGATTATTCGCGATCCCCACGCAGGGAAGTACTGGAGGACACGAACACAGCTTCAGCGACGAAGGATACTGATTCATTATCAAGGCCTCGACGTACAATGAAGCGCGCGCCAGTCTGGAGGGCCGTAGGCAAAGCCATTTGGCGGGGAATGCTCGGGTTAGCGGCGCAGTACGGGGGCGCCGATGGGACGACGAGTACACGAGGGACACTCAGCGGGGATAGGAATTCCCCGCTTAGGGAAGTACCCACCCTGCTACAGGCATTGGAGAGCGTGCTTTGCGCTGACACTGCGATGTCAGAGAAGCAACCGCGCAAGCGCTACACGCGACGGGAGAACGCACGGAGAATGAAGGCACAGCGCCGTTGGCTGCGGGATTTGAAGGCGTCCGTGAAGGAGGAGGTCGAGGTGGAGGAAGTGGACGAAGAAGAGGTTGAGGACGAGCGGTGGGAGTACTGGATTCCGCCATGCGCCCTGCAGTTCGAGGTGCGGGTACACGGGAAGGTCGTACGGCCGAAACGGCCAGCGCGAGTACACTCAGTGGGGGACGGCGCGCAATCCCCCGTGAGGGGAGTACACGATCTTGAATCAGATCTCGACGAAGCGCTTGCTGACACGAATCCGCCAGAACACGTCTACTCGGTAGCGGAGATCGCAGACCACGCTCGCCGCGCAGCGGAGGAGCTTCGAATATGGGAGAAGCTGTCCAGTGGTACACCAGAAGCGTTCGCAGCGTACCTCGTCCAGGTTACTTCGGATGCTGGACCAGGCGAATCGCAGCCGCGGCGTCAGGAAAATGACCAGCCCGAGGACGGGTTCGAGCAGCCGGAAATCCACATCGGAGAGGACGCGTCCGTATTTACGCGGCTCACTGACCCGCACAATCCGAAGCGGGTCGAGGCAGTCTTGGGTGCCGTGACAATTGGCACTGACCTCACAGAGGAGCAGCGGACCACTGTGCGGGGCTTCGTCGCAGAGTTTGCTGACTGCTTCGCGCTGTCTATGAAGGAAGTCATGCCAATTCCGGGCGCCGAGCACACGATGAACATACCTGAAGACGCGACATTCAATACGAAAGTGCACCAAAGGCCAACGACACCAGCTCAGAAGGAGTGGTACAATGGGGTAATCGATGAGATGCTCAGCGCGGGCATCATCGAGGGCATCAATCCTAAAGATGTCAAGTGCGTGTCCCCGACTACGTTAGCGCAGAAAACTCACCAGAACGGCAAAACGCGCACAATCCTCGAGCTCCAGCACCAGATTAACGACCAGTGCATAGCCGCGGGCATCCCTGCGAGCTTCACGCTGCCGGAGCGACCCGCTGCTACGCCAGACGTGGATGACACCAAGAAGCCATCGTGGCGCATGTGTCACGACTATCGCGAACTCAATGGCAAAACGAAGGTTGCACCGATGCCGCAGGGTGATATCCAGCGCAAGCAAGGCATGCTCTCGGGCCACCGTTGGGTCTCAGTATTCGATTTTGCGAAGGGGTTTTATGCGTGCGCGACAGCCAAAGAAATATGTCCGTACCTCTGCTTTCATGTCGAAGGCCGGGGATACTTCACCTATTGCAAGATGCCGATGGGCTTGACGGGAGCCCCGTCGACGTTCAGCATGGCAACAGGGGGAGCGTTAGGGGACCTGGTCGGAACGAAAATCCAGCTGTTCGTGGACGATGGGGGTATGGCCGGAGATGATTTTGACACGAAAATGGCAGACTTACGACAGGTGTTCCAACGCGTACGGGAGCACAAGCTTTCGCTGTCGGCCGCGAAGATGCAATTCTTCATGACGGAAGCCATGTTTGCGGGAAATCGTGTGGGACCGGAAGGTATCAAGCCTGACCTGACGAAGCTCACGGCGATTGTGGATTGGCAGACCCCACACGATTTACTAAACCTCAAGTCGTTCCTGGGGCTCTGTGGCCACTTTAGGGGGCTGATCAAGAACTATGCGCGCATCGCGCAGCCGCTCACGGATTTAGAGCGGTTGGCGAAAGTCGGCGGAGCAGGGTCGAAGGGAGAGTGGAGGAGGCGGATGCGGGCGGTAGAGTTGAAGCGGCAGTGGGGAGCGCCGCAGCAAGCGGCATTTGTATGCTTGAAGTCGGCGTTGACGTCGGAGCCGGTGCTGAAAGGCCTGGTGTTCGATGGGCGGCCGTTCGTGGTTACGACGGACGGGTCGAAGGAGGGCTTTGGTGGGATGCTGTGTCAGCGTTTTGACACGGTGATGCCTGACGGCAGGACGGTGAGCCGTCTACACCCTATTGGTTTCGCTTCGAAGAGGACTTCACTTGCAGAGGAACGTTACAAACCTTACCTGCTGGAGTTCGCCGCCCTCAAATATTCGCTTGACAAATTTTCCGACACGACGTATGGGTTCCCAATCGAGGTCGAGACCGACTGCCAGGCGCTGCGCGAGACGGTGATGAGTACTAATCTGTCGACGACGCACGCACGGTGGCTGGAAGCCGTGATGGGGCACGACATACGCGAAATACGCCACTTACCGGGCGCGGTCAACTTCGTCGGTGACGCCCTCAGCAGGAAATACACAAATGTCGAACGCGCGGAGGACGACGGCAGCGGATGGTCCGTGGAATGCGACTGGTTCGCAAGCAGCGGGCTGGCCTTTGACTTGTACACGGTAACGAAGGTGGGCGATGTGCCGGCGCTGAAGATCCGGTTTGCAGGTGTGCCAGTATTCTTGCACGCGGTGGAGGCGTTAGAGACGATTGCAAAGGGGGGGAGCGCCAGCGCGGTTCGCCGTGCAAAGCACACGGCGAGGGAGTACATGGTGGAGGGCGGGAAACTGTGGCACGTGGGCGGCGGAAAGTCGCGGAGAGCGCGCGCGCGTGTAGAATGCCTGACGCCGGAGGAGATGAGGGCGGAGGCAGAGCGAGAGCACCGCGAAGGGGGGCACATGGGCCGGGATTCGATGAAGCTAAAACTCACCGACAGGTTTAAAACGCCGGCGATCGACAAAATACTAATGAACGCCATTCAAAACTGCGGGGAGTGTCTGAACTTCGGTTCGACACACCTGCACGCGCTTCTGCAGCCCATAACCAGGCGACACCCGTTCGAGTTGCTGGTGGGCGACTACTTGGCAATGCCGAAGGGTCGCGGAGGCTTCAAGGAAATCGGCTTGTACCTGGATACGTCGTCGCAGCGGGTATTCGGGTACAAGTACAAAACTCATGGGTCGGCGACGACCACGAAGAGCGCGCTCAGGTCCATGTTCCAGGGATACGCGCCGTGGGAGACCTTCCAGACGGACGGGGGAAGTCACTTCAATAACGACGAGGTGCGGCAATTGTGCGCCGCGTTCGGGGTGAAAACACATGTCGTGGCGAAATATTCGCCATGGGTGAATGGGTTGGTTGAGGGAACCAACCGGATCTTGCTCGGGATTCTAAAAAGGCTGTGTGCACCAGACCTAGGGGAGGAAGGTTGGAAGAGGATTGAAAAATGGGAGCATCTCCCTAATAACTGGCCAGATCATTTCGACGCCGCGATATTTTTGCTGAATAATCGCATTCTTAGGGCGCTGGACCACACCCCGAATGAGCTCTTCTTCGCGATGGTCATCAACACCGCGGAGACAGGAGTGGAAGCGGCGTCGGCCAAGATTACGCTCGACGACATTGATGTACAACAGGCGTACGCTGGACAGCAGCGCTTCGACGGATACGCGCGCGCGGTGAAGCATGGCGTGGCGCGCAAGGCCGCTTTCGACCGTCGGGTTCTGGACTCGAAAGCCGGAGAAGTCATCTTCGCACCAGGTGACTTGGTGCAGGTCCTCGACCCGAAATACAGGAAAACCTTCCTGACCTCGAAGAAGATCTTGCCGGAGTGGTCGGGCGCGTTTCGGGTCAAGGGGCGTATGCTCAATTCATATATCATTGAAACTATTTATGGACAGGAGCTTGATGGCGAGTACAATTCGCGGCGCTTACGACCATTGCACACGCCAAAAGGATCGTCCCTGGAGGCATACGAAGCAGCGAGGCGCGCTGGGGCATCCAATGAAGAAGCTCTGATAGCAGCGGAGCCGGCCATGCTAGAAGAGGCAGAGCCGAGTCGAGAGGCCGAGCGGATGGCGCGTAGAGCCGATGAAGCAAGGAGGAGACAGGCCGAAGATGACGAGGATTCATGGATTGATGAAGATGCCGAGGAGGTTGACGAAGAAGAAGCCGATGAAGACGACGAAGAAGAGGAGTTGGTTGAAGGGACCATTGGGGAGAGACTTCGGGCCAGGAAGAGGGCGCAGGCAACGAGGACGTTGCCTGGAGAGGGGGGGCACATGCGGTAGTTAGCCAGGGCGTGTTTGGTCCTGTTAGGCACGGGCTTCAGGCGGATCAGCGCCGGTTTTGGGCCGTAGACACAAGAATCCTTCTTCTTTTCTGGTTCCACGGTGCTTCTCCTGTCAGCACACGCTTGGGCGTCGGGACCTATACCAAGGTCCTGCTCCAAAGGCAGCACCGGGCCATAATTTTCGGGGTCGAGCTTGAGCGCGCCGAGTGCATAGTCGAACGCGTCTTCGCAAAACTCGGCGAGCTTGGCACGCTGATTGAGCCATGTCTTGCGCTCATCTGTCGACACCTTGAGTCGGATGTAGTTGTAGCTGGTCTCAACAACAGGGGCGCGGGTGGGGTCGACGTTGATGATGCTGCGAGCGGTGTGTTCCTTGCAGGACTTCTTCTTGGGAGGGGCCAGCGATTCCTCTTCATTTGACGACAATTGCTGGATACAATGAAGTCAAAGGACAGTACAATATGAATAGAAGAAAGATATGCACATGCACAGTGTTCTCCTTTTCTCTCACAGGCACAACAGGAGGGGAGTCTCGCGGGCGCTGTCGGAGATCGTGAAGACCTGAACCGAAGATGTTCATCCTACGTACGAGCGGAGGCTGTTAAGTGCTGAGCCGAGGGGATCGGAATTGCCGAGAAAGTCCGAAGGAAATATGTCGGAGTTCATCACGGAGTTCCGAAGGGTCAGAAGGTCGTTCTCGCAAGCACTACAAACAAGAGTGTGCGACTACCCGGCTTGCGACCAAGGAGAGACAAGTCCAGAGATAATAATTGGAGGACGAGTAAGGATGCAGGAGGGCCGGAGGAGGCACGGAATATCCGATAGGTCGGAGTCCGACTCAGGTTGCGTTGGGAAGGGAGAACACAATAACGTATACAATTATCAAACTGAAGAACAGAGGCTAAACTACTTAGCTTAAATACTAGTAAGCTAATTGTTTAATGAAGTACAATAAGGTGTGAAAGATTAGTAAGTATTAGTCCGTGGACAATAAGTCGTCAAGACAATCCTGTGAAGGATTCGTAAGTATAAGTCTGTGGACAATAAGTCGTCAAGACATCTTGTGAGCGATGAGTAAGTATTACTCCATGGACAATAAGTGGATGTCCGGATAAACTCCGAGAGTGAAGTAAGGGATTATGAGTAAAAGGAATCCGCTTGGTAATTCCTCATCGCATAATGTCCCGTGCGATGAATAGAAGTCCCCCTCGGAAATTCCGAAGGAAGTCCGATCGGAGCTCCGAGGAACTCCGAGATGCATGGATATAACAGAGGCCGTCCAGAGCTCGGGTGAGCGCTGGGGGCGGGCTGCGCAGTGGACTGGATTGGGGTAGCTTGCGACGATGTATGGTGGCGGCTATGACTTCATGTCAAGCCCCAGTTTTGGCCGGATGGCTTAGATATTTCAGATTTAGAAGGAACATAGGGCTAGTTTATAGTAAAATTTTCATCTCAGAAAAAACGGTGGCGGCTGTGCTTATGTAAGCAAAAAGCGCGAAATCTGTTGGCCAGAATTGAAAAAATTTAGAGTCGCAATCCACATTTTGTAGGCCTATGGTCTACCTGATTTTGCCTTCTTATCCCATTGCAGCTTCGCCTCCTCTAATTCAGTTTTGAGAACCCCGCGATGTAAGCGATACTGCTTCACTGCAAATTCTGCGACAGGTCCTGTGGCACCGAGGCGATAGACACTCGCATACCGATTAGCACGCCGGAAAAATCGATGGATTGTGGGCAGTGGGCAGGCATGAAGAGCCTCTGCAACAAGGTCCTTGGCTTTTTGCCATTGACCATTTGACCGTTCCCGGAAATAGTGTTTGATCCACGCCCAGAAATACTCGATCGGATACATCTCCGGGTGGAATTTGGGTAGAAAGTGGCAGAGCATTCCGGGTGCAGCCTCAATTAACTGGCAAACACGTTAAATACATTGATCAGGGAGAATCAAAATAAACTCACCAGCTCGAGTTGAGACTTCTGTTGCGCAAAGTCTGATTGGGTCGAAAGCAGGCGCCGCATGCAGCAATCAACTGGTCGTTCATCTTCTTCATCTGAATCGTTAGCTTCATCGCCATACATGTCTGCCTCTTCATCTGCTGAGGCCCCTTCGAGATGTGGCTTGCGAGACTTCAAGGTTTGCAGGTCTTGCAATCTCCGATTAGGTTTTTACCGTTCGAATCTGTGGTGTATCCTCGTTCAGCTAAATCAACTTCATTCCCTTGGGCATTCCCTCTGATTTTTTGTGCGGGTGATTATCTGGGAGAATCTTGTTGAAAACCATGGACTGAACTTGACCCCCTCGACCATGCGGATTATTGAGAGGGATCACCGTAGCTTGCATTTCGGGAACTGCGCCGCCCGGGTTTACATTCATTTTCGTCGTGGTGAGTGCATCTTTTGCGAGGCTTCCATGGGCGGATGAGTTATCAAAGATCCAGTGAATGATTGCCTTTGGAAAGAGGTATCGTGCAATGAGAATGGCCTTGACAAGCTTCCGACGGAGTTAGAGATTATCTTAAGGTGCAGACGGCGACACACCTGGGCAATCATCTGTTCCAGGTTCCAATATGCATCACCGCCAGCTTTCTTATCGGGATAAATCATGGTGGTTGAGTCAGTGATGGCTAGCCGTATGTCGTCTGCGAGCTTCGCATTTTCAGCAACCAGTTCGTTGGGGAGAGCGATCAGCCTGTAGCGCTCAGTTAAAAACCCAGAGATCATCATCAACCGACCACGTCCCTTCTTCTTCAACACCTGCTCTCCAGCTTTGAGCCAATAATGATTGTTCTGGTAATCGTTCGAATGGACCGTCGACTCGTCATGAACGATAAAAATGTGCTCCTGTTCATCATCAGCGAGCTCAAGCAGAATCTCTCTCATATCGGGCTCAGCATAGCGTGGAACGAAAGGTTCAGCGGCCTCGAGTTCCGCGAGATATTCCTTGCGCCGCTTCTTTACATCTTTGCACTCATGCCCATCCCAATATACACCGATGTTGTGCTTCTTTCTGCGATACCCGAGCTTCCAAAGCCACCGTTGGCAATGGCGAACCGTCACCGTTTTCTTCTTAAGCGAAAGCGACGGGAGAAGGGTGTCATTGACGTGCATTTGAAGCAGTTTGGGGTTAACCTGAAAAAGCGCTCAATTCCCACTGAATCTGTGATTCGAAAAGGACTTGCCATGCCAACCGCGAGTGTTCGAAGCCAGCGCTGAACACCCATGTAAAATCCTTCATCATCCAGAAGGCCATTCGACTTCTCACGGCGTCCTTGGTGAGTGTGTTTAAGTGCTCCGTTGGCTTCGAAATACCGCGCCTGTGCACAGAGAACTCGCTGAAACGTGCCCCTCCACCCATGGTTCTTTGCAACGCGTAAAGCAGCGTGGAGATGTCCCATACGGGGCATCCACCGATAAAAGTCTGAGAGTGCCGCAAAAAGGACCATGCTGGCAAAGTTCTTGTTCCTCCGAGCAGCTTTGAGACTCGCAGCGGCAAGAGCACCAAGTTCGGCGGGCTCAAGAGGTGCTGCGTCGTCCAAAACAGTATCCACCCACTCTGTGATATTATCGGCAATGACAATCGAGTCAACAGCAGCATCGCCAACGGTCGCACGAGCCTCGTGCTCCAAAACCTCGGCTGGGACATCAACCTTGTCCTCGAGATCTGGGTCTTCTGATTCGGACAAGACAGTGGCAGATGGCCCAAAAGATTCCTCGTCCACAGGCCAATCAAGCGGCCAGGATGGCGGCGAAGGAGAGCGGGAAGGAGGGGAAATATCTCCGGACTTTTGGTGTTTAGAGGAGGGACCGGGAGCTTCAGACTGAGCTTCGGGCGGCGGAATCGAAGGTGCGCGCGGGCGTTTCTTGAACATATCGACCAAGTTGGATTGGCTTTTCGATGAATCAGCGGTCTTCGGCTGAAGCGCTTGCATTTGACGGTCAAATTCCGCCTGAGAAATGCGGAGCAAGCCTTTCTGAAAATCTTCTCAGAGTTTCTTGCGCTTCTCCTGAGAGCGCCGCGTTGAGAGCCCACCAATTCCATAAGCCCCGTGAACTTTCCCTGGGGAATAGAATTACACATGGATTAATTGAATCGAACTACCTGGCGCACCTTTTTGATTGTCTCCTGCCTCTCTCTGCTCTGCTCCCCGCATCTCCGTGATCCGATGCTTCTCTTCAGCCCGCTTCCTCTGAGCTGCACGCTTCTCCGCCCGTTCATCAAATGTCATCGGTAGGGGAAGGTCCTGCCATGCCTCGGAATAGCTGAGGTCCTCAGGTTCCCAATCAGATGCAGATTCCCATGCCATCTCTTCATCCGAATCACTGTCTTCGGACACAGAATCTGGGCTGGGGGGCAGCTTGTGATTGGAGATGAACATGCCATCGCTGCCACACTGAGCGGTGGATGGCCTCTTGCGAGTTCTGGGCATGGTCGACGAGCCAATGGTGAGTGCAGAGCAAATTGATGGGGCCGCACAGCCACCGGCAAGTCGGCCCGTATCAAAAGCGCGAAATCGAGATCGTGAAATTTACTTTTTCATTTTTTGAGGGTTTTGCTCCGGTACATCTTTAGAGTGACTTCTTCTTGTACTATTCCAACAATCTTATGACTACTGGATAAAAACTTACCTCACAGTAAGCATTTCCAAATTGGGACTTGGACTTGTCACGAAGTCATAGCCGCCACCATACCAGGGTTGTTCTGCACCCTACGAATGAGGAGCCGGCGCGGAGGGAGATCAATGGACGTGGAGGACATCTAGCATTTCATTGGATATTTTATAGTGCCCCGACAACAACATATATGCTCGGAGTGGCTTGGGGGAAGACCCGCAAGTTTTGGGGGTAGAGACCTGAGGAAGGGTACTGAGGTGAGCGATATTCAGAACACCTGTGGTGCGGAGAGCTGCCGGCGGCATGGACAACTGATGAACAAAGTCAGATTGCAGCACCTGAACACAAAATGGACTTACCAATGTCTGGGCAGCGAGCGCAGGGCGGCCTGCGCTCGCTGCAGCAAGCAGCTTGCTTGGAGCGGGGAAATTTGCATCCGGATCGTCGAAGAGTTCGTCTTCCTCCTCGGAATCGAATGCCCGAGGAGCACCGTCGAACTGGGTGGTGCCCGCGGACTCCACAGCTTGGCCGGCTACAAAGGTGGGTCAGACTATAAATGGGAGGGATGATATCATATTCACCGTCCAGGAGCGTAAACAACTGGTTGTTCACAAGCGCGCGATCCCATTCAGGCTGGTTGGGCAGGCTGGGCATCGGGGCATTTTGGAAGGGGTTGGGGTTATTGCCGTGCTGGGGTACATCATAATATTGGGTTTGGCGTTGAAAGTTATAAAAGGACTGGTCCGGGGTGGGAGGATAAGTGGGAGGCAGCGTGTGAGTGAAAGATTGGATGGCCTGAGTTTGGGGGGTACGGATATCGGCCAGCGGTGTAAACCTGGTGTCAGCAGGCATCTGATGGACTGTATTATTATTGCGCGATGCACAGCAAGACCGACTCGCAGTCTTCTTGGCCTTGGTTTCACCTAGGTCTCAAATCAGCTGTGGTCGTCACTAAAAATGGGAAGAAACTCACGATATTGCTCGCTCGCAGCGGTGGAAGCACGAGCTCGAAGTCCATGGCCAGTCCTTGCATCAGCAGGGTCCTGGTTATTGGAAGAAAAATCCTCAGTGGACATTTTGAGAGGGATGGGAGAGGAGAGGGAGCAGGGGGATGAAACAAACGAAAGAAAAAAGATGGCGGACCTTATACCACTCGGAGACCATCAAAAACTTGAAGTTATTGCAAAATGAGCGAAGCGGCACCAACACACTGATCTCTTATCGCCGAGGTATCCACCTGTTTCCCGCTCACCAGCATGCCCATTGTCCAGTGCCAGTACTGTAAATTCCCTTTCGAGGACGAGACCATCCTCGTTCGGCACCAAGCGCACGCGCCTGCCTGTAAAAAAAACGCGATGAATATATCGTTTCATCACTTCTAGTCTGCCGACGCCGGCGCCCTCGCTCACCGCCTCCTGCCGCTGTTGTTGACGATGCCCCAGAGCCTGCAGACCCGCTGAGTGCTGGCGACGACTTTATGGATGTTGATGGACCAGAGGAGCCAGTGGCACCATCACCCGAGACACTGGATGTTGACACACAGGACCCGCCGCCATCAGTGGCCAAACCAGCTCCAGCAGGAGTTGCGGGGGGCGAGGGTGGGAGCGAGGAGCCATTCGATCCGGAACAAAGGGCTGGCGCCACATACGGGCATTCCAAGACAATGTTTGAGCACATCCGAGATGACCAGATCTTGACTGGGTGTGAAGTGCTGGGGCCATTTGCAGACGAGGAGGAATGGGAACTGGCGAAGTGGCGAAGTGGTTGATAAAGAATGTCGGCCACAACCAGACAGAGGTGTTCTTGAAGTTGCCCATCGTAAGCTGCCTTTGTTGCCGTGCGAGGGAGTGATAAAATACTAACTGTTATTCAAGATTGCAGATCGCGTCCAACCCTCTTTTGACAACAAGCGAACCTTTCTAGACAGTATCGACAGCCTGATTATTGGTGCTAAATGGGATATCAGACATATTCCACTGACCGGCGACCTTGTGGACAACGATGGAGCCCTCTGCACCGAGACAGCAGAGCTTTGGTTCCGGGATCCCATGGAGTGTGTCAAAGAGTTGATAGGCAATCCGGCCTTCAAGGCCGTGATGGACTATGCACCGAGAAGGCTGTTCGTCGATGCGCAAGGGACAGAGGAGGAGATAAATGAGATGTCGTCTGCGAGTTGGTGGTGGAACATGCAGGTGAGAACGCAACAGCTCAAGATGATGGCTTGGACTAACCGGTTCGTTCTGATCAGACACGACTTCCCGACGGCTCGACATGCGCCCCAATTATCCCGTCGTCCGATAAAACCCGTCTCAGCCAGCAAAGTGGCGACAAGACGGCATGGCCAGTGTATCTCACCATTGGGAATATTGCGAAGGACACACAGTGCAAGGCTTCGTCTCACACTACAATCCTCTTGGGCTATCTTCCAACTGCAAAGCTGGATTGCTACAGCGACGCGACACGTTCTGTTGCCAAATATCGCCTGTTCCATTATTACATGGGCCTAATCATGGTGTCGCTGGCCGACGTGGGCAACAATGGCGTCGAGATGACATGCGCAGATGGATTGCTCTGCAAGGTTCACCCTATTCTCGCCGCCTACGTCGCCGATTATCCTGAGCAGTGCTTGGTCGCGTTCTGCATGGAGAACCGGTGCCCAATATGCAAGGTCGTCCCGGATGACCGAGGTGTTCATTCTCCCCACCCTAAGTGCGACATGGATGAGTCCCTTCAATATATCCATCGCTTTGGTACCGAGCAAAGAAACGCACAATTCAAGGCCGAATTTAAAACCCTCGGGCTGTGCCCTGTGGCACCGTTTTGGGCCGGCCTTCCGCACACCGACATTTTTGAGGTGTTTACACCGGATATTTTACACCAGCTGCATAAAGGCGCGTTCAAGGACCATCTGGTTTCTTGGTGCACAACAGTCATCGGGGAGAAAGAAATCGACGCGAGATTCAAGTCCATGCCCTCCCATCCCGACGTCTGGCATTTCAAGCACGGGATATCCATGGTATCGCAGTGGATGGGCGGAGAGCACAAGGAAATGGAAATGGTCTTCGCTGGCCTTGTGGCCGGCCATGCTGAGCCCACTGTCATCAAAACCGCCACTGCTGTAATTGATTTCATTTATCTCTCTTCCCTCGAGTCCCACACGTCCCGATCTCTGGCTGCTCTCGAGGCCACACTGGACGTATTCCATGAGAACAAGGGCCTCCTCCTAGACCTTGGCGTGCGGGCGACCCAAAAGCACTTCAACATTCCCAAGATTCATTCCATGCAGCACTATGTGGCAATGATTCGACTGTTCGGCAGCGCTGATGGATTTAACACCGAGTCCCCAGAGCAGCTTCACATCGACTACGCCAAGGCAGGCTATCAAGCGAGCAAAAAGAAGGACTACATTGCCCAGATGATGCTGTGGTTGCAGAGGCAGGAAGCCGTTGCCAGGTTCACAGCATATCTCACTTGGTGCAAGGACAGCCTCGGTCTGAAGCCCTACTCATCGATTGTGCCTCCGCCTGTTGCGCCTGAGAGTGCCGAGACCGTGGAGATCGCTCGGATAACTCCCCCATCCCAGTCTATTTCTGCCTCCCCACTCCCCGTTCCTGCTGTTACATATAAAATCGCAAAAGCCCACCCAAGCGAACTCCGTAATATTGCTGTCTCTTCCATCGTAGCCAAACCCAGTATTAATGCACAGCAATTCCTTCCTGCCATCGCGACATACCTCCGGAAGAACAGCTCCCTTTTTATTCCCCAACTGTTCGACCGCTTTGATCTTTTCAAACGAATCATGATTACCCTGCCCTCAATTCAGGAAGTCAGTGATCTCAAACTGAAGAACATCATTCGTGCTTCGCCCCCTGTAGCCGCCATCCCGGGCACGCGGAACCACGGTGAGTGCAGTTATCAAGACTTCGCACTCATCCGCACTGGTGAACGTAATCCCGTCACTGATGGCACTGCACTTGAGGGCCTTCGCATCGCTCAGGCGCGGGTTCTTTTTAAATTCCCAAC
Organism: Mycena sp. CBHHK59/15; assembly: GCA_029204085.1. Taxonomy (NCBI): domain Eukaryota; kingdom Fungi; phylum Basidiomycota; class Agaricomycetes; order Agaricales; family Mycenaceae; genus Mycena; species Mycena sp. CBHHK59/15. Next base: position 10,515 of record JARGXW010000276.1, on the reverse strand, counting down.
CTACTACCCCTCCCCATTCAACACCGCCAAGCCTCTGGCATACGTCGAATGGTTCACGCCGTTTTCGCGTCCAGAGGTGAACAGTGATTTGTTTGTTGTCCGTCGCTCGAGTTGACAGCAACGGCCGTACGCGGAACTGATTGACTTAGACCGGATCACCCGGAATTGCTTCCTCGTTCCTCGCAGTGGGATTGGTATGACAGATCGTAGGTGGACCAGCGAGACGGTCACCGAGCTCTGTCCTTCTTTTTATTTTAATCCTCACCTTGACACTCATACATTCTGCATGCTGAAGCTGGGCCAGCGCGGTTGTATTTAGAAATATTTTAATTCATGGCTTGACCGCTACCTATAATATTCTTTGCCGCCACTTGAGATTCTGAGTTGCGCCCACGCCGCCGGGACTTAACGCTTTCTCAAGTCCAAATCTATTCTGGTCAACTCGAGATTTCGACAGGGCAACAGGAGGACGGCCGGATGGGGCAGACTCCAATGGAATCAATCACTGTTCCAGGGACCACGTGGAGACAATCTCTACCTGATGTCTATTGCAACGTGATCGTGTCTATTGCCCTCTATCGGTCTATGTTAGAAACAGCCCGTCTGTATGGACACGGCATGTCTGTGACGCCAGAATGCTTTTCCAGATGTTGATGCGTTGACAAACACAAAGAAGCCCAAGAGTGATTCGGATGACAGTGACTCATCCCGCATTGCAAGGAAGCGAAAGGTGAAGGGGAAGCAGGCACAGCGGGAGGTAAAGCAAGTTCGACACAACGGGTCTGACAATGAGCAAGCTACGCAGCAAGACGACACAGTGCAGTCACTGCAGAATGATGGTCAGTGATTGTCACTTAGTGACCGGATCTCTGATGCTGCACCAGGCACTCTAACGGCGGGCTCGTCGACTGTTTCACGCACTCTACCTCATCCGGTAGTGAAGACCCGGGAGAGCCTGCCTATGGATCATCTGCCATCATACAACTGGCAATCTCGCCCTGGGCCGTCGAGACCTCCTTCTGGCCCTTGGGGTCGTACACCCAATTCACAAAGCTGACCTTTCAGATCTCGTGCTCCGTGGGCTGGGCCCCGTGGCCGTAGACCCCAGGGTGCGGGTCACGTCATGAGCCAATGTCTGCCGCCCCCGCTTGCACCTGCTAAGTATGGACCGAGAGAATGACTTTGTCGATATTGGGCCTATTGACTGGGGAGCAGATGCTCGGTGTGGAAGTGCCAATAGGCACGCTCACCACTTATAGAACACCACCCCATATCCACTGTATTCCACTTGGGCGTTATCAGCCACTCATCTCTATCCTCCACCCTTGAACACACTGAACCTCCTTATTCCTTTCATCATTCCCTATCGTCCAGATTTCCATTTCCGATCCCTACCTTCGCTCAATAACCACGCTGCGCGCGCTTTCACACACGCATCAAAGGATCATGTGATCATGTGTTCGACTTTAATTCGAGCACGCAACCGCGTTATACCTGCGTTGAAGGACAGGACAGCGCGTCACATATTTCCTACTCTCCCTCTCACCATTCTCTATCCCATCTTGAACCAATTCCCAATTATTCTGATCCACAGACTCTTATTACCAGTTGTACCTGCCAATGGCGACTTCATATCCGGAGAGCTCGGCCAACTCGGAATGCGCCGGGGATTGACACGCCAGAGGGTTTGGGCCACCCCGTGGCAACATTGTTCGGGCCCAACACGTCTCCCTATTCTGTCTTTGCGCATATCCCGGTTGGTTGGAGTTGAAGGTGTGATTTGGCTCGAGGTTTTCCCTCATCGGACTCTTAGTTACTATCTATTTGTATTGATTTCCTTGGCGTGTTTGGGCTCTGGCGATGCGAGAGTACGCATGCGGCCATCCCGATCGTAGTTAAATGTGCTGTCAATGCGACGGAGAGGGACTTCCCTCTTGTTTCCCCCCACCATCTACTGTCCCGAGTCCCCCAGTCCCGCGAACGCGATATCGAGTATACGTGGTCCAGAAGCGGATGCCTTCAAGCCTCATAAGTTGATCCAAAGCTGAGTACTCATTGTGCGATAAATCGTGATTATTTTACTTGGTGGCTATAGACCTGTACCTACTGCCGACCTTCCCTTCCTGGTCAACCTATCGATCAACACCCTCTTCTACATCGGGACATGCTTATGCTCTTCAGGGAGGAAATGCTGCTCTGCGGATATCAATCTCTGGCCACACCGGTTAACGTCATCAGGCATGGTAACGACTCTCACTACATTTCCGCCTTTTTCTCGATGACAATGGAGGCGGCTGAATTTGCTGATACTTGGAATGAGTGGAAGTGCCATGAGGGTTCTGCATATAGCGGAACAACTGCAAAAATGAGGGAGCAATGGTGCACATACCCGTCATTGCCTTTGCTACGCCCACCTGACGCTGATGGGCTGGATATGGACATAGATGGCATTGTTCCCACCCAATCTGTCCCGTCTGCAATGTATACTTCTAGTCCTCTCCATTGTCCTGCTGATGCCTGTACTTCGAGTCCTGTCCTTCTGAGGGATTGTGGCTGTGTAACATCTCCCTTACTTCCTCCTTCTGCTGACACGTGTACTTCTAGTCCAATACTCTCCGGAGATTGTGACGATGCATGCACCTAGACGACACGATCACATGATGGTGCTGCATGTAATCCTGATCTGATTCATACTATGGATCATGACAATGTAACTTCTCCTCATAGCACTCAGGAGTCGGCACGTGTAACTGTAAATGTAAATTGTACTTCGTCGGATGTACCTCGTGCAACCTGTAATACTATTGTGAATGGTGGTCAGAATGTGTCGGTTCGGTGCTGGAACGTTGATGGCCGTCTTGCTGCAAATATGTCACAGCCTGAGTTCTTGGAGGGTCTCGACAGCTACGACATTAATTTCTTTCAAGAGACTCATCTCTATCCAGGCCAGGAGGAAACTCTGCCACTGCCGGATGGATATGATGTATTTGCAGTAGCGCGTGAGCCTTCACTGACTTTCAATAAGCAGTATGGGGGGGTTGCGGCAATTTTCCGTAAATCCCTGCACCTTGAATTGGACGAGGAGCTATCTGGCCCTGACCTTCTAGTTCTCAGGATAGGGTCAGTCTCTATTTTCTGCTCGTACGTACTGCCTCATGGCTCTGCATGGGAAGAATGGGCTGCTATACATCCTATGGATAAACTTGCACAATCCTTGGCAGTAGCTCGAGAGCGTGGTGACTCTATATTTGTGATAGGTGATCTTAACACATGTACTGGATCTCGACAGGTATCCAAAGATCACCCTCCAAGATTTTCTCTGGATGCAACTGTCAACACTCAAGGGTGATCTATGTTGCACATGGCTGGAGACTATGACTTGAGAATTATGAATGGTGATCTGCGCTTTGGAAATGGGTCATGGGGATGGACTTTTTGCCAGAAGTGGAAGACACTGGTCTGCAAGTCTGTCATTGACTATGCTATGTGCAACTTAAGCACATCTTTAATGGTGCAGTCCTTTGAAATTTGCACCATTGGCCCATGGTCAGACCATGCCTCACTGGTCTTGAATTTGCGTGTGCCTGCTATTCCGATGTCTTTCAATCCTGGAAAGTCGTACATTCATGAGAAAAGAAAAGCAGCTGAGGAAAGCAATGGTTTCTTGGATTCCTTGCTGCATGATTCTCTAGCTGCTAAAAAATCACCAGATGAAAAATTGAATGCATTTTATGGTCCAGTATTTGACATATCATCCACGCTGGTGAAGGTCTATACTGATGGGTCATGTATCGGAAATGGCAAAGGCAGTGCACGTGCTGGGGCTGGTACTTATGCTGGTCCACAGAGCTCATTGAATGCATCACTACACGTAACAGGGGAGCAGACTAACAATAGAGGGGAATTACTTGCCATTCTCTATACCCTTTCCACTGTGCGGCCAAACCGTCACTTAGAAATATACTCAGACTCTGAATATGCGATACGTTCCATTGTATACTGGGCTCCAGATCGTGCTCAAAAGGGCTGGAAATGTGCCAATGTGGACCTATTGAAGGACATTGTGTCCTGGATTAAATTCAGATCAGCCCCTGTACACTTTCATCATGTCAAAGCTCATTCCGGAAATGGACATAATGAAGCTGCTGATGCAGCAGCAAAAGCAGGTGCTGCAATGCCATTGCCTGCTGGTGACTATGTCCCCTACTCTGCACCTGATGTTCCCTTAAATGTTGGACCTGTACTCCAAGATAAGAAAGTTTTTTGTGATCTGCCAAATGTGTCTCAGGGTGCCAATGAACCAAAGGAAGCAACAGCTTCTGTGCCAACACTAAACAGTTGTCATTATGCACCACATCATGGCAGGGCCTTGGATCATGTGATTTGAAAGGCAAATCTGAAAAGGCTCATAGATGTTTCGTCCAACTCTGCTGCTTTCTGGAAGGCTTACAGAGTCATGACAACTCCAAGGAAGAAAGTTCCAGTTGTGTCGCTTCATGAGCTGGCCACTTGTTTTGAAAGCCATATGAATGCTCCTGATCCACCCCCTCAGTCATTTAATATAGGCTTCAAAAAGGCTGCAGAGGATCTAGCCAATGCAATTCCTGTACCTTCAAGAGATCAATCCCCAAGTAGGACTCTTAGTCAACTTGTGACTGAGGATGATATTGCTTGGGCAAAGGATCACCTTGACTCACACCAGAAAACTGCTGCTGGGATGGATAGAAGGCATTATTCTGAAATTCTGGAAATTGAGAATGATGTGCTATGCAACATCATTAATGAGTGCATTGACCAGAATGATGTACCAATGGTCTGGTTGACAACCCTCATTGCAGCCATTCCAAAGCGAGACAAACCTCTGTCAGATGTCAATAGTTATCGCACTGTTGGTCTGGAAAGCTGCTTTTTGAAGTTGATCTGTCTGTTAATACAGAAACGTATCTATGACTAGGCTGAGGCTAGAGGCTTTATCCCCCCATCACAAAATGGGTTCAGGGAAACTTACCGGACTAATAATAATGGATTTGTTCTGCGCTGCATGATTGACCGGGCAAGAGCAGAAGGACGAACTCTGTGGGTTGCATTTCTAGACATAACAAATGCCTTTCCATCTACAAATCGCGATATGCTATGGGCAAAACTTTATAATCTGGGAATATCAGGAAAAGTGTTTGATTGGATGAGAATGCTCTACAGCAAAATGGAATATGTTGTCACACTAGATGGGCACTATTCTGATGTCTTTCATTCAGACATTGGGGTTTTAATTGGGGATCCTATGTCACCTATATTATGGGACTTGTTTTTTGCTGACTTCAAACTGCATCTTGACAATGACAACATGGTGTTGTTTGCAACTATCATATATCATTTGGAGCATGCTGATGATATGGCTATTGTGTCCTATTCCCCAGAGGGCTTGCAGTGTCATTTGAATACCTTTGCACAATGGTGTGGTGATAATTTGCTTGAAGCAAATGCAGAAAAATCCTGGATTATGGTTTTTGGACCTATACCCAAGGAAGTGCCAATCTTCATGATGAATGGGGTTCCTGTAAAATATAAGGACCGCTTCTGCTATGTCGGTATCCATTTCCAGTCTACTGCACATAATGTCTTTGCACACAACTATGTAGAGAAGGCCAAAACGGTGCGCAAAACTGCATACTCTGTGTGGGGTATTGAAGCCTATATTGGGGACTTACCCCCAAAGGAAGGCCGCCTTTTGTACATGGCTTGCATTGATCCACATCTAATTAGTGGGGCAGACATCATAGTCGACATAGATGACAGTCTGCTAGCACTACTTGAGCACGTGCAACTAATGTTTCTAAGACGGCATTGGCTGTAGGATCCCATTCCATGTGTGCGCTGTTGTTCACTGAGTTGGGACTGGTGCCCCTGCGCTTCCGACGCTTGATGATTGCACTGCGATACCTGCAGTATCTAGTCAGCCTGGCAGATTCCCATTATGGATGACTTGCACTTAATGACTTGTATCAGTTATATCTTGATGGAAAACAAGGTTACTGGATGGACCTTGTGTATGCTCTGCAAAGGGTCCCATCTCCTGTGCAATTACCATTTCTGCCTGACCTTACAGCTGACAAATGTGCTGCACTTCAAAATTTGGTTTATATTTCTGCTATGAAGGACCTCGATAAGCAGATAGCATCTTCAACTCACTTGTACTTGCTGCATGGCCGCTGCGAACCATTAGAGGATGATCCCCCAAGAGCGATCACCATTGTTTTGAGGCACTATTTAACCCTGGTTGTTAATCCTCGCATCGCAAAGCTGTGACACGTCTGTTGTTAAGTCAGCACTGTCTGGCTGTAAAGCGTCTCAGGTACCCTGTTAGATATCATGAAAGGGTGCCTAGGGATCAATGTCTTTGCCGATTCGGGTGTGCCTCTGTTGAGACAGCAGAACATGCTCTTCTCTTCTGCAATGGTTCTCTGGATGTCAGAGAAAAGCGGAGTGGCTTTATATTGCGAGTGCGAACGGAAGTGCCGGCAATTATGTCTCTGTCCCCGGCAAATGCTACCAATGTACTCAAAGACCTATTGTTCAAAAGGAGCACGATATGCAAGGTTGCAAAATTTGTATATCAGGTGCTATCATTGTTTGATAAACAGCCATTGGTACGGCCGCCAAAGGAGGATGCATTATACCCCCGCCAGTGTGCGACGGCCTTCATGTCGCTCATGGAGTACAAAGGTGTTGTTGTTCTTCGGGGCCGTTGACAGGCTAACAGGAGCAGCATTACTGCCTCGAGAGTCGTCGGAAGCATGGGCATGGACTTGAAAGCGGCCGAGCTTGAACGGGGATCGCAGGACTTGCAGCGGCAGGCTTGGTTGAGGTAGGTCTCAGAGGAGGGAGGTGTTATCAAAATCCAGGGGATGGAGGAGCCACCGGGCAGGTCGAAGCGAGAGAACAATTCGATGGTGGTGGGAGGACGCAAGAAGGATTGATGGGGATCAGAGGACCTGTTTCGACCCCGAAAGTCGTTCAGCTGCGCGTTATTCACTCTGTATGCATCTGATCTACACGATGGACCGCCCTTGCGCCGGATTTTTGCTCAGGAATAGAGCTTAGGACGACGGCGCAGTCGATGCACGGCGGAAGCCGTGACATCTGCTGCGAGAACGCTGTAAAGTTTGGCTCAAAATGGGAAGGTGGAATCTAAAACGACAGTGCAGCCGATGCGCAGCTAGAGCTGTTAGATCTACTGCGAGATACGGCAGACCTCCTTTAGAGAAAGGAGGATGTGACATACGGAGCAGTAGGAGGCGGAAACCGATGAGCAGTGGGTGCATCAGCGAGGTTTCATTGTGGTTCTGGTCAAGATGGATCGGCAGTAGGACGATGATAGCTGTTTGGAATTCTTGTGTCGAGTCGGTTTAGTTTATGTTCAAGGAGTTGTGGGTTTCTGTTTCTGTCGTCAGGCCTGATTCGTCAATGTCACGAATAAAAGCCATTTCATTATTCTCCTCATCGGCACTCTTTCTTTCCTTCATCAAGCACCAGACTCATGGCCGACGATGTCCTACTCTTCCATTTGAGTTAGAGTGTCTTATATTCAGGCTTGCTGCTCTCGCCCGCCCCATGTCCATCCCGAGCATGCCATGTCAAGCATTGGTGGTCGGCAAAAGCTGCCGGAAATCAGTGATGGAGAAAATGCTATTGCCGCATTTGGCAATTCAGCCCCTATTTCACTTTCTCGAGGCTTTCTGAAGCCCTTCAACTACTCCATGGTCTCCAAAATGCATTGGAACATGTCTAGTGGTACTATAGTGTTGGCCTCCCACCTTCAAGCCCCCGGAAAATATGATGGATTGCAATCTGGTGTTGGCTGAAGTTCGGCCTCACCAAACTCTTTCGGGCTGGGGAAGTCCATATCCATACAAACATCCGGTTCGACACATGAATAATATCTCTGGGAAGAAGGCCTTCCAGTCAGAATTTTTGATTCCACTTTAAATCTCTCGGAAAATAGTATTTTCTCTTTCAGAATGACCATTTCTCATACTTCCCCCAAACCTCTCAAAAATCGGCCTGGAAGACTTTGTTATACAGTCCTTCCATTCAATTTTTATCATACAAAGTAGTGCTCAAAATGAGTGTATGCAGAGCAATCGTTCTTGACCATCGTTTCAGCGATTGTCGGAGTTTGAATCAAGCGGTGCATTGCCGACCACCACAAGCATTGGTATGACAGAGTCTCACGTGTCCAGCTATGGTCCGCTGACTGTGGCCGCAGGTTGCACCTCTACTATATCGCACTCTCATTCTCGGTTCCGATGTAGACGCAATCGATGGTCTTGCGGTGTTCCCTGTTGAAATATTCACCCAGGTCGCAGATACTAACTGCACCTACTGGAAAACATCCACCATGTCATGGCAAAGACGCTTGCACCAGAAACAATGAACACAATAATCCTTGCTTGCCCCCGTATTGACAACCTTTTCATGTTGCCTGCCGGAGACCTTCGTTCCACGGAACCGCACTCTAGATCTCCGGGGTTTGATGATCTGTCGCTCAGTGTCGCTCAGGCGGCTTCACTGCGACCTCAACCACATTATTGACCTCACATCAGCGTGCTCGTCTATCCTGCCTTGCTGCATCTCACACACCCAGAGCTAGCCGACGGGCTTGACCGGATTGACGACTCTGATGACGAAGCCCTCGAACGCTGGAGCATGCTCGCTGGTCTCCCAGCACTCACCCATCTGGCAGTGAACAGTTCCACAGACCTCGATGTCTACGTGCATCTCTTCTCTGTCTGCAAGTCACTGGATGCCCTAATTCTGCTGCGACTCCCGCCTTTGAGCAGATCAGCAGAGTTGGATATTCTCTGTGATAACCCGCGCTTCGTTATGATGCCGGTCGAGCACTATAAAGTGGACTGGCAGAGGGGTGTCCTTGTGGGTGACAACTATTGGGCTCGTGCAGATGTGTTCATTGCAAAGAGGATGTCCAGAGAAGATCATGCGTCGCATTTCCTGTCTCGCTTTGATCGTGTCTGAATACCGCACATCCCATCAGGTCGTTCGTTCTTTGTGGAAGACACGACAATTTAATGGGAGCAACTAATCAAACGAACTGTCGCTGTCCCTCCTGCGCTATTGTTATTTCTTGGTATTGTCCCCTGACCTGTTCATGTTCTAGCCACAGTACCAGCAGCATTTTTGTAATATATATATATCGGGTAACGGACTAGAGCACCTCGGACTGTGCCGCCAGTGATCCTTCCCCATTTCATACATCTCAATAACCCTGATGATTAATTCCAGTATCAATCCTGTGTCATCATTGAGTTTGTGCTGAGTGCTCGGATGCTTGCTCAGCCCCACGGCGGATTACCAAGCATGCAAATGACTTGGGGCTCCTGGGAGTGTGCTGAATAATCCCAGGATCAGTCATCGACAGTGGGCTCCATGCTCCATGCTTGCTCAGCCTCAGCAAACTCAATTATCAAATGTCCTAAGTACCAGGCTGCGAAACCCGGACTCCGATTATTTATCCAGCATAATATGCAAAAGGGTTTTCTCCTACACCCAACTTAATGGGTCTTTCTTCCTTCTGCCCTACACATTCCATTAACATTATATCTTAGAACCTTTTCGTAAGTACACATTCAGGAGCGTGATGAATCAGCCGCTTCCAGTTGACCACGGTAACCTCCAAAACACGGGATTCCGTAAAGCTTGGTATAATTACTTTGTATATGTCAGCGGTGTGACCCCAGTGCAACCATGCTTCCATCCCCCCTTCGATCCAAACTCTGCACACTTGCGGTGCTCTTCAATCTCTCTTCTATCTCTGTCGCATCTGGTCAATCCTGTGGCTGTTCGTCCACTATTCTCCCTATTCATGTCGACATGCTCCATCCAAAGGAGCCTACCGATTCAATTGGCGGACTCAAAAGCAATGCCAGCAGCCTCCGTCATCTAAACGAAACTTACGACGTCTTCAGTGTCTTCTGTCAGCCAAAGACCGCACAGCGTACAGGTCAGTTGAAACTTTGTTCTGGCGGGGTATGGGTTTGACTTTTTTGTAGATGTTGTACAGCTTCTGGTACGGTCTCATCCTTACGGGCAACCTCATCATTGAGCGTGGCACGCTGCTTACAATCCCTGGGGTTACAAGCGCGCGGGATGATACCCCACTCCAGTGGGGTGCCCTCGATCTGGATTACACCACAACAAACAATCACAGCATCTTCTACCCCACCGACCCGACCTCCTTCTCGCCTCGCATGCCCGTAGTCGAAGGACGTGGGCACGGTGGCCACATTCCCTCAATTGGGTGTCTCGTCGTTGACTGTGAACTACACGGGCCCCATCGCAAAAGTCGTTGGCTCGGAGGACCAGGGATTTTGCACCGGGACGGATCGATGTGACGATGTTGCGGTGTTGACTGCAACAGAGTGAGTCCTATGGCCAGAGGCAAAGAGCTTTAGAGTTACTCTGGCGTCGGGTTTGGGGCTGGGTTTGGGGCTGGGTTTC
>JARGXW010000275.1:0-183230 GCA_029204085.1 Mycena sp. CBHHK59/15 | reverse complement strand
TCAAGCCAGGCAATAAGTAACTTCAGGATCCAGAGCCTATCAGGCATGTGAGCGACTGCAAGCGTCAAGCGAGTGGATGGAGTCAGGATACATCAGGAACTGGTCGAGCTTGCCCGCCAGCCGAGATAACGGCCGATGTCAAGCTTCTAGTGGCTGCCTAGTACTCTCTGAAGGGATACGAGGTGTCTGGAGCAATTATGTCTCATTTTCTGTGCTAATATCAGGTCCCTACCGCTTCATAAGCACCCTTGTTCGGTGAAATATGCAAGGAACACGCTCATGTTATTTTTGAACTTTCCGTGAACGTACGGTACGTAGCTTAGCTTACTTAACTTAACTTTACTTAACTGTACTTAACTTGTACTTTCACTTTACTTTACTTGACAATTTAACGTGCCCTGCCAAGAGTAAAGTAAAGTTAGTTTTGTAAGGCCAAGTTAGTTTGCACAAGTAACTTAGTGAAGCATCGTGATTCGGTAAGTGCGTCCAGCCCACCAAGTTCATCGCCAAGTTCGCTGGCGGTGACAGCCGAAGTAACTTGATGTGACTTGCCTAACTTGGCCCAAATTGATCGCATAAGTTAGTTTGTCCAAGTTACTTGATGTAACTTGGGCGCCGAAGTTCAGGAAAGGAAAGTAAAGTAAAGTAAAGTAAAAGGAAAGTTACTGGCAAGGTATAGGATTCCAGTTAAAGTGACTGATGAGATTGAGATGGCGTCCGAATCTAGTTCCGAGAAGGGAAACCGATCAAATTCCTACGTGACCGCACGGTACCTTACGGGCTGATTTTTCTCGCCATACGGTATAGTATACGGTACGGGGTCTTGGTACCGTAAAAGCGGTATTTTGCGGTGTACGGGGCTTGAGAATGGTGTCTGGCAAAACAAGGCTCCATCCAGATTCTGAGTTGAGATTCCACATTCCAGTTAAAGATGCCCAGATTCTGGTTTAAAATGCCACATTCTGGCCACATTCCTGTTTAAAACACCACATTTCAGCCACATTCCGGTTTAAAATGCCATATTCCCATAAAATGCCACATTCCCACCAGATTCCACCATGTTTCACCATATTCCGCCTTGTTTTGCCAGATTCTGCTTAGATTGCAGCTTAAAATGCCAGATACCAGCTCAAAATGCCAGATTCCAGCTTAAGATGCCAGATTCCAGCTTAAGATACCTTAAAACACCACATTTCAGCCACATTCCGGTTTAAAATGCCATATTCCCGCATAAAATGCCACATTCCCATCAGATTCCACCATGTTTCACCATATTCCGCATTGTTTTGCCAGATTCTGCTTAGATTGCAGCTTAAAATGCCAGATACCAGCTCAAAATGCCACTTTGCTGCCATACTCCACCTTATTTTGCCAAATTCCGGGCGGATATCTCCCTCTTTTTGCCATATTCCACCTCCTTTTGCCCTAGATACTGTTATTTGACAGGGAGCATGACACATGATTCAAAATACCATTTCGACATCTCTCTAACCCCTGGAAGTTTACATAACACCCAAATAGTGCTCAATCTCTGCATCAGCCAATAATTCCCACGATGGCTGGGTATCACTGCCATCAGCGGCTTGAGCATAGATCAAGCCATCAGCTGACATGATTCTATTCACTGATCCAGAGATCAAGCACTTCCTAGTAACACCACCCTCAAATTTTTTTTTTTTCAAAATCCACAGGTTTTGGTTCAAGATCACCATCAGTACTTTTGACAGATGGCTGCAGGATGCATGACACACCCTGAATTTTGCAATTGACAGGGGGGTACATGATGCATGTAATGCAGTACATAAGCACCATGTTCCATGATCAGATACCTAACAATTTGGCCCAGGGAATCTGGTTGAAGCTGACTAAGCGGAATATGGCTCCATATTCCAGGATTAGATACATAGGCTTCAAGTCCACTTGTGCTGCACAAGGTTAACTTGGTCGGTAATAATTAACTTGTCGACTGACTTGTGTCCTTGATGAGAGAATGGGATTTAGTAGTACGAGACAAATAATTCCATCCACCTGAATTGCCTCAGATGCAACATTTAACCAAGTTCCAGGAGTCCTTACGGTCTATATTCTTCACAGAGACACCCCACGATATGTTAGAGCAATTCCGCATCACCAACTAAAAAGAATTGCTCCGTAGATGCTCACCGACAATTTCAACAGCGACGACGATGCCAAGACCAGTGACGGCAGCCAAACGATGCCGAGCAACCCCGGGGACGGTGCTGAGCGCCTCCCGGGTGATCCCCAACACTCCAATAGCGCTCAAAGGATTTCTGGGTCATTCCTCTACAGTGGGATGGGTGAGTGTAAAGGGGCCCCAGCACAAGTTAATCCCGCGCAAGTTAACCAAGTCAACCCTGCCAAATTCAAACTCCGCTTTGGTGCGCAAGTCAATCTGCCAAGTCAATCGGTTATCCCTCCAGTCCTGTGGAGGACTGAGTGATGTACCACTCAAGATGCGTATTGTAGACAAGAGCCGGTAACGCAGAGTTCCACGAGGTTGTATGTCAGAGTAGGTCATGGCGTTGACAGAGAGGACATTCACAAAGATCATTGCGTGAGAGTGGCGGGACACAGTAGGGGCGGGAGGCGGCGCGATGGGCGGGAGCAACAGCGATGGCGGGGATAACGGTGGCGGCTCCAGGACGAGCGCTGAGGACGTGGTGGGTCAGGAGGTGGGCGAGATACACAAGGGGGCGGGAGGCGGCAAGATGAGCGGGAGGAACAGCGATCGCGGGGGCAACGGCGGCATTGGCGGAGGCGGCAGCGGCAGCAGTGGCGGCGGCTTCAGGATGAGCTGGGGACGTGGTGGTGGGTCGGGAGGTGTGCGTGGGTATTACAGTGGCTGGCAAGATACAACAGGGGGCGGGAGGCGGGCCGATGGGCAGGAGTAACAGCGATGGCGGCGGCAACAGTGGCGACGATGGCGGGGTCAACGACAGCGGCTTCAGTAACAGCTGGGGACGTAGTGGGTCAAGAGGTGGGCGTGGGTCTCGAGTCAGTGGTGAGCTACAGTAGGGGCGGGAGGCGGCGATGGGCGGGAGCAGCGGCGATGGCGGCGGCGACAGCGACGATGGCGGCGGCTTCAGGACAAGCTCGGAGCTGGGGACGTGGTGGTAGGTTAAGAGGCGGGCGTGGGTATCGGAATGCGCCGGAGATCACAGCCGAACCGCGGTTTTCAATTTGAATCGAACCGCGTAGCTCTCGCCTACCGTAGTTTCGTCCTTGGCTGGAAGAATTCTGTGGGAGGGGAAAGTCCTCACAAGCCGACCGACGTCCGCAGAGATCTGCATGGGTGCGCGGACGCCCAAATCCGCGGACATGTGCGGATGCAGGTCTTACATCGTTTATGCAGAGGACCCCTCGGAACGCATGAAATAATATTAGCTCAACTTAAGTTCCGAGCGGTGGAACCGAATACAAAACTTAAGTTCCGCCGCCCTGCGCCTGTATGGGTGGCTGATGCCCCCCTCTACTCTCGTGAAACTTAAGTCCCACATGCGACTTAAGTTCTGCGGAGCTGAAGTCCTGACTGAACTCAAGTTCTACTAATCACAAAAGTTCCAGAATGAGCTAATGAAAATGGTAGAATATACATACAATTAATACAAGAGTTGTCATACACGATTACTTGGGTGCCTATACATTATTTTTATCCGTCTGAACTTAAGTCCTGTATAACTTAAGTTCAGGAAACAGGGAAAGAGGGAGAATATGGAAGGCAGGATAAAGGGAGCATGCATGGGGTGGCAGACAACATGGTGTGCAGAGGAGCAAAAGCGTGGGAGGGAAGGGGGGCCAAGAAAGAGGAAAAGAAAGCACAAAGGAACTCACAGTTCGAGCGGCCTTGCAATCTTGTCGTGGGGGGGGGGGGGGGGGGGGGGGGGGGGGTGGTGTGTAGGGAGTGATATACGACAAAGGGGTATGCATGTAGGTGTTTCATTGACGATGTGCGTGCGAGGGCCGAGGGAGCTGAGAAGCAAGTCAGGTGAAAGGAAGGCGTCTGAAGAAAGACAAGTCATCACACCTGTCCCCTCTCCTTCTTTCTCCTGTCGTCTTGTTTGTCGGCAGCGCCATGGGTAGCATTGTACAGTCTGAATGAACGGCAAGAAAAATGTTGTCGCTGAGGCAGCTAAGAGCGGCGCCTGGTACTGGGCCTGGCTTCATAAGACAGTTGGTTGGTCGGTGGTGGGCGTGGCATGGTGGTCAGGAAAGAGAGAAGGGACCGAGTAACACGTGATGTTCTTGAATCACAAGGGTGGCACTGTTGACTGCCAAACACCGCAGGACACATCACTTCGACTTAGCTCTGACTTCGATAAGCTCTTCTTGACATTCACTCTCGCATAAAAATCTAGACTTTGTTCATATCATCCGGTGCAAGGTCAACCTTGGTTGCACTGTCCACTGAAGTCAACGATGTTCCGGCGCCATTCTGGTATGCCACCCTTGTGCCCAACTTGTGCCACCCTGTTCATAAAACATTGCATAGTGTTGAGAACTCACTATGCGACTCCATAGGTCTCCAGTATTGTTTATCCTTGCCAGGGGTGAGTTTCTGGGTTGTGTCCTCATTTTCCCCCAATATTAACAACACTTTGCCGATTCATGCCACATTCCGGAACTCAAGTTGTACAGGAACTTGAGTTCGGCGAGAACTTAAGCGCTCGAGGAGAACTTCAGTTCGGGACTCAAGTCTTAAATGCTATCCCCATATATACATATGAACTGAACTGCAATTGCATACTTAAGTTCTGGCAACCAACTTAAGTTGTCTGCATGACTTGAGTTCATACCTAACACTGAAAACTTGACTCCCAATGGATACATGGTTATGGTATACCTATGGTACAGCTCTACTGTATATTAGCAGGACTTAAGTTCTATAGAAACTCAAGTCCTCCATGCGGTCGAACCGCCTAGGACTTAAGTGGAGCTAATAAAGTATGGGAACGCAGTGAGCGGTGTAAGAGTGGGATTTGCCAGCAAACCGCATGTGTTACACAGGTTCTGGTGCCAAAAAAAGAGCAGGAGTAAGGAATGAAGGAAAGTAGATGAGAGTCCAGCAGGGACTGAGGCAATATAGAAAGGATGTAGAGATAAAAATGATAAGAGCACCCCATGACATGCTCCCATAAGTGGTTCTTGTGTTCTCCCAACTCTTCTATGACCTCCTATTATTTTCTATCCCAAGTTTCTCCTCCATCCGGGCCATCCGTGTTATCAAGGCCGCCATGTTTACGTGCTCAGCCGTGTCAATGGGAACCGTATTATATGCCGTCGTGAAAGGAGAAAATTCCGTAGCTTCAATATCTACTATGCAGTGTGATCAATAGGAGTTCAGAAGTAAATTCGAGGTTGCTCCTTGCCTTCAAAACTACACTTAGTTTGATGGAGAGGTACCAATAAAGGAGTGTTGGAATCTGAGTTAATTGAGATTGGTGGGCAGACAGCTATCAATTGTGGATGTACCTTTGTCAGGGGAGCCGAGAAATGCCCGGGCAACGACGGAAAAAATTGTCCATACCGTGGAGACCATCGCAAATGTTGACACAAATATGCTGGTGATCGCTGACCCCAAAGGCTTTAATCGTGGGACAGGTCGAAGATATTCAAAAACAGGGATCCGATCAGTTTTGTTGATAGCAAGGCTGGAGTTTTGCCATTGTGCTATGATTGTGTCATTCGAAGGAGCAGCACGCATTCTATCGGCAACGGATAGTGTTATTGTGCCGAATGGTGTGGAGGCGTCGCCAAGGAGAAACTGGGGAACCTCGACCGGGGTGATGCTCCTGTTGAACATCTCGGGCGAGTTATCAATCTGATTCTCAAGGATGACCCCCAGATCCCGGCGCACAACGTGATAAGAGACTTGGAATAGATTTTGGAATGTTGTGTCCAATGCAGACAAATCCTGAGACCCAATGTAGCCCTGCCGATAGATAGGATCCAACCCAGCAAACAGATCAGTGGTGTTGGGACCTGTCCAGGTATACGGGATGCCCCAGGGTGACGTGATGCTGTCGTGTTCTGCACGCTTCCAGAAAGCCCAACAAAGCGAGCAGGTTGTGTGCTGCACGGCGGTTGCAGAGATTCACAGACTCCAGCTTGAGATCCTCATCCGACATGGCGGCGATGGCCCAGTGCAGTTGCAGCATGGCCGCACAGTCACCGTGACTGCACCATTTCCAGATGGCACATCATCAACGCCTAATACGCTGCGACTCCAAGTCAATTACAGCGCACAGGCAGTCTGATTATCTGCCTCACCCATACCACAAGGCTTGTTGCTTGAGTGACTTATCAAGGATTGCAGTTTCAATTTTTGCTTGCACTCACCAAGTCAGCCCCGAAATTGTCAAATAAGGGAAAAGTGTCCAGGCCGCCATGCAGAAGGCCCCAACTCATCTGAAACAGGGTTGGGCTCGTACAGGTTACAAAGCCCTTGAGGTAATCAGCAGAGGAAGCATTATACGTAGGTTGGACTGACCGAGATTGCATACAAGTAGTATTGATAGACCGTGGTTGACTCCCCTAGGTTACGGCCAACGGTAGCCGTGATATTTGTCTGGATAATGATTTAACTGGTGTTAGGGGAAAAGTGGACTGGCACGCACAACATCGCAGCTGCTGGAGAACGGATTGTTGTAATACGGGAATGAGAAGACTGGCCGTCCGTTTTCCCCTGCATCGAATGCGCTGGTGATCGTGTAGGCGAAGACAGAGTTGTTGAGTCGGAATGTTTGGCCTACATTCATAGTTACAGGTGCAAATGTGCCTGTGGGATCATGCAGGAATGAAGGGATTATGTTGCTCATGGGCAACCCAGGAAGCGTGGCATTGGGAAAGTAGGTGAATTCCTGTACAGTCTCATAGGCTGATAAGGGAACTAACAGTGTGAGTTAGCACAAGTTGTTTCAGTGCAGTTGATGGCGGGGTTACCATTCAAACAGGTGAGAAGAGCGGCACTCGCAAAGAGGAGGAACAGTGCGAGTGGTGTTGTCCAGCGCCAAGGATATGCTGCAGTATTGGTTGAAAATACAGACAGTGTTTTGAGCATGACACTTACGCTTTTGGGGAATATAACCAATTCTATAATCAGCGATGAAAGCGGGCAAGTATCGGAGGCGGGCCATAGGACGGAAAGATGGATGTCAATCTAGCTTTGAGGAAGGCTTTCCTTATAAGCTATTGCGGGTACGAATTAGTTGCCATTGAAACTCGAAAAAATAGACTGTGAGAACATCGGGAGTTATACACTTTGCTCGCACGCGCTCGTACGCGCGCGTGCACGAGCGCACAAGACATCAAAAGATCGCGCGTATGCGCGATCACGAGCTATGTCCTAAGTACGCACCCTCTCTTGCGATTGTGAGTGATGGAGCTGGGTTTATGTCACCCAGCGGTACCAGTGGTATAATCACGGCACGTAGTAGGCACGCAGGCGTATATGGGGGGTATATTATACTCGCGTGGTCCACAACATGAACAACGAGTTTACCGAAGACAAAGGTTCTGATGTATCAGAGGTCCTATGATCATCGGAGGACCATGATATATCCGATTCTGATATATCAACTCACCTTCCTTTCCGCTACGCCGCTCGCCCCACCCGAATTCGGCGCCCACCGTTGGCCCGCCTGACCGCCCCCAATGATGGCGCCTTGATGGCGCTCCACTGCCACTCCAAAAGGGTCGAATTGTTTGAAGAACACAGAAAACAGAAAGAAATAATGCGATTATGTTCACAGAAGCAGAACCGATTTGAACGATGATCAAGGGGCCTCCTTCGCGGAGCTGACGGGAGAAGAACAAGGGGTCGAAACAGGTTGACAAACACGGTAATACTGTGATTACAGTTATGGACGCATTGGGCTCCCAATCTGCTATTAGTAGGATTCGTGTAGGATCTATTGTCATCATGTGGATAACGGGCCTGGAGGCTTGATGCTGAGAATAGACCGCTCTAACCGCCTGGCTGTGTCAATTAAATCTTCCTATTATTGGTCCAGTTATTTCGCCGAGCTCTGGTGCTCCGAAGCGGAGACGATTCGAAGGATGACCAAGGGGTCTCCTTCGCGAAGCTGACGGGAGAAGAACAAGTGGTTGAAACAGGTTGATGAACACGGTGATAATGTGACCACAGTTATGGACGCATTGGGCTCCCAATCTGCTATTGGTAGGATTCGCGTAGGATCTATCTGTCGTCATGTGGATAACGGGCCTGAAGGCTTGATGCTGAGAATAGACCGCTCTAACCGCCTGGCTGTGTCAATTAAATCTTCCTATTAAAATTGGACTAAATTGAAGATTTTGGACCTACAGTTCGGCCATTGAGAATGGGGGGGGGGGGGGCAGGCCACTTGTACATGATTTGTAGGACCCTCAAATAACTCAATATTAGCAGAAATGAGGGCAGGAATCGAAGCCATTTGAGCCACTAGCCATCAATTTGCGCAATGCAAAAAGCCATCAGATGGCTTGAATGGCTGCAGCGCAAACACTCTATTATTGGTCCAGTTCTTTGCGCGGATCTCTGGTGCTGTCTATATCGTCCATGTGTGGATTGCAGACGACGCTCACCGAGATGATCGCGCAGATGTTTCTGGATCCCAACTGAATCCTTCTTTCTTTATACCATCTTCGCAAATGAAGTGGAACTAAAATATCCTCACTTCTGTGCGATCCCCACTGCAGGTTCGGTGTTCCGATGGCGTCGACGAGGAAAATCAAAAATCATGGTCCTGTCAACTTCAGTCCATCGGATGTATAGCTACGGCTCAAATAGCGTAAAGTCAGCAAATGCCCCAGAAAGGGATTCTCCAAACTCAGACCTCTGGAAGACAGCACTCCCTCCTGGTTTTCAAATCGCAGAACTGTGAGTAACCCATAATATTTCACCGCAATACCCTATTAATCATTCAACAGGTCGGGACCCTTGGTATCTGTGTCCGGGAACATCCTGATATTTTTTCTAACCGTTGCGCAGATAGTCGCATATCTATTACATTGGGGACTGTTCGGCACTCTCACCATCCAACTATGTAAATTTGTTTCAGCCGACACAGTGGTGAATTTGCCCGACATTATCACCTGTGTATTCCTTGCAGGCATTCAAGCTGTGCATTTTCTCTGAATTGGGACCTGTGTCATAGTTCTGACAAAAATTTGAGATGGCGTAAAAGTCATCTGGTGTGGAACCCATCCATTTCTTTCGAGTCATTGAGTGGTGCTGTTTTCCTTGAATAACAAGCCACTTGCACATACAGTGTAGTACCTAGTAATGGGACGACACCCCGTAATGGGACAAAGGCATTTTCTCGCCGCTATAGATACCCTTTACCCCGATTCTTTTGCATACAGTAAGTATAACATATAAAGAACATCATATCAAAATACGCGATCTCATTGTAGAGCAAAATCAATCCGAAAAGTCTAGAAAAGTGAAATCAAATCTGACCATCGACTTTGAATATCTATGGCACATATACTGTAAAAAACATAAAAAGGTGCACAACCTCACAATATTGGGTGGAAAATGCTGCAACCTGAAGAAAAACTGGTAAGAAAAGCACCACTTGTACTTGACATGGCGAGAAAAGCACAACTCGATAAACTCAGCTCCCAAAATTCACCACATCCTTCTGCAGCTAATTCCGGAGCACAAGCAGAAAACATGCACGAAGAAAAACAGCCACCCCTGAAACAGTTCTGAGAAAAAAAAGCACATCTTTCAACCACCCTCACAAAGACACAACTTTAGTATTCTCGGAAAGGTGCAACTTTGATTATTGCATTCTTACCGGGCGGATGTATGTCCGATCATTGATGTGCCCTGACAAGATGTTGCATTCTCCCTTTTAAGGAACAAAATCCGCCATCGCGACTGGAGGTTGTCGCTTGAGCTTCTCGGAGAGTAGTATAAATCCTTGTAACTGCCTGGATATCCTAGCTATCATCCTGCACTATTTTTGGCATGATTATCGGCCCATTCCAGATGCTGAACATCTGTATGGCCCGATGTGACACCGGAATTTTCCGTCCCCATAAATCACCCTCGCATGAAAACCTCTCACGGAGATCGAATACTTTTGAATCCATATACAGTGTATCTGTAATCTTTCATGATTTATAGCATCATATCTAATATTTTTTCGTTTAGCTTCGACTTTTCGTTTAGAAATTTTCATGAACTACGTACGCATTTGACCATGAAAGTATTGGATTTTTTGAGCAAAGGATGGCGTAGGACAGCAACAAAGACACGTAGGTAGCGTGGGAATGTGAGACGGTTTTGGGCCCCATCTGAATTGATGTTTCTGCCGTATTAAACAAGAATGGACGACGCCAGAGTCGTTGTAATTGTATACTACCAAATCTACCTTTTAAATGAATTCCAGGTCAGTTGAAAGCCCGGACTTGACACACGCAAATCTGAACAGGGTGCTCGCACTGCTAACATGGCCAAGAAGGCAATGAGCATGGCGTTCACTTTTTCGAAGGGACCGGGTCCAATCAATGACCCGATAAGATATCCACAAAAGCTGGCTCTGGATCATGAAATTTCGAGAGCCATTGTGATCGTGTTGGCTTAATTTGGTTCCGGAACCGGGACATGCCGATCATGGAGATCTTGACTCATCCAGAAACTCTACTCCTAACACCCATTATGAGTTCCGATGATGTCCACAATTTCCTCATGGAGGCCCACCGCATTTCGCAGGAGGCCCAATTCATCGTGGACTCGCTTCCGAACGCTGAACAACCTGCAGTGGAGCGTGTTTTGCACCAGCTCAGTGCAGTCCGTACTATCCTAACTCGACTCGACGACCCTCATTCGGACCCAGAAACTATTACCGCACTGGAAACCTATGTCAACAGCCTTATCGATCCCCTTGAGGATTTCCTAACGAATCCACCACCTCCCCCCACACACCAATATCCCATTGCATCCCACTGGTCGTCGCGGCCGTCCCGCATATCAACTCGATCTCGACCGAGCGCTGTTGCTCCACGATTTAGGCAACACCTGGCAAGATGTTGCAGGTGCCATGGGGGTCACTAGACCTACTATTTACAACCATTTGGACCGGGCGGGTCGCTCCACTGCTCGCAAGGAGTGGACAGCGATTTCGGATGAAGATCTCGACGAAAAGGTGGCAGAGATCTCTCTGTTTCATCCCTTCTCTGGCTCGGCAATAATCTTGGGGCATCTGGAGGCACAAGAGGTTCATGTTCCGAAGAAGCGTGTGCAGGACAGCTTGAGGCGAGTGGATGAAATCGGTGTTCTAGTCCGGTATGTTCTTTCGTGCGCTGAAATCAGTGCCCTTCAACTCACCGAAATTTCCAGGTGGTCAGGGATAATTAAAAGACGAATATATAAGGTCAGAGGTGCAAATGCTCTCTGGCACAATGACGGCAATGAGAAGTTGCGCCCGTGGGGCTTTTATGTTCACGGGTGTATCGATGGTCACTCACGCCTGATCATCTACCTTGAATGCCGGTCAAATAAACGAGCGAAAACTGTCGGTGACCTGTTCCTGGCTGCAGTCGCTGTGTTTGGATGGCCCAGCCGAGGTCGTGGGGATTTTGGGAAGGAGAATAATGAGATGGAGCGGCTCCTCATAGCGCACTGGGGGGCAGCACATCGCGCTTATCTGCGAGGAAGGTGTGTTGGCAACTTATATGACAAACTTCCGCTGAATTGACGTTCAGATCTCTCCATAATATTCGCATTGAGCGTTTGTGGAGAGACATTTGGAAGGACACGATGGAAATGTTCCGTCAAATTTTTATCTACCTTACAGATCATGATCTGCTGGATATGAAGAACGCAGTACACCGCGCTTGTCTCTTTCTGGTCTACCAGTCACGCATACAGGCTTCGCTCGATCGCACCCGAGATGGCTGGAACCATCACCAGATTCGCACGGAGCGCAATACAACACCAGTAGCGTTGTACGAGCTCAGCCGAGAGGCTGCTATCAACCACGGCTTTTGGACTGGGGATCCCGGGGACGATGCTGCGCGCGTCGCCAACGACCCATTGTATGGTTACGACGGCGACGCTCCGCTACCGCCCCTGGGGAGGCTGATGATGTGGTGAACACCTCAGCAACACCGGTTGGGCCTGAGGCAGAGCGCGAGGCTGGAATTTGCGTGAATGACGATGACGAGTTGGCTGCGGTCAAAGAGCTCATGCCAGACTTTGACTTCGAAGAGGATGACCAAAATTGGGGAATCGATGTATATTGCCGGGCTGTAGTAGTACTGATTACAATAATGGGACAAGATTGAGATTACATCGGCTTTTTGAGGTTAAGGATCTGCGAAATTGTGGTCGTGACTTTGCGCCAAGCGTCGCTTTGAGTTCCGTTCTGGTCAGGGTGGTAAATCTGGTGGAATACAAGGTCAATTAAGAAGGAAGAAACCAAAAATCACTTACGAGACTGAGCTTAAGGTACTGGGTACGCGGACTTAACCCGAACAAAAGAGTTGGGTTTGGGCGCCGACTCTCCACAGGATGGGGGAAGCGTGACAGCAGACGCCTGATCAGCTCAGACCAGGATAGGTTCATCAACTGTTCAGCGTCCCAAACCTCACGGTCAACCCCAGATTCAGGACGAGGATTTTTCTGTGCCAAAGGAAGCGGGAGAAACTGTTCCCAGAAACGTGCATCACCCCAGCCATTGCCAGGCTTATAGCCCGGGGTGCCGCGATATGACGGCTTGGGCTTGGGGCGAAAATTGTATCCTGACGATGGGCCGGCAGTGGGCGGTGACCTCGGCGGCGGTGGCGCGCTGGAAGAAGGCTGTGGCTTCGGCGGGGGCCTCTTCTTGGACTCCTCTGATTGGGCGGCCTTACGCTTTGGCGGTGGAGCGCTCTCAGATTCCGACGCTGATGCAATGGGTATAATCAGTTGTAAACCCCAATATTGATATAGCAACGCACTGGATTCGACGAAAATTGGTTTCTTAGAGCGACTCTTTCTGCGCTTGGTCCGTCTCGCTGAAGATTCTGCCTTGAGCGCTTCATCCGAGGAGGCTATGTGGAAGCATGGTTCAAGATTTTCAAGATTTATTACCGAACGAAAGCGCCTACATATGCGATTGCGCTCGGTTCCTTATTACCATGTCCTTGTCGAGCTTTCGTTGCCTCCGCGGCCGAACCGGGATCTAAGCAATGGTAAGCATCAGACTCGAACGATAAACATGAACCGGAGCACCGTCGTCATCACTCTCATCGCTACTACTCTCAAACTCCGACTCGCTGCTGCTGAAAGCGAACAAAAGATATTTATAAATCATAAACATGAGGCCAACTACTGCCCCTACATCGACGCCTTCTTCTTCTCGTCTGTACTCGCTCCAGCGCTGCGAGTGTTGGGCTGAGATGAATAAATCAGTTACGGATCGGAAGAGAAAAATGGAGACACTCTACCTTCGAGCTGCCGCCAGTGTTGGGTGGCGCAGAGTGTGTATGAGAGTGAGGACCAGATGTATCGCCTCCAGACTGCAGCCAAAAAATAATACAGTGAGCCGAGGACGGTTCTCGAGAGATAGATCATACCTTGACAAAGGAGGTACTTTTGCGCGCCAATCCGGCGCAACAAAGACTGACATCGTTTAGGATGGTGTCATACTCGAGGTGTTCAAGCTCGTCCAGGACACAACAGACGATGTGTTCGTAGAAATACGGTAAGCCGTGGGGACCATCGATGAGAACGTCTTTAGACATCTGCTTCGACTCTTTCACATGGCCGAATACGGTGGCGAGCCCAAAGGCGAGCGATGCGGCTGAATCCCGATGGACATCGATACGCTTGAGTGCCTCGAACATACGATTATTGGGAAGACCCATCTTTATGATACGGTGAGCGCGGACACCGACAGATCGAGTGAACTTCGAGTTCCCGGTACGGAACAGCACTTCGTTCAAGTCGCGGCAGCCCTTGGGATCCCACAACCACCGAGGGTGCTTGAACCGAAAGTGCTGCAAAGAGAAGAGCAGCGAGCGGGACGCGCTGTGGACCTCTGCAATAGCAGCAAGACAAAAGTCATCGCCTTGGACCATATGATGTGTGTTATCGATTCCGACATAGATTAGATCGAAAATTGTGATTAAAAAATCGATCCCCCCGGGACCAATGAAGAAGAGAGAGTCAAATTCCTCTTCATCATCGTCCGAAGCCAACTGGGTCGAGGGACGGGGTAGTGCAGTTCCGACGGCGAGCAGAGGCTCAAGATGAACGAGGAAACGGGGGCGAAAGTACTCGTAGAACATTTGAACACTTATCATGCTCCCAAGAGTCATCGCCATCATGTTCCAGTTTTTCGAGTTCGTTGTACTCTTGAGGAATTTTCTCAAGCCACTGGCAATGTTGGATGAGATTCATTGAGCGTCTAAAGCCAGTCCGAACTCACCCAATCCGATGCAGCTTTCGGTTTGGTCATGTTCTTCAGAAGGCGCTTCATTTGAACATGCTCCGCGTGGACGGGCGCGGATTCATCGATATCGTCATGAAAGCGAAACGGCGACTGCAACAAATCAGGTTGATATCTTGCCAGCGAAGGAAACCGTACCTGTTGTCGGGCCTTTCCTTTGCCCTTGTAGTCCTTCTTTCCAGAAGCGTTAGCGCCCTAGAAACCGAGGTTGTATCAAATTGAAACCGCACTTGCGATGAAATGCGACTTTACCTCTTCTTGTGCCTTGGACTTTCCTCCGCGACCATCCCTGCTCGGACCGCTTGAACGCTGGAAGAACATGTTAGCTCGAATTCCGCGGCTGAGAAACATGACTTGCATGACCGTAACGATCCGTATCGTCAGGTTTGTCTGTGCCGTCGACGTCGCTGTCGACGTCGCTGTCGCCGGCCATCTTGGTGTCCTGGAGATATATATGAATGCAGATATAATAGAAGAAAGAAACTGGTTACATCGCCGTGTTCCTGAGCCCCTACATCCTTGTGCCCTTTAGATTCGTCCTCCTTGGGCGCCTGCAATCGAATCAGTTAAAATCATGAACGCAACTGGAAGTAACAACCTTGGCTTTCGGTTTGTCTTTTTTCTCCCGATTTTCAATGGCCTCGTCAGAGGACATGGAGACGTCCTAGCAGATCAATCCGTCGGGCGCAAGGCCGAGACGCTAATATACACACCTCGTCCCGCGTGCCGGTCGGAATCTTGCTTTTATCTTTGCCGAACGACTCGGACGTCTAAATTATTTTGTATGTCAACAACGATACATGTAAGAGCGAATGCAGACCTTCTGCTTCTTGGTTGGACAGGGATCTTCCTCGCTGGATGAGGTCGACGCATCCTGCGCATGTGCGTGAGCCAGTTGCATGAGAGCATTGAGCAACGGCCTTACCTTGTTCTTTGCCTGAGGGCGACGACTGCCAGAAGCCTGCATATGCGAGAGTGGTGAGGTTAATCAATGCACAGAATACTATCGACATACCTTTTTAGCTGCGGCTCCATTTCCTTCGCCGTCAGACAAATCTGGAGCCTGAGCAGATGGTTTCGCTGTTTTGCGCGGACTGCGGGATGGCTACACCGCTATGAGTTAGCGGGACGAGTAAGGGATGAAAAAGGGACTCGCCTTTCCGAATGAGGCGGCGTCTCCCTCGGAGTCTGACTCGGTGCTTGAATCTTCGGAATCGGGGTCGAGATCCTCGACGAGACTGTCGGATTGACAGATACCGTTCAAGGTAAGGTTCGGACCCGTAGGATTGAGCGCAATGAAGACAAGGGACTTGAATGCCCGACCCGCGTGGCGAATAGTGGTGTCTGCAAGAGATCTGGGCAAATGATGAACAACCGGAATAGGTGACCAACGGAAAGTCTCACCTGTTCCAGTTCATCTTGTTCAACACTTTCGTCCCTTTGATAGGGCAGAGCAGGGACTTCACGCCTTTCTTCTTCTTCCATTCGCCAGAAACTCTTTTCATGGCCGACTTCACACGTAACAAACGAAATCCGTACTCAGCGACCTCGGGTATATCTTCAAACGCGTCGAGAACCGCATCGCGGACTTCGTCGGGAGTAGCGTCGGCTGGGATCGAAATCTTGCGCATATAACCCTCGTCGGCGAGGTCGTTGAGCCTTACATCAATCATTAGACAGGTAAGGCGTAAAATGGAATAAACTCGTACTTGTTGGCGTCAGGTTTCACGTACTCCCCACGGGCTACTAACTTGGTGCCTTCGACAACGATGACAGTGTACTCCTGCATCACCCGCTTTTTCTCCCTTGGAGCGGCAACCGACGGCGCTTTCTCCTTGGTGGCGGCCTTTGGAGGGTGACGGTTGCGCCTTTTGGCCTTAGAATCGTACGGGTTAAGGTCGCCGTCGACCTGGGACTGAGTGAGAGGGAGTTTATAACTGGATGTAAGGCAGGAGGACCATGATAACACACCTGCTGAGCCGGATGGAAGATACCGGCGGGCATGTGAGCCTTGATGTCCGCTTGGCGCTTGTTGGCGACATCTCTGAACGTACGAGGCGTCGGCCTGGAGCCGTTCAGCGTACTCTGAGTCGCTGTCACCTTTGGTGCCGTTGGCTGTGGCTCAACGGGACCTTCCTTGGGCTGGGGACCCGCAGGAGCCTCGGACGGGGTAATAGAGGGTGCAAAGTCGGGCTATCGGCACGGAAGATCAGAGAGGGGGCATCCGTCAACAGGAGACCTCACCAGGCGATGCTGCCCAGCATAGCAACCGCAGACTGAGCACTTTACCCCTCGAAGTGACGCTCCAGAGGCCAAATTCTCGCAGAAGAAATCACTGCAGGAGGCAGTACAATCGTTATTGTTGCACTTGCCGACGTTATCGAGGGTCAGTGCCATTCTCTTGGTCACAGAAGAGGTGGGGGGAGGAAAGAGATAGGAGACAAATAGGAGATCACGAGCAAGAAAAAGATGGAAAAAGTATGGCGCCATTTGAATCAGATTGAAAGTCCGACAATTGGAAATCGGATTGCCAAGGCAAAGTCCTCAAGTCACAAAGTCCAAGTTGTGTTGTTTTTCAACTGTGTTTCGGCGACGCGTCGCGACTCGCGCGTTTGAGGTGGTTCGGAGCAAGTCGTGTCATTTTGTTCGCATCAGTACATGGTGCATCATTTTTCCAAACATGAACAACCCTTGTGTCTTTTCTCAAAGAAGTTGTTTTTTTTTCCCAGAAGCTCATGAATTATTTTACAGTATATAGCCCATAAATATCTTCATCTAAAATGGGATTAAAGCTCTGAGATTGGCATAGGGTATGCATGTATGTACGATACATGTATGTGTGATATACCGAGAGCGCGCAAGCAGAAATTGAGTGCTCCCCAAGGTGAATTTAGAAAATGGCTCGAAAACAGCATCAATCGAGATTGTCACGCTCGCACCTTCCCCATTTGGTCTCACTCATACTTGGAGTCGGTTTCGCGTGGAATGCGCCTCCAGTGCTGGTGGACTGTCTCTCTAGTCCCATCCCAGAGCTCACCTCCCACCGTGCCTATGAATTGCCGTGTTGCCGCCAATTCTTTGGCCAAGTCCGCCTCATTTTCATGCTTCTCCCATGATATGAGCCGGTTACCGACACGAAGAACAAGCTGGCATAAGTTGAAAAGCTGATGCTTGAGCTCAGTAAGCCTGGAGGTAGTATCCTTGAGATTCCGCTCACCATGGCCAGCCGATATCTGAGCTAAATAAATCAAAACACGGCCCAAAATTGCCTCTTGCCACTCACCTCACCTGGAGAATGGTCTTCCATGCGAGATCCAAGCGCAAGCAGGAGCAAGCATATGCAGCTCTCAAGGAGAAATGGATGCAGCGCGCCATCCAGATTTTTACTGAGGGTCACGGCTCCTCCTCGACACCCGCACCAAGTCTCAATGATGCGCTTGCTCAGGCCGAGAAGGAGTGCTTTCAGCAGGACAAGAAGAAGGTTGCACTCTCAAAGTCTACCTTACAACGGCGCGTCAATGGCGGGCAGAGTAGGAAGGAGGCCCACGAGCACGAGAGCTGGCTGACCAAAGAGGAAGCAGAGACTGTTGTCGCGTTTGAAATCGCATGCGCGGACCGGGGTTTCCCTCTGAACCACCGCCGGCTCAAAGAACACGTTGACCAGCTTGCCGGGGCGCGTTGGGGCGACAAATTCCCCGAGGCGGGCGTTGAGAAGCAGTGGACCAAAGACTTTGTGTCAGACCATTCTGACCAGCTTGGAACATATTGGTCGCGCGGCCTCAACAAGTCCCGTGCTCGCGCAGTCAATGCGACAACCAAGGCCGAGTATTTTGACCTTTTGGAGCGGGTTATTGAAGGGAACGGTGGAGATGACAGAATTCCCGTGGAGCTGATTTACGGCGCAGATGAGTCAGGCTTCCAGCTCGGAATTGGGCAGAAGGAGCGTGTCATTGGTGCTTGCGGCAAGAAGACCCAGCACCAACAACGAAGTGGGAATCGAGAGGATGTCACCGCGCTTGTCACTATCTGTGGAGACGGAACTGGCATTCCACCTGCAATTATCTACAAGGGTGACGGATTCCAGGTTAATTGGGTACAAGATAACCCTCTTAATGCTTCGTGAGTCTCTAGAAACCTTTACCATACATTGCTGATTGATTGGCGCAGTCTTGAGTACTCGAAGAAGGGATATACGGACGGTCAAATTAGTGTCGAGTGGATCAAGGACTTCAACAAACGTACGCGCGCCAAGGCAGCCGGTCGCCGAAGGCTATTACTTGTTGATGGCCACTCATCGCACTACACCGTAGCGTTTCTTCAGTACGCACGCGCGAACCAGATCGAAGTCGTTGGCTATCCTTCGCACAGTACCCACGTGTATCAAGGACTCGACGTTGTCATTTTCGCGGCCTTCAAGCGGAACTGGAGCGATGCGAGAGACCGTTGGGAGGCCAAGGGTGAGGTTGTTGACAAGTCGAATTTTCTCGCTGTGTACGCGGAAGCACACCTCAAAACGTTGATGCCAGAGAACATCAGAATGGCGTTCAAGAAGACGGGAGTGATCCCTCTTAATCGGGACGTCGTTACAGCCCAGATGATGGCTCCGAGCTTGGAATCCTCATCGCACGGGTCCCTTCCTGTGCCACAGTCGAGCCCGCTAAAAGCCATGTCGAGCATGATTGTCGATTACTTGGACTACCAGAAGATACAAGCTGAACCATGTGAGGACGATGACGAGCTCCCAACGCCAGCGCCCTCCTCGGAAACCCCGTACTTTGTCCGGGCAGCTGTCGATAGCCTGTCGGCAACCTCTAAATCATTCCTCACGACATCATCTCCTTTGAAGGCTTCCTCCGTCCCTCCCATGTACAAACCCTTCACCATCTCCCCAATGAAACCTGGCTCGCGCTATGCAGAGCTGCTAGAAAGACCTGTTCAGAGTGCTCGGGAGCAGGAACTTGTCGACGCACTGCGGGCATCAGATAATCGTGACACCAATCGCAAGCGGGCAATGGTCGAGATGCAAGCCAGTGTCATCCTTTCTGGGATGTACGCGTCGCGTGCCCAAACCCAGGGGAGACAAAGAAGTCGCGTCAGAAGGGGAAGAGGAAGATGGGTGACGGAAAAGCGAAATATTTCACAGGCGATGAGTTTTTCCAGCTCGCGCTTGATGATGAGTGCCGGCAGAAGGAGGAAGAGGAGGGGAAGGGGCAGAGGAAAGCAGCACGGGATGCCCACGGTCTGAGGCTGGCAGCATGGAAGAAGGGGAACAAGCGAATAAGAGAGCGGAATGAGGTGAAGAAGGTGACATTTGCGGCTGATTTGGCGGCGTGGGAGGTGGAGAAGCAAGAAGCCAAGCAGGAGAAGCGCAAGGCGGATTGGGAGAAGCCGAAGTGGAAGGATTACAGCCCGGAAGTCTTACTGGTAAGGCCCACCAAGGCGGACAAGGACGACGACGAGGATGACGAAGAGTCCGAAAATGGTTCTGATGCGGTAGATTAGATGTCGGTAGTGAATAGCCGATGCCACCTGGCGTGACTGTGATGCGTCCCATTGCCACATTGGATTGATAGTGACATTTGACCTTGATCCTGGCCGATATAGGCCAATTCCCCATGGATAGATCCAAGATGTTGCACCAACCCTCATTCAGGCCAATAGTTTTGATCGGCTGACTCAGTTTTGGTAGAAACTGTCATATTTTGGTGCATAACTCGGCAAAAGATTTGACCGTCCCATTACTAGGTACTATACTATAAATATTCTAAACCTCCCTGAGTTGCGTGATTTTACGCAAAAACACTGGAGTAGTGTGAAACATAATGATGTTACACTATTACAGCAATATCTTTTGTGCTTTTCACGAGCTTTCTTCCCAAGTAAACAAATTAACACAGCAATATCTTTTGTGCTTTTCACGAGCTTTCTTCGCAAGTAAACAAATTAACACAGGATCTGCGACAAGTTGAAATTGATGGACAAATGACCTACGATCCGAACTTCAGAGTGTCTAGTGCCGAAAATGGCTTCCGCATCTTTGCTGGGGATGATTCAATGCATGAGATTGCTGCAAGACGACAAGGCCAACTTGAACCACCCCTGAATTTAACAACCGCTTTTGTGCATATCAAGGTCATGCGGGCTGGTCAGTATGACCCTCAAATTATGGCAAGATTCAAAATTGTTTCAGATGACTTCGAGGAAGACACAACTGTACATCTCACATTTGACAACCCAACGATAAAAATGAACTTTAAATCCGGAATATTGGGAGCTGCACTCTCCTTGTTCCAGAAAATTCCAAATAATGCCCCATTACTACTATGTTCCCCATCTGACTTTTTGCTTAAAACACTGATTAAGGAGCGAACAAAATCTGAAAACAACATATTAGACCCTAATTTCCCCCTCTTTAAAGCGGTTTTTGCAGCGCTGAACGAGCGGGTTGCACGAACACAGTTCAAGCAAACAACAGACACTTTTCCTGTCACCTTAAATTTGGACACTGATCTATGCCCTCCACTCGAGGTTGATACCCAAATCGATTTAATGTTCAGCTGTCCTGGAATTCTAATCTCACAAGGCTCACAACGGATCTTTACAAAAATTATCAAAGGCAACCACTCTGAACCTTTTAGAAAGGCAACTTTCATCAACCTAGACCGCATCCGATGCTCCGTATATGAATTTCTGAGTACACTCCAACAGACGAAATGATTTGGAACTCTATACGTTCCACAAATTTGAGACGAACCCACCGTGAATTATTCTGGAAGTCAATTCACAACATTTTCAGAGTCGGTGACTTTTGGACACACATGAATAATCTTGAAGAATTTTCTGTTTGTCACACATGTGGCGTCCCCGAAAACCTTGAGCACATAGCAATGGAGTGTGATGCCTCGGGCGCAAAATTAATTTGGGGACTGACCAAGAAACTCTGGGCCACGAAATACCCCATGTGGCCCTCCCTCAGCTGGGGCCTCGTCCTCGGTTGTAACCTTGTTAAATTCAAACACTCAAATGGGAAAATTATCCATGCTATGGGACGATTATTTGCCATTCTGGTATCTACGGCCTGGCACACAATCTGGAACATCCGGAATGATAAGATTCTGAAGAACCCACACCGTAACATTACAGACGTTGAGATTCACAACAGATGGCTGAAATCTGTGAATTCAGCACTGGGACGAGATCGAATCCTCACCAATAAAATGAAATTTGGTAATCTTGCGCTGAAAAAAGATCTTGTCCTAAGAACATGGAGTGGTCTACTAATGAACGAAGACACTTTGCTGGATGATTGGACCTACA
The DNA here is from genome assembly GCA_029204085.1 of Mycena sp. CBHHK59/15. Classification (NCBI taxonomy): domain Eukaryota; kingdom Fungi; phylum Basidiomycota; class Agaricomycetes; order Agaricales; family Mycenaceae; genus Mycena; species Mycena sp. CBHHK59/15. The sequence goes on along the minus strand of JARGXW010000275.1, from coordinate 161,451 downwards.
CAGTGGGGGTTTTGGTGGGTATACAGCCATTGAAATTGAATGACTCAAGAAATGGGATAGGATAAATTTACTAGGCTGGAGTCCCACACTCTGGTAATTGTGCGTAATGGCATTTCCTCCATGGACAACTTTCCCGGCATTAACTAGAACTTCCTAGTAGACCCAGCGGATGACTTTTGGAATGCTTCTGCAGACTGAATTTCATTATCCCAAACGCTCGAAAAAAAAAAAAAAAAAAAATTAACACAGGTCACTCATAGAAAAAGATGAAGACGGAGCTTATGAACCTGACTGGCATGAATAACAACTCAGACAGTGATCCAGATACTGAAAACCATTCCACCACTCCTTTTGCTTCATCACCTGAGGTGTTGTACCAAATGTTACAGCCGTTGTCGGAACCGAAGGCGCGAGCCAAAAATTTCCATTTTTGGAACTTTTTGATCATCCCATCCAATTTGCGCATATCTCAATGGAATTTGTTCGGATCACCTTCTGACATGGCGCAGTCTTCTGGAATAATTAACATGCAATTAGTGATAGAAAGAAAATGGCAAAAATATATTTTCTTGAACCATCTGACAGGGGGGGGCCCAGTTTGACTTCAAAATGTTCTACCAGGGCCAGATCATGCCCGAACAGGCTGCTGTTTTGGGAGGATGGAGTCAGAGGTATTTCAAAGGTGTTGATAGAGCCAGAACTACATATTTATTCCTTAGGGAATCAATACTGCAGTTCAAGTCATCTTTCAGTCAGATTGTTTCAAATCAGCATACCTCCTCAATTTCCCAACCAAAACTATCGCAGAAATCACTCAAAGTGATGCCTCTGAGATTAGATACTAAACACTGACTCAATTTGGCAGAAAGGACATGTTAAACATACTCACTAGAACACATCATGTCCACCTGCGTCACCATCATGTCATTTGGCTTCCATCATCGCACTCATTTTTGGCCAAATTCATTCAACAGAGCTTGAGTAGTATCCACGGGCATCTGTCAGAGACATTTCTGCAATACTATTAGCCGAAAATTCAAAGATTTACGAGCATTTCAATCTTTCTGCCCCAACAATGTCTCCGGGTGCCAACAATTGTTCTGGGACACAATACATATTTGGCTCTATCACATTCTTTAGAATACATGTGCGCTTTCACTCCCCAAAGATCAGCTTATTTGGGCAAGATCTGGACCTGCTAGAATCTATTGAAGTCAAATGAGCTCACTCTCAGGAATCACCCAAGGAAAGATATTTTCCCAGTTCTATTTCTATCACTAATTGCGGATGAATTATTCCTGAAGACTGGGCTATGTCAGAAGGTAATCTGAGAAGAATTCGTTGAGATATGGGCAAATCGGACGGGATGATCAAGAAGTTCCAAAAACAGAAATTTTTGGCTCGCGCCTTCGGTTCCGACAATGACTGTAAAATCCTTTACAACACCCTTCCCCTTGTTCTTTGCTTTTGCCGCTGAAATATGGTTTCAATGCTGTCGAGAAGCTTCTCCCATCCGCGTTCATCCTCGAGGCGTTTGGAACAGGCTTGGGGCATACGAGGGAACATACACAATATCAGACAAAAGAGACTTGCGGGTAGACATTTTTGTGGCAAGAGAATCAAGGAAAATGTCGAAAGAGCAAGTGGAGTCCAACTCGAGCTCGCGAGTCGCGTTTTCTATGGGACATGAAAGGTGATCTTGAATTTGGACTTGCACCTCTGAGCCTCCTTTGTAGGTGAGCTGACAAAGGCTACGGAATCACCAGTTCCCGTGGACAAAGTAGTAGAGGCAAGAATAGATATGCCTTCGCCAAGCTCGGCCGAGTCCGAGTCTGATTGGCTGCCAGACAAATCCTCGTCGTTGCTGACTGACGAATGCTCTTTAGCATCCTCCTGCTGCTCCCTTTCCCTCTCCTCCCTCAAGGCATCTGCCGAGACACCAGGAACAGCCACCGCAAATATTTTCTCCAACCAATTCTCCTGGCGGCATGAGGAGTCTTTTTCACCCATGGACATAAGGGCTGCAATACCCTGTTGCTCATAATCTCTCCCAGTCGTGCTAGGATCATGATGTGCACTCTCAGGACCTGCGGGGACCCGGATAACCAGACGGCGGCGGGGTGGGTTTCTCCACCTCAGGCTCGGGGGACTTTTTGGTCTTTCTACGGCCAGTAGTTCGCTCAGCTTTCTTCTGTTTCTTCTGTTGGTTATTCTTGTTGCCCAAAGCTCATGCAAATGGTAACAGAGGGGGAGTTGGTGTCGGAAAAAGTTTATTTGAAATTGATGGTTAGCAAAGGACGGCTTGATTTCCTACATTCGAACTACTTGGCATATTAAAGAACAACATGTTAAAAAATTGTAGCTATACATGCCGTAGTTACTGAGTTATGGGCTGCCGACGCTGTTTGACGGTGCCCAAAAATGGAACTTGGCTCCGGTCATGGGGTGTGGTAGGCCGCGACGGGGCGATTACAACAGTATAAGATTTGTGAGACTTGACCCAGCAGTTGTTGAGATATGGACCGCCGAAGATTCGACCGCAAAAGAGCGAAAAAGTCACGCAGAGTCACGCGCACCAGTTTTTCTGAAAACAGCAATAATGCAGGAAGCCGCGTACTGCCGAGTGACTACATCGAGACCAGGTGGAACCTTGCCGAACCTCGGTTCGCTGATAGGGATATTCTGGTGGTGATTCTATGCAAGATTCTTCAGAGAATCTATGCCCCAGTGGATTCAATCTTCTGAATCTGGTGGACATTCTCCAAATTCCGGGGACATTGGGGGAAATTACCAAAGGAGGTTTTTCCTGATGTGGGTGAAGCACTTCTTGAACCTTGAGCCCCTTTCGAGAGTTCAGCCAAAGATAGATAAACCCCAAGGGACTCTTACTGCCATGCAGATGAATGACCTCCAAACACAAGTGAAAAAGAAGAGCAGAAAGGTGATGTGATCAACCGTCCTTTTAATACGCATATTCGGCAACATCCGAGTGCTCATCTTCATCTCCATCAGACCGTTGGACACGTCCTCATCAAGCCATTTCAGCAGGGCGCTGATCTTCATGTTCATTGAGCTGGTATTTCGAGCATGGGGAACTGATTGGATGTCTCATTTCCGCGGACAGGAGGAATCGAATGTACGCGGAGATCTGTCGGCAGTTCAAGTCGAGACTTATTTACAACTGGGCCGATATCCGGACTCTGTCGCACACACGCGTTGCCAGAACGGTTGCTGCACCATTGACACAGGGGGCAAGGGCCGTGGCCGTGGATTCATGGCGTATGACCGACCTTTGCCATGGTGTTTGCATGGTGTTTGCCATTTGCACCGCATTTCCCTATTTATCTTGGGCTCAGTTCTGTGGGCAGACTGGTGGCTGTACACAAAAAAATCCAACCCATTTTTTTCCGTTCTGGGTTGGATGTTTTTTTTTGTGTACAGCCACCAGTCTGCCCACAGAACTGAGCCCAAGATAAATAGGGGACTGGCACCATTTTTGCAAAGGATATGCAGAGTCAGCCCATACCCATTCATCGGGCTCGAGGAGAATATTGTGTTGCTGTGGTACCCGTGTCTCCTCCCAAGCTGTTGAGTCGTGCTGACTGCCCGGTAGACCCACACCATAATCAATTATCTGCAGGTCAGGCGTGGAAATAAGCTAAGACATGGGGGGTTGATCAGCAGGAAATTGTAGCAGTTAAGAGAACTCATACCTGGACGTTCAAGGAATAATTTGATTTGCGGTCAAACCAGGCATTGCCAAAGAAGGCAGGGCGTTGGAACAAAGGTACAAGTGTTCCATCCACCATTAACCATCCATTGCGCCAAGCAGGGCAGGAGACACCTTCGACCCACTGCTTGGCGAGTTCTTTCGCTTCCGGGCTGGCCCACTGCACAGATGCGTCACAAAAGCGGTCAGAGCAGCATGCTTTCATCACCCGGCTTGTAACAAGCCGCACAGTCCCAAACCCAACACCAAACATAAATGCGACCTTCATAGTACTGGCAGCATTGCCATGATGCCCAAAGCGATAGAGAGCTATGGCTACCTGCTCCTCCACAGGCATCTGTGCGTTGTTAGAATTGTTGTGGAAGACAGGATCATCTGCAATTGCAGCCACAAGTGCGTCAAAGCAGTCCGGATCTATACGCAAATAAGAGCGGAAAAATGCAGGCCGCTGGTATTTGTAGACTTGGAGAAGAAGCCGGAAGAAATCGCGTGATTTTGGGATCTCCTCGCGTTCCTGCTGGTACCGTTGGGAGTAAAGTTCAGCCATGTCATTGATATAACGTTCAGCAGGTGTTGGTTCATCCATGTCAACGTCAGAGTCATCAGAGGAGCTAGACGAGAAGGACCAGTCAGAGTCACTACTCGAACTGTCTGACGATGTATCGGAGTCAGAGTCACTGTCGTCCCCATCCCCATAGTCATCTGCCCACTGTTCTGCCTCAATATTAGCTATAAGATTGACAATGAATGCTTCGTGGAGCGCATTCGCAGCCTTCTGGCAGTCACTGAGGGTGGGCATAGTGGAGGGAGACGAGATACGATGATAATCGATACGGAAATCACGCTGCATTTGCACGGAACACGTCGATTATTAGATTGCGTGCTTTGTTTGGAGCACACGCGACAAGTGCACAAATTCATCTCCGATGTGTGTTGGCCGGCGTGCCGAACTAGATTTCGCCGTTTTCGCTGTTTTCGGGCGAGCGATCAGAGTTGATTTCGGGGGCTTTTCTGTCACGCTCCGAGCGAAAACCAAGACGAAAACAGCTCGAAAACCAGGTCGAGAACCGTTTGAAAACTGTACTGTGAATCACCCTATTGTATCAAGTTCGCCCGCGTGGTTCATATGTTTTCAACTCCCGTTTGGCGCAGACAAGTCACTTAGCACACCATTTTCCCATGTCCAGAGTTTCTTGGGAGAAGGACCACCTGCTCAATAGACAAGATGCCGTGAAGTGCACACTTACTCAGCACATCAGTCCAATTTTGCTCTAGCCAATGAATCTTACAGATCGCAACAGCAAGAACGCCACGGCTCGCTTCTTTCGTGCTCTTCCGGTACTTATATAGAAGGACGAAGGAAGGGTGCTCTCCATCGCACCCCCAGACTCACGCTATGGACTCCGCCCGTGACCCTGCCTCCCCACTGACTGAGACGAGCGATGCTGAAGATGACAGTGCCCCCACCAGTCCCACAAGACTCGCAATGTGGAACACTGTTACTAATCCAGACGGGAGATCTCCAAGTCAGAAAAGCGGCTGAGTAAGTTCGAGGATGGGGCTGGTTAGTCGTTCGGCAGATATTTGATTGGTCCCTCACCATTTGGCTTTGGTCCAGTGTTGGACGCTTCCAAGGGCATTATCACGGTTATCAAGACCATTGGTGCCAACGAGGAGGTGCAAATGATGGGGAAGAGCATCCTTAGCGGCATTCCGACGCTCATGGCAACACTCAAGGCGATCTCAACCGTGCATCCATTCGTAGCATGTGCGTAAAAAAACCGCTTCATGCATCTCTCCTGACATAACTTCCTCGAAGTGGCGTTCCTGCCGTTTCAGTTCGCGTATGAGCAAGAAATGAAGCGCCACGATAACGAGAGGTACCTTCATTCTCAGCGGGCGAACCGCACCCAGAAATTCACTTATTCTCTGCCCAGACTTCGGCTATCTCTGTTCGATTCTATCAAGGACGTCATGCTCGTGCTCAGAGAGTGAATGTTTGATTCCGTTCACCATCGTGCTTCACTCATCATGAGTTATATATGTAGAACGGATGGCTTGGGGGTAACCAAGCATGATGAGCGCACGGAACCTAACGGAACACCCTTGGTTAGCCGCCTGACTGAACTAGGCCAACAAATGGATAAGGATATCCACACATGTTACAATGGTGCGCTAACAGTTGGCCTTGTTTCACGCTGATTTATGAGCGCGGAATCTGGCTTTCTAGTGCTGGACGCCATGGAAAAACAGAAACTGATCCTGAAAGTCTTCAAGGCCAGGGGATGGAACGAAAAGCTCGCATACTGGAAAGACAACTTCAAGAAGCTGCAGAACGACCTTCATTTTGCGCTTTCACTCAATACTGCGAAGACAGTTCATGACACGAGAATCCAGTGCGTGTTTATTCGCTCCGGCCGCATTTATGTGGTTGAACAGACGGTTTGACGGCGGTGCGCAGGATCACCGAGTGCGCTTTCTTCATGTGCTGCGTCGCCCAGGGCTCATGATCGGCTTACAGAATTCACAAGTTCATCATGGAGTTTGAAAAGTACAAAACAGCGGAAGAGCACAAGATCGAGGGATTCCTGAGAGCTCGCGGTGGAGAAAAAAAAGTTATCGATGACGAGTCGAAATGCCTCGAGCTCCTGAAGTTGCAGGACGAGCTGACGGTCACACATGACATTTCATCGAATTATGCTTCCACCGCCGGCGCAAGTAACTATGCCGCTGGTGCCAGTGCGAGCAATCGCCGCGGTGGCCAGGAGTCCGGGAAGGCAGAGTCTCGCGATAAAGACGCGATTGCAAAATTGCGGAAGGAGTACCGCACCGACGTGGCAGTTGTGATCGCGGAGAATTTGGACAGCTTTTCTAAGCGTCTCAATCTGAATTTGAGTCGGCTCAGGCAAGATTTGAAGAGCGACATCCATGAAGAAGGCAGTCGTATGATCAAGGTTTTCAAGAGCGGTCCGCACATGCGGGTGCGAGATGAGGTGCGTGGTGTAGCTCACACGGTTGCCTGGAAATTTATTGACATAGGGAACAGATTATGCGACAGGTGTGGAAGGACCAGGTACTCCATGATCACTACGATTGGCTCCTGTCGTACGGCCTTGGCTAAAGACCACTAGGGGTAGAGAGGAAGCGCAAAAACTCCCACGCTGGTTCTGGCCTTGCGGTACTACTTGGTTGAACGAGCAGAACACACGAATGGGGAGCTCAGGCCACCGTCGCCTCCCTCTCCCTCAGGAAGCGATGAAGAGGATGCACGGGGATAGCGCGATGAAAACCCCGCTTCCTGACAACTGGATGTTCGACTACCTTCAGGTCAAGCGTCTTCGTAATCTCCAACAGATCTTGGATCCAGACACATCTGGTTTTAGTACGATCGCCGAAGTGAATGTGTTCACACGAACGAGGCCGACTGGTTGGAGGTAGGACGCCATCTGTCTCTGAATTCCGTCTGAACATGCGTGCTTACTTAGCTTACCGCGGTGGATTTCCTATTGGGCTATAGGATGGCAAATTCACGCCACGCGATACTGCATAGATATAGACGAAATATTCAATCAAATGTCTCTCATTCGCAGCCAAGTTAGGCTTCAGATGCCGGGGAATACGCGGTGCATCAACAACTACATGGCATCGACATGGCCGCTGGTCGTCCGCCTGACTAGTGCCATCAATCGCTTTCAGGGCAGCGACTCACTTGCAGACCAGTTTAAGGAGTACATCGACGCGGTGCAGGAGATTATCAGTGGTGAGCCCATTGAGCGCGTATGTATTTGCGTTCCCACTTCCTCTTTGAAAAACCGAGCATTGATTGGAGTTGTATGATTTCAGTGGATCTTCATGCTCATCGCTGTTATATTGCGCCGACATCTCGCAAAAATGCATCTGTCTCTGTCGATGGAAATGAACGAGGAAGAGCTTGGCGACGACGGCACCACAATCCAATTCGTTGCCGAAGCTGCGTGGCTACGGTACAACACCCTTCTCGGTTTGTTGTCGTCTTCCATCATGGCACTCATCTTTACATTAATCCCGCGCCCAAAATTGTACAACCACCAGCAGATAATTGACATGAAACAGAACTTTGATTGGTTCTCATGCGGTCTAGCTGAGTACACTCTGTCTTCTAGCGTCTCATCTTTCTTACCGGTTTGTTGCAGTTCCGAAGTGAGTTGCTGGCAGTTATATTTAAGAAAGATCTTTCTCATCCGTTCAGATTACTTCACGTGGAAAGATTGGAAGAGCGAGAAATACTTCCAGAAGAACGAAATAATCTCCTACACCGCTGTGTCGACGATTACCGAAATGGATGCCAAGGAGGACATCCTCGTATATGCTGCTGTCAACCAGAAGGTGGATACGAATGTTGAACCAAGCATCGAAAAGGACGACCCCAGAGTGTGCGTATTCTTTCCCATCCAAAAACCATTAGGATTTAACTCCAAACGTAGGGACACCCCGGATGGAGCGAATGGGGCGGATGTTAGCAATCGAGATGGCTTAAAAGGATCGCTGTGAGTGATTCAGTTGAAGCCTGAGCGCGTCGGTCGGTAAACGTTCGTCTATAGTTTAGGTATTGATAATCAAGTAGGCCCAGATGGTGAAGTGGAACTCGGCCAGATGAACACCATGTATGTTTCACAGTGTTGCACGTGTTCATTACTAAATTTTGCGGAATCGAGGAGAACACAGGAAACCATTGACGAGATTCTGTATTCTCTGTAGGTCCCGCTCTCACTTTGCATAAGCCTCTTCAATGACCACTGTCTAGGTCCGGCGTCTGGTTCGGATTCCACACTACCGAAGAAGGCCTACCTTATACTGGCATGTTTTACCTCAAAATGACGACGTCAATGAAGGAGGGAAAAATTGACGTCCAAGGAATAGGGAGCTCTTTCGCAGCCCCCGATGTCGGAAAACTCACGGGAGGTGTCACTATGACTCCTACCTCTGACGGCCACTTCAAAGTCGAGCTGAGACAGGAATTTGATACTGATGAGTACACCTACCATGGCCTCCTGACACCAGACCTGCAAATCCTCACCGGGGGACTTGACACTCTCTACTGGGGCTCCCTACCAGGGATTTTCATTGCCAAGAAAACAGCAAGCGAAAGCATCATGTGCTACCGGCCTCTCTTCCCGCGGCGCCTCACCGCCAGAGAATTGTGGTTGTTTGCGTACAACGCGGTTGTCGGTGACTTGCGTCACAGTAAACCGACCATCGCGTACTTCGCCGAGCGGAGCAAAATGTTTAGGCGGTGTCTGCAGCTTTTGCACAGAGACGACTCGTCCGAACAGTTCATGGAACTCGGCAGGCTGCAAAATGCCTTTACTGCGGGAGAGTATGTGGAGATTTTGAGGCTAGCAGGGTGGTATAACCGCGCCTGCGATCTGCATCAGTGAGCGGAGACTTTAGTACCTTTTCAAAGGGGCTTGCGCTAACAGGTACTTAGAATTTTGCTCTGCGACGTATGCAGAGAGACATTGTCTCGGTCGCGAGTAATTTGCCTTGAGTGCGAAAGCAAGGACGATAATCCTGTCAACTCAGTTGAGTTTGACGCGAAGGAGTGCATTACAAGCGCGGCGCTAAATGAGCGCGACGATCTGCTCACGCCGCACTTGGTGACACATCTGCTTTTGAAGACCCGTGATCGTCTGTTCCTCATGGATTATCCTGCACTCAAGGAACGAGTGAAGATCAACGCCGCTTTAGCTGGCAGATTGTACAAGCCCATGGAACCAGGCCCTGCACTCACGGAAGAGCCGGTGGGGAACATCCAAAAAACTTCGACTAGTGACGCTACGGAATCTCAGGTCGTGGAGAGCACACCTGCAGACAGTTCCTCAATCCTTGCCACAGCTCAAGAGGCGGTCAACAACTCCGAATCAGTGGCTCCTGGTGGTAGCTCTGGTTCATTTGTGCCTGCTACGATCACGGATGTCGTGGTGAATCCTCCTGCTGATGAGCACAGCTCCACACTGGTTGTGTCTCCCATGGAGAAAACTGCAGTGACCGCCCATAAGGCCTTGGGTGGAGGTCTCAGGATCTCCAAGGCCTTAGTTAAGGATAAGGCCTTGGCCAAGGGCGCCTCCAAGGCCTTGGCTGATTTTTCCCACGCATCCAGGCGGTATCAGAAACAATAAATTTAAATCTGCTGATATTCCTCATCCGAGTCAGTCTCAATGGCGCCGTCGTCGGGACGCGCATCCTCCTCTTCATCTGCCAGTGCTTGCATCAAGACCTCTTCCTCTTCCATGACCCGTGCAGATGGCTTGCGTACGCACGGTTGAAAATAATCCCATAGCGGGTTTTCCACCATGGTCCGAGTCGGAGACTGGATGCCGTTGTCGACGGAGAAGAAAAGATGGGAAAATAAAATTACATAATGATATACACGTGATGCTCTAAGGCTTGGCCAAGGGCGGAACTTCCGGCCGAAAATCACCAAGGCCTTGACCAAGGCCTTGTTAAGGCCTTGGAGTTTTAAGGCCTTGGGCCTTGGGCGATCACTGGAAAACTGCCCATCAGCCACCTTCCACCGACACAAACGAAACCCTGGGAGATTTGCGCGACGAGAACGACAAACCCTCTCAGGCTCTAGAACCGTACAATACCGCAGATAAAGCAATTACCCTGAACTGCTTGATCTGTCGCCAAAGGGTTTCGACACCATGCTGGTACTGCGTTGACTGTGAACGTGAGTTTCATTCGTGTTATCTTCGATGAAGATAGATGACTCACTAACGACACGAAACTACACAGAAACTGACGCGTTCGTCTGCGCTGCCTGCGAACTCGAAATCGAGCGCCTTTTCCCATGGGACTATCTAAAGCAGTACCGCAAAGAAGTCAATTATCACCGAGACGTTCTGCAAAAGAAAGGAAGCAAACAACCCTTGGCCACCTTCGATAGCTCCGGCCACAATGTCCTCCACCTCCTGGTGAGATTCGGAAATACAGAATGCAAACGAGAACCCCGCCTTTTGGCGACCGGGAACGGCGAGGAAACACTTTGCAGGTCCAGCAGGATAATCAGTTGTCTGAGGTACTTGAGAGAGTGGACGGAGTTAAAAAGGAGCTGCAGGAACAGGTCGGGGCGGTGGAGAAACAGCTTGCGAGAATTAAAGCCCTTTTGCAGGCGTTGTTGCCGAAGGCAGGTTGAACAATGAAATGGTATGGTGTTTCGAATGAATGACGTTTGATCTCTCTTTTTACATCAGTGCTGTACGACCTGTTTACGTAAGTGGCTTGTGCGCGAAGCATGTTGAAATTTGATTGGGAAGAATCGGCTCCATTTCTGTGGACACAGGAACGAGAAGAATACCAGGACAGACAATCTGTGACGCTGGGTTGCATCCGCTCCGTCTCATGCTGAAGGTGTGATCGGTCTATAAGGATCGCCCCCGCTCGAATTGGGGACGGGCCATTGCTTGTAAGCGTCAGACCAATATTGCTTGCAAGCTTCCTTCAAGCTACGAAACATACATCCATCTAATGCTGTCAATTGAAACTTTCAGGGATGACCGAACAAAAAGGGGAAATCCCAACGCGAGAATATATCCTCGTGGAGAATCAAACCCTGGGTCATGAAAGGGTGACCACCGCGCTCCAGGGATTGGTTCGAATTGTGAGTCCAGGCAAATTTGAGCGAAAATACAACCGCCGACGTAGGTGGAAGGTTCACGGACAGTGTCTGAACTACGATGATATGCACTGCATTCAAGGCCCCTGGCCACATGCAGCCAGCTCCGGTTAGCCAAGCTAGCCGCACCTCGCCATAGCTCACCACATGGAGCCACAACTACCCACGGCTACCCATCCCAGCGGGTCGCAGACCTCCCCTTCAAGTCTGGCTATGACATGCAGGTAGGTTTGGCGATGCCAGAGTGGATTTATTCCCACAAAATCAGTACACAACGGCGCAACTTTGCACAATCGCCGAGCCGCAGCAAGACCGAATCCAGCATCACAGATGCACATTTCATCTGATACGTCCTTGGCTGGTAGTATTACAGAATAATTCCGAAGACCTTGGTCGTAGTGCCTGTACATGGTGTAGTCTACGGCACAGGCAAAGCGATAAAGAGAGTGATGACAGTGAAGAAAAAACGGTGTTATTTGCGACAGGGCTGAGCGTCATGTTTCATCAGAGAAAGTTTATTTGACTGATTGGTCGTGGCAATGAACAGCGGCCATTCAAGACTGAGAGTGAGATACATATGCAGGAAGAAACCAAAATTGAAGCGGCCAGGTAGCCTGCTTAGGGGTAGTTGGCTACCCATGATTCGGCTGAGGCAGCTAGCCACAGCTGGCATGAGCTAACACCAGCTGTGGCGAGCCGACACTAACCTCTCGGGGCCAGAGACTTCAATCAAATGAACCTCGTACCTCGGTTGATTGAAAACTGACACTAGCGAGCCGGCTAACCGAAGCTAGCCACCGCTTAGCCACAGCTAGCCAAAGCTGGCATGAGCTCCACGTAAGGTTGGCCAGCCGGGCCCTGAATGCAGTGATGTACCTATTTTGATGTTTAAAGTTTAGAACAGTGAAAAATTGAAGAAGGTTCTTATCGCTCTGATTTCTTTCTCAGTCCACTTGATGGAGGAGAGCAAGCATAATCTTGAAGACAGCAGGCGCAAGAGGCCGCGGAGTCTGAGAAAAGGAAAGCAGACCGAGTGAGCGAGTGAGTCAGTAAGTCGGAGGCAGCTAGTGAATCTCAGCGCCCGGCCTGGCTTGGAAGCCCGGGCTTGGGCTTGGCTTGAGGCGGCCTGGGCTTGGGATTCCCTAAGCCCAAGCCCAAGCCCTTCAGCACGGCTTCAAGCCCAAGGCCCGGGCCCGAGTCCGGGCTTGAGTACTGGGTGACAAAACAAGTGTTTTAGGGCCCAAACAGCAACCAGCAAATGAATAAACGGTATGCATATGATTCAATACAGATATAAGAAGGCTTACTGACTTCATTTCTCAGCTTTTCAACTATCCCATCGTGAATTTTCCCTTTTTGGATGCACAGTTAGTTTGCAGTCTGTGTGTTCAGATTGAATTCGACCCCGATACCAACTATTTTCGTTCGTGAGTTTATTCGAGTTGTTGGAACGAAATTACTAACCTCATGGAGCAGGACTCCCGGCAAGAATATGAAACATTATAGGTAGGACTGAAGCCCGGGCCTGAGGGCCTGGCTTGGGCTTCAACTCGCTCAAACCCAAGCTCCAAGCCTGCTCAAGCCCTGCGCCGGGCCCGGCCCGGCTCGGTGAAGCCCGGGCTTGGCTTGGCGGGCTTGGGGCTTGAAGCCGGGCCCTGAGATTCACTAGAGGCAGCGAGGGAGCTATATAACCATATGAGAGAAGAGGTTATAGGAGGCTCTTTGATCCGCTACCACCACCATCTCCCACTTTCCCACGCCGACGTCCCCTCGTCGACGGAGAGATGGAGCGAGACTGGTGGTGTGGGCGGGTCAAGGAGGGTTTGCAGCCAGGGTTTGCAGCCCAAGGGTGACCTCCACACCCGCGTAGCTTGCGCTACACCGCCAAAGTGCGGAAGGAGCCATAGAGCCCGGCCATAGAGCCAATATATTATCGTGCCGTATCAGGCCTATACACCCAGAAAATCCTGGAGAAACTATGCTGGTATGTTCTCCTCCATGCCCATCTCCTCCTCCTTCCTTATCCGCCACCTGCGCGCCGCCTGCGGCGACGATATCGCCCCACCTTGCCACGTCACTATATGACTCGTTGCTGCGGAGCGGAGCCGAGATCACGTGATTCGGCCCGTCGTGCCTCTGATGCGAACCTCGAACAACTGTGCCATGTCGTCGAGCTTCAGCCTCTGTAACACCAAACTGCCTGCTATGAGTGCTTGCAGAATAGACCACATATGTTCTCATGTACTACTTTCAATACATTCTTCTACATAAAGCAGCTAAGGCCGACAGGCGGCACGGCCCGTTACCGAGATTTGTTCGTTCTGTGGTTAGACTTTGATCGTACCACCCGAACTCAACTCGGATGATCCTTGTGCACTAGCCAAACTACTTGGACTCGGCTAATATTAATGCGCTCGGTGCAAGATTAAATGATTGTCGACAGTTGAATCAGTATTATGTATGAATAGTAAAGATTTCCGAAATCTCCTGCGTGTCAAATTCGCCGATCGAGTTCTTTCCAGCGTACCAAATACCATATTCAACATCGAACAATGTGTTCGACGTCCTTCTGCCAACGGGTACAAACATACAGAACCCGTGGCCATCTTCATGCCCTCCAATTCGCTTGCAAGTCTGAAATCCTCCTTCGTCCTGTTGCTATTATTGCAAGTCGAACCTTATTGTTTCCGTCTTTCCCCAAATTACCTATACCCGGTTTCATCCACCCAATTTATGTCCTTATTATCACAAACTCCGCTTTCATCTTTCATCTTTTGTGCAAAATTATCTTCACCCCAACTTCTTAGTTAACCTGAAAGTCAAAACCCCGCCTTCAGTCCGTAAATGTTGGCTCGAACACCCCTGGCCGGTCATCCAAAGCAGCCAGCTATCTTTCAAAAACTGCGCCTTTGTCCGCCAAGTTTCCTCCAAGATTATCTTGACCCCGCGTTCATCCTACTTACCCAGCTCCAAATCCAGAACAACGGCCTCATCTCGCAAATGGTGCCTTGATTCAATATATTCCAATACTCTAGCTTCATCATTTCGATATGGACCTTACCCAATTCAGCTAGTGGCCTTTCCAGCTAACTGTGAAATACAATGAGCTAAACTTAAAGTCCAAGTGCTTCCATCCCTTTTGTAACTTCAAGTTGCGGCACTAAATTTAAGTTCTACTCCTCCCCCCCCCCCACCTGTATGCTGCGGGCGCGCATGCTCTTCTGCTGCCCCCGGGCCCGCCGTCCCCAAAACTTAAGTTCCGCCACACTTCAAGTTCCGCCGCACTTGACTTCCAGTTCCCCCTGCAATTAAATTCCGACTCGAACTCGAGCTCCACCACCAAACTCAAGTTCCCTCAAGCGTAACTCAAGTTTTCCCCGCGTCATTCAAGTTCTATAACCACGTTACATTTGAGATCGATAGCGTAGTTAAAAATCCTTGTACCCCCTATGTACGCCCTAATCGGAGGTTAGCAATTAATAATTGATAGTACTGACTTAAACACGCACCATCTTATCCATCCATTTGAAGACGACGCCGCGCCACGCGTCAATCTTCGTCACTAGGTCGTCGAACGTCGTTGCTGATACCCAGTCATGGTGTGCGCCTGAATCCGGGCTCCTGAAAATCACGTCCGCGTTGTGCTGCAGCCGCTGGTACATCGTTGCTTGCATCTGAGCAAACGTCGAGGAACCATTTGGCATACCGCTCACGCCCTCCTCGCGAGCGGCCCGACCCGCCCACACCACGCTGTCGCGTCGGAACCTTTCGATGACGCGGAAGAGCTCCGCATGTTTGCGTTCGTACTGCTCCAACCAGCGGTACATTTCCGCCTCGGCGCGAAACCACTGCACGCGATCACCTGCGACGTGTTAGTCAGCAGCCCAATATAGAATCCCAATATAGTAATACTCACTTTCCTTTTTGTACTCCGTTAATTTATCCTCCCCCAGAGTTTGTCCCCTCCTGGTCGCGTTATCCCGCCATATCCACCCCTCTGTCCGCTTCGGTTTCCTGCCCGCCTTCCCGCCCTCGCCCGCCTTCCCCTGCTTGACTGGCTTGGACGGCGGCATCTCCAAGTCGCTGTCCTCCGCATCAGACACCGGCGGGCATTCCACGACTACATCGTCTGGAGCGATGTCCCGAAGACGTTTTCGCGCACGGGGGGAGTTCGTGTAGCCTGCAAATATGTCAGCACGGCTCAGGTCAGGTCACGAAGCACGCTCGCCTGATCGTTTCAGCATCTGTGTGCCCGCCAACAGCTGCGGCTCGTCTTCGTCTTCACAGCGTCTCTTGACCGGCGACGCCGTCAAAGCCACCCCCGGCTGCGATATCGTCACCCCACTCTGTAGATACCACGCTGTCCCGTCGAATAGCCGTGAGTCCCCCTTCGCGCGATGCAGATGGGTCTCTTTCCTCCGCGTGTCCCGGCGGCTCAGTGGCGGATATGGGTCCACAGCGTCGTGCTTCATGTAGCCCAGATGAATCAGCGCCGCGCGCGCCTTGTGTACATCTCAATCTCATAGTCTTTCATCAGCTGCGCCTTTTGAAGGTTCCGCTGCGTTCGCGTGATCCCCGCCTGCCCCCGGTAATCGAGTTCCCGGGCTTTCTTGATGGCAGACAGCGCCAGCGATGCTGCCTGGACCGCGATGATCTGGCTGTCGGCCTCGGCGCACCGCAAGCGGATCTCCGTCTCCCGCAGCTCCGCATCGTGGTCAGTGGCATCAGCTGCTGTCCGCTGTCCATGCTTCATGCGATGCGAAGGGAGCTGGATCGTCGTGAGTTCCGGCTCGTCGACGTCGAGTGCACTGAGCGTCAGACGCGGGTATATCGCGCGCTGGCGGTCCCTGAATCTTTTGAGATCCAGGTTCAGTGAGTCGCGCAGCTTGCAGATGGTCTCCCAGGTGTCCTGCAAGGGGTGGTCCCGGTGGCTATTCAAAAGCGCGACCATGAGCCCTCTACAGTTGCGCCGTATCAGTAAATGTACCCTGCACAGGCTAAAATGGACACTCACTGCTGACGCTGGAGCTCCATTCCGTCGTGGATCCACTGTGCCACCGATGTTGCTCCCTCGGCGCCGGCGGTGGCTTCACGCGTTGATTTCGCTCGTTCTTCAGCCGCCAAGGACGCCAGTACATTCTCGATGGTAAGGACTAGAGACCTTGAGCTTGATTCCATGTCATAATCTATGACGACGTACCCTTCGTTGACGCATGCTGATAGACACTGTGTATTGACCACCCGGCGACTTTGTTGCCAGTCGTGAAAGTCGCGACCAAGCTGCGACCTCGGTGGCATGTTGTCTGCTGAGATCCTCCACAACGGCCATGTGGAGCTCGAACAGGCGAAGTGCGTCAACACGCTCAGCTGCAAGAAGGGCCGCTGAGAAGTTGGTTAGATATGTGGTGGCAGCGGCAACGGGAGTCTTACCTTGACCGAGAAGCTTCCGCAAATTCCACGCGTCTATTACAAAATTCATGATGTCGTGCCGCGCAGGCCCGGTCATTTGACGCGTGGACGACGCCAGGCCATTCAAAAACGCCCAGATCATTTCCGCCGTCTCCCCGTGGAAATGCGCCCGGCACGCGAAATACACAGCCTGCCAGAGAGCCTGGCAGCTAACTCCGTGCCCGTTGATGTGGTCGGCGGGAATCTGGCCTTCGATTGTAGCTAGCAGCTCGTGGAGCCAGGTTTCCTTCGGGAAGAGCGTGATGGCTCGTTTCACCTGGTGCACTACAAACGAGCAGTAGCTATCGTAGCTAGCAACGGTAGGCGTCTTTGATGCTGGTGGGTGCGGCGGCGAGTTGGTGTGCCTCAGATGCTCTCGTTGCGCAAAAGTGCCAAGCGCAAAACTATTCGGATACATGAGCGCGTCATCTCAGCGACCGAAAAGAAAACTCACGCTTCACCATTAGGCATGTCGACAAATGCCCCTGCGACAGCATGATCGCAAGCGCTCGCAACGACACCGCTAATCGCAGTGTTTCCATACTTGATTTGTCCCTGGTGCCGAATGGATCCGATGTGCACCCTGCATGGAACTTCCTGCGGGCGTCCTCAGCGGCGCGGCCAGTAACACGGACACAAAACATACCTTATCTTCGTCGGGGATGACGTACGACTTCGCAATCGTGTCGAACTCCGATTGTAGGGGAAAGTACATCTTGCCGTCCGTGAGGGCCGTGTCACTGCCGTCGTCGCGTTTGAAGAACAAATTGGCTTTGAAGTTCCCGTCCAGCGTGAAATGCTGTGAAACCAGGTGTCTGCTGATCATCAGCGTTGTCTCGTTGGTCGTGTTCGCCGCTCACCGAAGGTATTTTGGTACGTTAACAATGAGGGGCATGTTGACGCCCCTCTCTGGACATGCTGCGCATTGCAGACCCAAATAGCCGATCGGGCGATTGGGGTACGGGCGGCCGACTTCCCCGGGAAGGGCGACATCAGGTGCGTGTGCATGCCCGCGCTTCATGACGATATCCAGGTGCTGGTGGAATCGTGTTATTGCCATGAAGTTGATGTAAATGTCCTATAACAAGTATCAGTCTTGCGCATCGTTCAAACTATTGATAAACGTACCGGTACTGAGCCCATGAAGAAGGGATCGGCCATGCGCCGCAGCACATGCACAAAGTTGTATGCAGAGCCTTTCCCTTGGCTGCGGAACTGGCGGTAGTATTCGAGCATCCCGAGTGTATAGCCCGTCTTTGGCTCCTTGACACTGCCGGGAAAAATGCCGGCGCGCAGGAGTTGTTGGAACTCAGGGGCGCCGCGCCGCCCATCAGCAGTTGGGCATCGACAGAAGGCGAGCGCGGTGGCATGGATGCCATTTGAGTCCACTAATGTGAACGTGCGCGCCAGTTCCGCCTCGGGGCACCGTTGACCGTAGTGGCCAAGTCCAATCACCGCATTCTTCTTGACGCGACAAAAGTCGCTCTTCTCAAAGAATCGGTCCGTCGCGTTCCAAACAAGGGCCCAGTGCGTGGCATCGTGCGGTGCTTGTCGAGCCAGCATTGGCGGCACAACAACAACGAATCCAGGCAGTCACTGCAGCCAATCTTCCGGTCGTGCTTGCCACAGGAGCACGGCGTAAGAAGGAGCGGGTGGTAATGGTGGGAGAGGAGACTTTGAAGGAAGACGGCCTCTTCGGCCTTGAGCTCGTTCATGAGGGCTACGGTCTTAATCTGAAGTCAATTTATTGCGTCAAAGCGCAGAAAATGATGGCTCACTGCTCGCGTCTTTTTGGCACCGTTCTCATCGCACGGTGTCGTTGTTTCATACGCGGGCATCTCGCTTGCAGCGTCTGCAGCTGCATCTGGAAATGGGAGCCTTGGCTCATCGTCGATGGCGGTCGAATCATCGAAGGAGGGGGCTGTGCCACCGTGGTGGGTCGAGTGTTTGGGCGATAGCGCTCTTGAGTATCTGGAGTGGCGGAACCTGTTTTGGGCTTGAGTCTAAGTCCCGGATAGCCAGACGTAGGCTCACCTGTGTGGTACGTTACTGTGAAGTCGGTGCTTTGCTGGGAGCAACGTTGAACTCGGCACATTTTTGCGGGCGGACTTGTCTCCTTTTTGGACGACACGTTTCATCGAGAGCAGTGGAGGGTGACGAAGAAGTCGTAGGACCTTTCACGCCAGCGATGAGCATCAAATTTGCAAGGACAGAGTGGTAAAAGTACCTTGGTAGGTCAAAGCGTGTTTGATGGTGGCCGACTTGGCTATACAAGGCTGAAGCACAGCTACGTCCCCTCGGGCGTTCGGTGGCACGTCAATTAAGGCCCAAGTTCGATGGATTGCGTCTTGAGGTCGTCTCAAAAGGATCTAGAAATCGTTTTGTTTGTGACCAAAGTAGTAATTACAGTAATAGCAATACCCATTTACAATGTACATAAAAACAAAAGCGCGCGGCACGAGGGCCGACATGAGAGTCGGGCCCAGGCTGACAAAATGTCGAGCCAAGGGAAGGCACGCTGACTGAAAGTCAAGCGCGCGGTGTGGGGTCCAGCCCAGGCGAGACGGGCGCCGGTCGGTGTAGCAGGATGAGGCGATGGTGGCGTCGGCTGGGTCCAGCCCAGGACGGGCGTCGTTGTCTTGCACACTGAGTGTCTTGCGGTCGGCGGAGAGAGAAGAGGATGGTGGAGGAAGAGGAGGGTGATCGTGAGAATCAGCTGGTTGGTCGTGTTATGATCCCATATTGATCGGATCGCCCATTGCTTTTCTCTCTCTCAAGTCCGCCCCGGCCAACAAACCTTCAAGTCCCGACGTCTCGGCGCACGCTGCCCCAGATTATCAAAGTAAGTCCTCGTCTTCATCTGAGCTGAGTCAATGCTAACAACAATTAGCTGCTCTTGACCACGTCGTCGCGCGCGATCCCGACTTTCAGTCGGATTGTTGGCGAGGGTTGCCGACTTTCAGTCGCAATCCGCTGATTCTGATCCAGACGTGCTGTCGGATTCGCTTCACGCCATGTCTTACTGGGCCCGCGACCCGCTCCTGCATAACCAGCCGCTGGATATCCTCAGAAACCGGAATTTAGCGAGGGCGCTCGGCCCATACGACGGGAGGGTCGCTGCTATTGCTACGCTCGGCGGGGAAACCTACTACATCACCACCAACACCGACTACGTCCCCGCCCTTCCGTCTCTCGAGCTGCCCCACGCGCTGTACCTCCGATCCAACATGCGGTACGGCACGGATGACCCAATGCAATGGCCCCAGGCATGGAGTCAACGTTTCTGCCACTTCCCCGCCATTTCCACGAAAGACGCGCGCCCCGACCTCTCCATCATGTGGGCCAATCCTTCTCCAGCCGATTTCGTGGTGGGCAATTCGTTGACGCGAGGACTCGGGCGCCTCGACCGCCGATTCATCAACAAACTTCTACCCCCGATCAATGCACTCATCGACGCGTGCACCAAGTTGCGGCGCGAGTCTCCCCGAAATACCATTCCTCTTTTCGGCGAATTAATTCAAGTTTTGCTGACGCTGCTGGACCATCTTCAAGCGCTCCCCACCAAGTACAAAAAATGGTGTTTGCGCTCACCGCCCTCCAGCGCACATTCCTCCAGCTCGACGCGTTATACAATTATATGACCATTTACAAGCCGCGGATTCTCGAAAACCTTGACGGTCCCCCCGCCAACACTCCTGTTGCAAGCTGCATAGGCGCGTTCACTTTCACTCCAGGGATCGCCCGCCAGATGTGGACTGCGTGCCTGCCATTCTGGCTTCTGCGTCCGACACACACGTTTGATGCGGAAAACATCCTCGCCCTTGTCAACTTGCGGGAGCCCCAGCACATCGTACAAGGCGCACTCGACGACGGCGAAGTCGAAGGAGCTCCCCTGGTCATTTATAGCGGCAACGATACCGACTCGAAAATCGAGGCTCTTCATGCCGCTGCCCGTCACAACCCCTGGTATACCGACCCCTTTGCAAGCAATGTTTCCCTGCCTTCCGTTACCAACAGCTCCCGTTCCGGCGTAGGGCCCACCTCGGTCGCTGAGCCCCCTCCAGTTGCCAGCAGCTCCCGGTCTGCCGCCCCCCCGGATGACGCGCCTGCCGCCCGAGCAAAGAGTAAGCAGCGGCGTGCTGCTCCATGTGCGTATCTTCGACGCGATACATTTATTGGCACTGATCATATTATAGATCCCGAAACGAGCCCGCGAAAACCCGCCAACCCACGAAATGCCGTGCACGTACAGAGCGGCGGGCGGGATAAGTTTCATGCTTTCCCGGATGAGGACCTGCCGCCTTCGATCACCATCTGGGCCAATGCGCTGGCAGACGTGGACCAGGCGGTCGCCCCGTACTCCGAAGATTCCGCGGACAGACGATATGTCCTGCCCGAGCCCGCCCTCTTCATGAATTCAAACCCCGAGCGGCGCCGCAAGGGACTGACTCATTGGACCCTGCTCCGAGACGCGTTCCTCTACATGCTGTCCCAGCCAGGGCAGGCTGTATTGCTGAGCGGCCAGCAATGGCGGGACGTCCTTGAGGGGTTGTTGAAGGCGCGCGGCAAGACCGACTCCAGACACGGTCGGCGGAGCGTGTCGCTCGAGGAGCGCATCCGCCCCGCATTGCAGGCATCCAGCATCGATATCTTGGGGATGTTGCCTGTCCCACCCGAGCGCCTCATGCAGTTCACCACCAAGGAAACCCGCGACATCGTCTGGCAGGTCGCGGAAACCAGCTTCCGCTTCGAGCTTGCCACTCTGGACAAGCGGGCGTCTCAGAAGGAGCGGCTCGAGGCGGTCAAGAATTGCTTTGCGGGCCATCAACTTTTGGAGATACCCATTGCGATGGCCAATCGCGGCTGGGCGTCGGGGTCGATCCAGGAGCGCCACGAGTATGCCAAGAGGACGGCAGTGCTCATGCTGGATTGGACCACCAAGTCCCCCATCCCCAACATTATCCGGCGCATCCCCGCTACTGATTTGCCCTGGTCGCCTGCCGATATGGAGCGCTTGGAAGTCGCCGTCTGCCACGTCTACACCCAGACGTTTTGGGAGTATTTTGGTCGGGCTGCTGTCGTCCCGCTGCGTCTCGTGGACTGCTGAATAGCGACGCATGGAGTGCTTCATTCGTCTATATACCATGTAGTCGTGTTATTGCATCTTGACATACTGTGTCGTACATAGCGAAAATTCAGTCTTGTGTCCAAATTGGGAATTGTACGAAAATATCTGATCTAATCACTCTTGGCCATGTCGACAGCGTCGTCTCTGCACCCACGTCAACGCCCTTGCCCTTGACGCTCCAAACACTGACGCCCGTCCTGGGCTGGACCCGACCGATGCCACCATCGCCTCATCCTGCTACACCCGACCGGCGCCCGTCTCGCCTGGGCTGGACCCCACACCGCGCGCTTGACTTTCAGTCAGCGTGCCTTCCCTTGGCTCGACATTCTGTCAGCCTGGGCCCGACTTTCATGTTGGCCTTCGTTTCTCGCTTATCCTGGAGTAAGACAGTGGACTGGTGAGCACGATAGCCGGCAGCTTCGCACTCCCCTAGAACTAATGCTTTGACAGTGCGTCGGCTCGACTTTCAGTCAGTCTTTTCTTTTGGCTCGACATTCTGTCAGCCCTCGCCAGATCCTCATATCGCCCCCCGCCCGTGTCTAGCGTAGCATGCGCGGGGTTCGTCAACGATTCTGGACCGCTACACCGTTGCCGGGCCGGCGTGATACTCATCTCTTTATTGGTGAGGGCTGTCTCTCCCAAGGCGGTATTGACAGTAACTGACGCTTGCCAAAGAGCCCTCGTAAGCCTACCCAATTGTATTCAGGCCTTGGCCGTGCACGCGCCATCTGCTGCAGATATATGAAGGTAAATGAATTCTATGTCGTCACTATTCAAGAACGCTAACTATTCCATCTTCTTGCAGGTCTCGCGTCAATCTGTCAGGTCGATGACCACCCCCAAGGACTTCATCTTCTTTCGTGGGCGCGAGGCCTCGGCGGGGTCATCATCTGAAATGTCGATAACACCCAAAAAATTGATATGGGTGACACACCGCTTCCTCTTGTTGGAACGACACGGGGTCTCGGCATCGGAGACGTGAATGGGGTGCAGCTGGGACCCGAGGGGTGCAAAAGTAGGGTGGACGGGAGAGCTGGGACGGCTGGGGATTACGGGAGAGCTGAAGGGAGGGGTGGGAAGCGGGACAAAGTTGCGCCTCGCGAGACGGCGTGGAGTGGCTGGTAGGACGCGGGGCGCAGCGGGCTGGAGCTGGATCTGTACCCGCTGGAGACCAGGAAGAGGCTCGAAAGCCCAGTTTGGTCGGGCAGGCATTCCACGAGACGCACGATAACGCACAACCCAATCATGCCACGTCTGCTCTGCCGCCTGCAGCTGAAGAAGGGCATGGGGGTTGCGGACGGCGTATCCATTGCCGTGCTGCTTGAAGTAGGCGTCGTATGCGTCCCGGTACGCCCGCAGAGCCATTCGCACCTCAGCGCTCGGAGGATCAGTCTGTCGGCGAACCAAGGAGCCGTTGTGCATCTGGTAGTGCATTAGTCCGCGGGTTTGGTGGTCGGGAGGAATACATACATAATTGGATTGGATTTGACCGAATTGGCTGAACGTGAGTGATGTGCCCATTGCTACCCGTAGTCGCGTGAGTCGCTCAAAGATATCCTGCAGATGTTCGATGGGGTACGCCTCCAGCGCCTTGCGCAAAATGGCACGGTGGCGAACATTCGTGTCGTTGGCAGGTCGGATCCCCACGCCGAAAAGGCGCTCGGTTTCTTGCAACGAAATTATGGGCATGAGGATGAGAGGTATGGAGCGCTCCTCAGTTGGATTGCAGCCACTTATATAGTTTTTTCAGCCAGCCAACCAATTTGGCAAGCGCTGTGATCGATCTTCAACTTGAGCGCAAGCATTCTACGCTTTGACATCCGCTTCAGGTAAGTTCTGTGGTCTTGAATTCAAATGCAGGCGCTCAGGTGGTTCCTCAGCCGGGCCACATCAAACTTTCCATTGTGTCTCGGAGTTGCGCTTTGTGTAGGTGGCATTTCACTCCCTTTCGTCTCGATCCCTCATTAACTTGACCTTCACCACTATAGTCACCTCTGCCCCGCGCATCTTCTCCCTTCCGACCCGAGCCCTTCCACTTGTGACTCCGCACCAGACGCCTCCATCCCAATCCTTCCCACTCATAACGATGGGTCGCTCGAAGGCCACGAAAGAGAGCCAAACGAAGGCTCCAAAAAACATGTACAAGCCGTACGACGAAACGGCGATCCCCGACATCATGCCATTCCCGGGCTTAGCCAACGTTGCCACCACCAAAGGCGAGGAGGTTGCCGTGCCTAAGCTCAACGATCACCAGCGCAGCTGGCTCCACGGCGTCGCCCTCCACGGTGTCGATCTTGCGGCTCTGTCGCGCAAAGCTGCGGACGACTTTTACGACCAGGTGAAAACCGACGCCTTTGCCGCCAAACCATTCCTGCACCAGGTGCAGCCCGGGGACCGGGCAGAGGAGGCCACCCTACCTGCGCTCGTTGCCACCTGGAAAGCAGCCAATCCTCAGAAAAACAAGAAAAGAAGCACGGACAATGACGATGACGACGAGAGCGACCAGGACGAGGACGAGGGTGGGCGCACAGGTCTCCTTCGGGGATATAGCAAGGCAGGGTGGCGAATTGTAAGTGCTGCTTACTCGTGCTTTAGAGACAATCTCTAACGCGGCTACAAAACAGGCAATCCAGAGGGTAATCAGCAACAAGCGGTCAGCCACCAAATTGAAACAGAGGCCCAAGCAGGAGGCGGCGGGCGAAGCTATCCCAGCGCCCAGCGCACTTGTAAAGTTGCTTGGCCTGACCGCATACACGGGCCGCGACAAGTTTCGAGATGATCGCCACGACATCATTTTCGAGCATTCGAAGACTTTGCCGGGCGTTACAAACCCCGGTGGCGGGTTTCGCAGAGCGGAGGCACTGCTTTGGGCCAACGAGGATCACGCTGCGTGGGATGCGGCGGCAGGAGCTGAGGAGGGTGTCGATTGGGAAGAGTAAGCTTTCGAGACTGCCCTGTGCTGCGCCACCGACTGACACTTCCTCAGACGCCAAAAGCTTGTGGCAAGCGGATTCAAGCACATGGTGGACACGCTGCACACCAGTGGCAAATTCCGCCCATTTGTGGCGACCATGTTAATGGCTTGGGTCAACGACAAGGGGCAGCTACACTTTGAGTGGTACGTTATCTACTTACTCCGTCTTGCATACGACTCATGGTGAGGGTAGGGCCGAGGGTGTTCCCGAAGACATCCGCCTTCGCCATGCGTTCAAGACGCAGTACGGGCCACTTGTCAAAGAGAATGTGGACGCTATGTATGCATGGGCGGAGAAGCCGCTCCAAGGTCAGTTAGCAAAAACCATGTAACAACGTATTCTGACTCGCGGATAGACTACGCGGCTGCCCGTCGAGATTGCATCAAGGCCCCTCTTTTCGACCTCAAGCCCGAGGAGCTTGACGACATATCCCCCAACGTCCTCACAAAGAAAGTGATGGGGTTTTTAGCAGAGTCCTATGGTGTGCCCGTTCCCATTGACGAACAATCACGTACTAACTTCACAAAAAACAGAGGTCGCCTTTGGCAGTGGCGAAATACCCTGGGCAGCAATCATCGCTGCGCCGGACGCATATTACGATACCACACTTCTCCCACCCGGTTTCACCCTGGAGGGTGTCGAAACTCTGTCGTACCCACAGCGGGCTGAGCTGGCCAAGACGCTGGCTTCGGTCGCTGGCGTTGGCACATCAGGCTTCTTCCGCAAGCCTCGCCCTCGCTCCGCGTCTCCCTCTCCACCCCCCGAATCGCCGCGCCCTCGCTCCGCATCTCCCTCTCCGCCCCCGAATCCCTCGCCCTCGCACTCGCCCTGCGTCTCCCTCGCCACCCCTGATCACCTCACCCTTGCGCGTCTCCATCTCCGCTCCCGAATTGCTGCGCCCTCGCCCCGCGTCTCCCTCTCCGCCCCCCAAATCCCCTCGCCCTCACCCCGCGTCTCCCGCTCCGCGCCCCGAATCGCCGCCGCACGATGGACCATCGGGATCCGACGGTCCTCACCCCAGAATCCCGGTCAAGGCGCCACGTGGGAGGAAGCGCAAGGCGGAAGAGCAGCTAGATGGTGAAGACTCCGGACCGTCTGCCCCTCGGCGCGCTACGAGAGCACGCAAAACGCCAGCGGTAGGCCTTCCTAATTCGTCCTAAGGCTTATGTAATCCGATTGATGTGGCATTACAGGACGCCGCTCTAGAACGCAAACAGGAAGCGGAAGCCCGAGCAAAGGAACCCAAGCGGAAACCAGGGTAAGCCTTTATCTGCTCGTTCTGCTTGTCTATTTGTGCTAATAGGTATCAGATACAGCTACAGTGTGAGGAGCCCGGCGAAAGCAAAGAAATCGAAGAGGTAGGCTTTGTCTGTTTTTCGCTCATTTATACGGGACTGAATTTCAGTTAGAACTTGATAGCTAGAAGAATTGCAAGCTTGAAGTCGGGGCACCAATGATTTGTGTTTTTTTCCCCCGAATTTTATCATCTTAGTCATTTACGAACTTGAAGTTGTGGACTTTTAAGTTGTGGCCGAACTTGAAGTTGACTTGTAATTCAAGTTGTGGCCGAACTTGAGTTGGGCCCGAATTTAAATTGTGGCCGAACTTGAGTTTGAGCCGAACTTGAGTTCCCTGATCACCCCAATAGCAGGTAAGATCTGGATAGCACTGTGTTTATAATATGGTAACGGAACTTAACATCCTTCGGGGAACTTCAAGTTTCAAAAGGGATGGGATCGCTCCGAACTTAAGTTGAGCTAATAAAGTATCTGGCTAACTGATCTTGAACCCATTCGGGATTTGATCATGCCTGTGATACAGGTTCAACTGAAATTAATTGGGGCAGTGCCCTCATCTTGGATGCCCCAGCCAATTTCATTGAGTGTTTCCTTCATTCAGAGTGGTATCTTAACCGCTGTAATTTCATCCAGTTTTCCCAAAAAGTTACTTTCCCCGCATAAAAGTATTGGGGTTATGTTTGAGTTCAACATCTCACAGGTAACAATTGAACAGTTGAGTGGAGACCTGAATTTCTAGATGGACCTGTGGAGTAAATGACATCACACAGCCCAGGCAACTAATCCAGTTATGTGGCCGTTTGACATGTACTTGTCTCGCGGGGTAGAAGCATCAGTTGTTATCCAGACGCAATTGAACCTTGAACCATGAATACCGCATGATGAGAAGCGACCACAATCACAAGGCACATGGGCAGGATGACAAGGAGTCTTCACGGTGTAACTACTTACTCTGAGGTTGTTCATTGGACCAAGATTCAATGGGCAACCCCAGAGAAGCCACACAAGCCCATGCCACAGGCATTGTTGAATCACAAAAGGCGTAGATAGAAGCAGAGTGGAAAGACACATCCATATTGCACTGAGACCGCGTTGGAATAGCAGACCATATTGGACCCAAATATAACAAAGAGTTCTGTTTCAAAAAATTCCGCCCCCAGTGAGCCACATTTCACCATGAGTCCAAACTGCGGAATAGACTGCACTTTAAGGCTTTAAGGCACACAGAGTCGAAAATTTACCCCATGAATTAATGGCTTGGAGGGCATCACAAGAACACTGTGGCCAAATTCAGAGGTGACTGGACAATTCTTGACTATTCTTGAACAACGTTTTCCAGAGAACCAAGAATACAATTGTAGGAACTGCTGGGCGTATAAGGCAGACGGGTTGAGTGTCACAGGAACCACATTCCGGGTCATTGAAATGCAGAGAAATACAGAGCCTAAGGTACAGAGCAGATGGAAGGATCGAGAAGAATCTCATAAACAGGATTACGAGCCTGCCAACGGCAATCATCGGCAAAACCATCGGCTTGGACAAGCCGAAGCATTTTGGCGGAGAGAAAAGGTGATTACACGAAAAGTGCTGACAAAAATGTGATGCACGGCCAAAATCTAAAAATCAGGCTCTCTAAGACCCTTACCTTACGGTAACGGGAATCTGCCAGTTATGGTCTCTGAACCAAATCTACACAAGACTTTGATGCATTGAGACATGAAGGAAATCATCTGAAATCTGTGACTGCTTGACCTGGAACCCCCATAACGCGCAATTTGTTGAAGTAGATATGGCAGTGTGATTGCGTAATCACCACCGCTGGCCTCATGTACACAGCCACATCTCCACGATGGCAGCAATGTCAGTAATTCACTACCCAGGTCCCACCAAGCAAATCATCTGAACTCAGTGGCTGCTTTCCCATATCTGTTGAGCTGGAACCCTCAACATGCCACACTCCCTTTCGAGAGGTACAATTCCGGCTTGAAATATTATTGAAATCCTACGACGGCGGTCTTAAAACGCACCCAAAACATGCCTATAAACAACACAAATATTCAGATTGGTACCGAGGGCCCTCCTGGTTCACGGGAGGGTTTCGGGGACGTGGTACATCCCTCTCGTCAGTGCCTGCCGGCTACGAGTTCAGAGAGTGAAATCAGCAGGAGTCGGGGTGATCCGGGGCCTAGCCCCGACTACCCAACACACGGCCCCTTCTGTAGCAGCTCTGCTGCTCTGACTGCTACAGCGACGGGCGAGGGGCAGCATCCACGTTCCCCTACAGACCTTCAAAATATGACTACCACAGACCATGATTCACCATGGTTGACGCCCATATCAACTGCGGCGACTCCCGATCTGTGGAACACAAACGGCCGTATTGCGAATGGTACAAATAAAATTCTGGATATAATTATGGGAGATGTAGAGGGAACGTATAACGACTCCCATGCCAACAATTCTAACACTGCAGCACAACTTTTAAATGAGCAAACTTATTATGCCAATATCGACTCGCTGCACGTAACATCAGACAGAAGCCAAGAAAATAAAGACAGGCAATACCTTATCCCTGAAAATTGGGAAGAATTGAATGCACAGATTAGACAGAGGAACAAACCTCCGAAACTTACCCGTTCAGCGAAGTTCACTCGTTCGAACGTCACAATTGCATCCCAAAATATAAATGGGAGCGACAAAAATAAATCCATGAGCAGCACAGGACACAAACTCAATTACATGAAGAGAGTAGTTGACGAGAAGAGGATAGGTGTTTTCGCCTGGCAAGAATCACACATGGATCATATTGCCACTAGCCAGTTCAACAACATTTACGGGAAATGGTTCAAACTGTTTAACTCTGGACACCTGATAAAACCTAACTCCACAGCTGGAGTTAGCTTCCTTCTCAACAAAAAATATGTTGACACGGAAAATGTGAAAGAGTATGTCCTCATTGAGGGCCATGCAATCATGCTTGTTATCCCATCACATCGAGGAGAAACAATAAACATTCTGAACATTTACGCCCCAAACGCCCCTCTGGAAAGAGAGAGGATGTGGGGCCGATTATGGCATTGCTACTTAGAAAATCCAGAACTTCCATTTCCAACTGAAACACTGGGTGACTGGAATTTTGTTGAAGACATTAAAGATCGTACATCGAACAAGGAAGAGACAGTACCTCTGAGCTTTGTATGCCTGAAGGCGCTCTTCCACATGCAAGATGGTTGGCGTACAACATTTCCTGATGTGAACGAATACACTTGCCTCCAAAAACGCACCAATTTAACCACGAATGAGACACATGTATCTGGTTCACGTCTTGACCGGATCTATGTACTGGTAGACCGTTTTAAACGATATCGAAATTGGTCAATTGAACCTAGTTTAATCGCCAGTGACCACCATTTGATTTCTGTCCAATTGACATGCCGGCCAGACGAGGAGTATGGGCCAGGAATTTGGAACTTACCTATTTATCTCCTTAAAACACCAAGATTTATGAACTACATTTCTATCCGTTCAAAGAAGCTCGCAGAGGAGCTGGAAGAGTTGAACCGCACTGAGAGGCAAACCCAGCAGAACATCCAAAGCCTTTGGCACAAATTCAAGATTGACCTTACTGCAGAAGGTAAAAAATGCTCCCGCTTGGTCAAAGGAAGAACCCGCCAGCTCCGCACCTGGACGGCACAGAAACACCTTGTTATCAATGATGCAGATATGCCTACTGAGGACAAACATCTCGCAATTCTGCACCTAGAGGGAAAGATTGAAACCTATCTTAGGGAAGAAGCTGACCGTCAGAAGGACCAGTCAGAGGCTTGGTACGACATTGAAGGTGAAAGCCTGAAGACTGACTATTGGACTCGTTCCACCAAGGAGTATCACCTGAGGAACACTATAAATGAATTTAAGACAACAGATAATGATTCAACTGTGCCCTGCTTCGAAACTCGCCCAAAGCGAATGGCTAAGATGGCCCGGGATTACCATGAGGCAACACAATATGTTGATGTTCCCAACGACGACTATGGTCGAATGATGTGCACTGAGGAAGTGCTTGAAAAGTGTGATGCACGGTTATCTCAAAATGAATACAATGAAATGAACAAGAATCTGATGGAAGAGGATATACGAAATGCATTGAAACTGTCCAACAATGGCAAAGCCCCGGGGCTAGATGGCATCCGATACGAATTTTCAAAGCCATGGACATTGAATACAAAAAATATAAAGACAAGCCAGGCGGGCTTTTAACATTTTGGGATTCCTGGCAGACTTATACCGCGACATTGGACAGTTTGGATTATCCGATGGATGCAACTTCAACATGGGATGGTTATGCCCCGTGTTCAAAAAAGGAGACACAGGTCTCATTAGCAACTACAGGCCAATTACGCTGTTGAACACAGACTACAAGCTTATGACAAAGGCTTATTCTATTCGACTAATGAATGTTGCCCCTTCTTTGATAAAACTGGACCAAGCGGGCTTCATGAAAGGGCGGAAGATTGAAGACCAGGTCAAATTAGCGAAATTTCTGCTGAACTATGCTGAAGTTGCAGAAGAAGACGGTATACTTATTGCCCTTGACCAAGAGAAGGCTTACGATCGAATTAATCATGATTACCTTCTCCGTGTCCTAGACCATATGCGATTCCCTCCCAAATTTTCAAAGATAATCCAAAGTCTGTACACTGACGCCAAAACTATAGTGATGATCAATGGCGAACTCAGTGATCCATATGTTGTTACCAGGGGTGTGAGGCAAGGGGACCCCCTATCCTGCTTATTATTCAATCTGGCTATTGAACCGCTTGCATGCCTACTGCGGAAATCTGATCTTGAGGGAGTAGTCATTCCTGGAACAAATAAGACTTTAGTGGTATCACTTTTCGCTGATGACACCACAATCTACCTGAAATCCACTGACTCCATGGAGACTCTGTGGAGCATTCTACGCCTCTGGTGTGCTGCATCCACTGCAAAATTCAATGAGCATAAAACAGTGCTCCTTCCTTTTGGGAGGTCCTCCTATCGGCAGAAAGTCATAGGAGAAAGACGAATCAACAGTCACTCCCCCATTGGTGACATCGACCCAACTATTAAAATTGTGCCTGATGGCAAGAGCTGCCGCATGCTAGGTGCATGGATCGGCAATAACATCCCTTATACCACACCGTGGCCTTCTGTCCTAGAAAAAATTAATACCGATCTCATGCACTGGCAAGCAACACACCCGACTCTGGAAGGGAAGCGTCACATCATTAGTATGGTAATTGGAGGTCGAACACAATACCTGACCCGAGTTCAAGGGATGCCAAAGGACATTGAGGACACACTTGAAAAATTGATACGGTCCTTCTTGTGGGACGGAAAAACAGCCAGAGTATCACTGGAGACAATGATCCTCCCAGTTGATCAAGGAGGGAAAGGAATTCTGGATATCTCCTCTCGGAACAAAGCAATTCATCTTTGGAATCTTCAATGCTACCTCATCCAAGGAGACGACCGACCATCGTGGTGCTATTTTGTTGACTTCATTCTCAGAAAATACCTGGAGACTAGCTACCTAAATATCAGGCCAGGTCAAATCCTCAATATCTTTTTAAACGACATTCATTTCCCCATCCCCAGGTCAGACAGGATACCTGACGACCTGAAGGGTATGATATCTGTAGCCCAGGAGTTCAACCTCAAATGTACAGCACTCTCAATTGACCGTGATGTCCAACTGGAGATGCCGATATGGAAGCACCCTGCTATCCGCCAACCACCTTATAAAAATACCTGCCTTCGAGATGCAGCAATTTGCCTCAGAAACCAACATGAGGTTCGGACGGTTAAAGACGCCCTCATAATAGCTACGAGGAAAACTACGGTGGCAAGACAGCCACACACAATCAACCCTAGTAGTGGCATTGCCCGTAAAAACTGTGGATGCCCATCTTGCAACAGAGATCGAAATGAACTTGATTGTGTACACCCTGGGAAATGCATCGAGACCGCCCAGACATTGATAGACTGTATAATGCCAAAGTGGAATACGCTAGCTCCAACGGCTGACCTTTGTGACGAGCTTAAACTGACAGCAGACGAATTGGAAGCTAACCAAGGAGAGATAGAAATTGATAAACCAATGACCTATGATCCAAACTTCAGATTAGCCAGCACCAAGAAGGGCTGGCGGATCTTCGCTGGGGATGATTCAATGAAGGAGATTCCGGCACGACGACAACTCCGATTGGAGCCAGTCCCTGATCAAATAACAACCTTTATACATATCAAGGTCCTGCATGCTGGTCAGTATGATCCTCAAATTATGGCAAGATTCAAAATTGTTTCTGATGAGCTCAATGAGGATGCAACTGTGAACCTCACATTTGACGATCCAACCATAAAAATCAACTTCAGATCAGGGATATTGGGGGCTACCCTCACAGTGCTGCAGAAAATCCCATGCAATGCCCCCTTACTACTATGCTCTTCATCCGACTTTCTGCTCAAAACTTTGATTAAAGAGAGAACAAAATCTGAAAATGACATGTTAGACCCAAGTTTCCTGCTCTTCAAAGCAGTATTTGCAGCGCTGAATGAGCGTGTTGCACGGACACAGTTCAAGCAGACAATGATTACTTTCCCTGTAACCGCAGGCATTCATTCATACCCTCCACTGGAGGTTGATACCCAAATCGATTTGATGTTCAGCTGCCCGGGTATTCTAATCTCACAAGGCTCACAGCGAATCTTTACAAAAGTCATTAAGGGCAGACACTCAGAGCCGTTCAGGAAGGCAACATTTATCAACTTAGATCGTATCCGGTGCTCCGTGCATGAAGTCTCTGATTACACTCCTACCGACGAAATGATTTGGAAATCTATACGTTCCACAAATCTGAGACGACTTCACTGTGAATTATTTTGGAAGTCGATTCACAACATTTTCAGAGTCGGTGACTTCTGGACACACATTGACAATCTTGAAGCTATTTGCAGTCTGCCCGACATGTGGTGTCCCGGAGAGCCTTGAACACATTGCGATGGAATGTGATGCCTCAGGGGCAAAATTAATTTGGCAACTGACTGAGGACCTCTGGACCATGAAATATTCAAACTGGCCCCTCCTCAGCTGGGGACTTATCTTGGGTTGCAACCTAGTTAAATTTAAACACTCAAATGGGAAATTGATCCCTGCGATGGGATGATTATTTGCCATTCTGGTATCCACAGCCTGGCACACAATCTGGAACATCCGGAATGATAAGGTTCTAAAGAACCCACACCGTAACATTACAGATGTTGAGATTCACAACCGATGGCTGAAATCTGTGAATTCCGCACTAGGACGAGATCGAATCCTCACCAATAAAATGAAATTTGGTAATCTTGCGCTGAATAAAGATCTTGTCCTAAGAACATGGAGTGGTCTACTAATGAACGAAGCTGCTCTGCCGGACGATTGGACTTACACAGTGGGGGTTTTAGTGGGTATACAGCCATTGACATTGAATGATCCAAGAAATGGGATAGGATAAATTTATTACGGCTGGAGTCCCACACTATGGTACTTGTGCGTAATGGCATTTCCTCCCTGGACAACTTCCCCGGCATTAACTAGATTTATCTGGTAGACCCAGCGGATGACCTTTGGAATGCTTCTGCAGACTGAATTTCATTATCCCAAATGCTCCAAAAAAAAAAAAAAAAAAAAAAAAAAAAAAAAAAAAAAGAGAAGAGGGTTATATGGCGGGGACATGGGACTAGAACATAGCTCCGGAGAGCGCAGACTCCCGGCTGCCAGAGATCGGCACGGTGAATCTCAGCCCATACAAGCGGTGGACGGCGCTTCGCGCCGTCTCCCACTTTTGAGTGGGTACTTTTTCTGCTACTATTGGTTATCTGTGACTCATTGTTCAATAAAAATAAAATAAAACCTCGGCCTTGCTGCCTACCTACCTACTTACCCCAAAAATTAATGAACTTCCGATCGTAATGGCACCGCTGTGTTGGCCGCAGTGTGCCGAAGGTGATGGAGCTAGAAGCTCGTAATATACCCTTATGGGGATAAAGGCTTCAGAGCGGCAAAGAAAGGACCGCGGACCGATGAAACAGCGCAATCTGTCAAGCGTGAGTAGGATCCGAAAGTTCGGGGCAATGGTTCCCAGAGCGGAGTTTAAGGGCTTCACACACAGGTAATTTTATAAAGAGAGAGATGCGAAGACGATGGGTGGTATGATGTGACCACGGGGCGTCCCAGCTATCGGACACGCGGAGGCCAGGGAGGGTGTGGGAGAGATTTTGAGAAGAAACAAGAGTCAAGCCATATGAGCACCCAAGCGTTGAGATGTACAATATCTTAAACCCCATGTACGGCGTCTCTGTTGCACAATACCACGTGGTGATACAGCCATAGATATTTTTATTCAATTTGGTTCGGATGTAGCATCTAAAAAATCGAGCAAGTCAAGAAATGTAGTTAACCCCCAGAAACATAGCTACATTATGCAAAGAGCGGGCTCCAGTCCTGCACCTTTGCGAACTCGGCCCACGTACGCGGGCGTCTCGCGAGGAGTTCGGGGCTCGTAGAAGTGTGCCCTGCCATGTCTTGCGCATCATATTATTAAACAGTGGCGGAATGAACGAGGATGCACTCACGTCCATACTCTTCCAAATATTGGGATACATCCGCCATGGCGAGCACGAAGTGCGGCGGGACGAACGCCCCGACCTTTTTCTGGAATTCCTCGATAGAGATCTGTTGGAAGACGCATTTCTTCCCGGTAACTATCCGATCCAGTCAGCGAGGCGAATTTTGTAGCGGACATGAAATCAACGCACTTTCAGCAAATTGTGCTACCATGTCTCCGAGGGCGATCTTCTCGCCATACGCAGCGACGGTGGACCCGTTCGGGAAGACTGGCGCCTCGAGCACCTGGCGCACAAACAGTCCGTAGTCGTGCGCGACGTCGATGACCGGGATCACCGTCGTGGGCTTCATGGGCCAGCAGACGAGGAAGGACCCGTCATCCTGCTTACTCGGCCGGAGCGTCATCCGGGGAGCGGGCCCGTTTTGTGCGTAGTGTGCCACCTGCACCTCGACGAACGGGATGCCCGACGCACGGCCGTACTGCGTGACGAGGGCCTTGCTGTCCCAGTGGTAGAGATGCACGTATTTGCCGCCGCTAATCTGACTGGCGGGCTCGCAGCCGGACCAGACGACGCGCGTGGCGCCACTGGCTTTCGCCGCGTCGATGAGCAGCTTGCCCTCCGCAATTTCCTGTGAAAGCATAAGAAAACGACTGGAATGTCTGTCCCGAGAAATGATACACACTCTGTCGGCGTCAAAATGTTCTACGTAGTTGGTGACAAGCTATGTTCAGCATGAGTGTAGCCGCCCCTGAGTGAATCACCGAAGAATGGACTTGCAAAAGCGGCGTCCGCTCCAGCGAACGCTTGATACACATTCTCTTTATTTTCGACGACGAGCGAAATGACAACGATCTCCACGCCTAGCTTGACGAGCTCCTTGGCGGCGGGCTTTGTCGCGTCGCGTGTAAAACCCCGGATGCGGTACGGCTTGTCAGATTCCGCAAGTGCCCTGACGACGCTGCCGCCCTGCCTACCCGTGGCACCGACGACGGCGACGAGCGGGGCAGAGGGGGCCTGTGTAATAGTCATGTTGGCTTGGGAGGGAAGAACAGGGAGGTGGATCTATATGTCCACACCTTGTCCCACCACAATATTTATACTTATATCGCTTGTTTTCCGACGAGTTGGGCGAAATGAATGGCGGTGCAGCGCGCGGATGTAGTTCCGGTGAATATGTCAGCGCGTCCACGTTTCGCACTCGAGTCTCGGGTGCACTCCCGTACTACCTCCCACACTACTACTTAAGATGAGCTTACTCACATTGCGCCATAATACAGACGTCTCGCTAAAGTTCAGTCCCTTCAGTTCCAATCTCCGGAACATGCTGAGCGTGGTATGTACCAGGGTTTTTCAGGGATCCCCCGACTGTGACCGCGTACAGCGCACCGCGCGGAACGACGGCGCGGCTGCCCCGAGGGTGCGCGGCGCGCTGAGGGGGAGGCCGCGCCTGCGGACGACGGCTGTTCGCTGTATGTGGTCACGTAGAGATTGATGCGCGCTGCGATGCTCATGATGAGCGCAATGCAATTGTTCACCACTGCTTAGATCGCAGATGCCCTTCAGTCAGGATGTAAATAGGTGCGCACGAAAGTGGAAGGAACCGCGCCAGCGCCTGCATTGCTCCTCACGCCGCCGCTGGTGACGTGAACCGCCTGTGTCGTGCCCATGGCCACCATCGTGCGGTCTGTCCCGCTGCCTCTAGTGCTTGCGCGCTTACTCTTCCTCTGGTTTCATGTGCGTCTCTTGCTTTCTTGCTTCCATCATCGTTCTAACTTTGTACGCCAGAGAGCAGTCCTAGCCTTATCTTTCCTCGAGGCCTCGCCGCCTCAAAACCCTGCCGAATCGGATATTGGAGCCTCCTCATTTACAGGTCGCATTGCTCGATTTTCCTTTCGCCCACATCGCATCTCTGCGACCCAGAATCAGCTGTCTAGACTTCGCTCCCGCCAACACTGCGGTTTTTCTCTTTTGCTTCCATTAATTCCCTACCTGGGATTTCCGCGATCTGCGTACCCGCCTTCCATACGAGTCAATCGAGTTATACTTTCTCGCGAGGCACAAGTAAAGCCCACGAGAGGGACGAGTGCGAGTGGGCCAACTGACCAAGAAGGAGTAAATATGGGGCGTATACATTCCCGCTACCTTTAGGTAAGGGTTTTAGGGCGCCCTATTTTCACTGGTCGCAGTAAATCACATTTTCATCAGCACTTTTCGCGTAAGCTCCTAATTTTGGTCATTTCTGCTGCCTAAATCGGCGCTCCGGCTTCCCGGCCTCGGCCAATCATTTCCGACGTGTCGTTGACGTGGCGTTGCCCTCTCTCTCTACTCTCATGGCCCCTCTGCTACTTTCTGCAATTTTCTCCTCTCAACCACCTTTAACCCGGATCTAGAAAAATCTATCTTGTCCTTGGACTGGGTTCTGGCTTCCGGCATCAAATCTTCTGGTTCTGTAGCCTCTGGTGTCTTGTCACTCCCTTGTGAAGGATCTACCCGTGTTATCAATGTGCACCTCGCTATTAAGGACTCGCTCCCCTTTGATGTTGTCCTGGGTCGTGACTGGCACCTCCTGTGCCGTGATTCCCTTCCAAATGCCCGCTTTCTGTTATCTTCGGGCATTCTTTATTTCACGCCAGGAGGTGTTCTCGCTGTCTCGGCTTTGTTTTCTTTTTTTAAATGTTCTTGACTAGTTCCCTCTCCTGTCCATAGACCGGAGCCCTGTCCAATGTACGTTGATTCTGATATCAATCCTGGCCCCCCGCATGGTATGTGCCGTACTGCCATGTTTTGTGCTATCTCTGACTTGCCTGTCAGTCTCGGTTGATCCCTATGCCTGCCCGGAGCCTTCGGGCTCCTCCTCTTCTATTGCTTTAAACCCTTATATGCCAAAACCTCCTACCACATCTTGCAATATCCTTCAGGATATCTTTACCACGCGTCATTGCACCCATGCCCGTATCTCTGTGTTCCATTCTGATTTAGAAACAATACAACGTGCACTTGCGTTACATACCTTGCCTCACCATAATATGAATCTAGTTCAATGCCAGCAGGCTCTCATTCATCACCTTGTCGCCGCTGCTTGTGCAGACCATCGTGCAGATGCTGACTCGACTTCACGGCTTGACCGCTCAACATGTTCCGCTATAGCCCAGGATTTCGACTCTGCTGCATCTATGTCTACAGCTGTTCTCGATATTATCCTTACTGCTGACCACAGAAAAATATCCATGGAGCATCTGTGCCATGTGGCTTTGAATATTTCTATGTCCAGGTCACGCAATCTTCGTTTCAAACTCAAAGCCGCAATTCGCAAGCATTTGCTCACAGTCCAGTCTACTATTGAGAGCCGTTCCCCAGTTTCTGTTGCTGACTTTTTCGACTCGTTTGAAGCACATTGCAAGCCAGTTCTTCCATCTATTGCTGCTCTACACCGCCTTGAACTCCCGGAGAAACCGACCAATGATCAGATCCGTTCTGCGGTAACAAAACGTATACTTTCCGGTGTTTGCTCTCAGTTTTCTGATTCTCACCCATCCTCTTCCCTTCCCCATGGTCTTTCGGTGCCCGATTGTGCTGACATCTGCAACTAATGGCGCATTAATAATATTGATCCCGACCTTCAGGTCCATATTTTTACTGTGATCTACAGGAGTAAGACTTCTCCTAATGCAATGCGCCGCATTCTTGCTACCTTGAACATACATCACGAGCCTTCGGATCCTGTTCGGGTTTCATGTGAAAAACTCTGCGCACATATCCTGATCTTACGAAAAGGCAAACATGTCAAACGCGAGCAACAGGAAAAGTACGAAAAAAATTACTCGCTTCAATGAGAAGCTCAAAAAAATTCACGCAACTTCACAACTTGTTCCTCAGCCATTGAAAGACAAGATTATCAAGTTGTTTCGCGAAAGAACTTCTTCCGAGGCTCTCACAACCTTTACCTGTGCTTTGTACGCTGAAGCGGTTCCTCTGGTATCTCAGTGTGAGCTGGAGTTGGACATGTTTAACTCTGAACTTTTCAGATGACCGGACGTGAGAGTCGACGAGAACTTGATTCTTGATTGTTACAAGTGGCTTCATCCTGCCTGTATCCCCCCTCCAATGCCACTTGACAGTGATGGTCCACTTAAAGATCTTGACCCTGATGGTGTTGCAATTCCGTCCAATGGCGGCTCATCAATTCTCTCTCTGTGCTCGGTATGTCATTCATCGCTCAAAAACAACAAACTCCCTCCTTTATCCCTTGCAATTAAATTATTTCTTGCCCCTGTTCCAGAAGAACTCAAAAATCTCACGGTTATCTAGGAAGCAATGATTGCTCGCTGCCGCTTCAAGTGTTGGATTATTCAACTCCGAGAGGAAAATCAGGACCTCGTTTTGGGAACCACTCAACGCGGCATCAAAGGGCATATCATTATTTACCTGCAACAGCCCTCGAAGATTGCAGACATTTTACCTCCCTCTGTTGAAGAGATCACCTCACCTGTTTGTGTTCTATTTGTTGGCGCATCTCCCCCAACACCCGAATGGTTACGCAATCATGCCAAACCATTAGCTGTGAATGCTGGTCGTGTTCGTGTTGCCCTTCAATTGCTTAAGACCCATAATCATCTGTATAGGGAGATCAAGATTAATAAAGAATGTCTCCATGAACTTGAACAAGAACGGAATGCTCATTGCGCCGCACGAGCTGTATGTAAAACTCACGGAGGGCACTCTCTTCTCCGCTCAGGTCTCACTCCCGACATACATCAACAAGGACAGGAACCCGCGATTCTTGGATTCCGAGGTCATTTTCCGCTTTTATGCATAAACTCATTAAATTTGTTCACTTATCAACAGGTCTATCACGTCAATGTCGAGAAGCTCACCATTCTTGACAAGGGTGATGGTGCTCCTTGGAACCCTCCTTCTCCCAGCCTCCCTTCCGCTGTGCCAACAACGCCGTCCAAGAGAGCTCGCGACCCTGCTGTTGATAGCGCCTTCGACAACCTTTCCCCTTCCAAAAAATCTCGCACTGCGTAAAATTCATTACTTGTTCACTCGTTGCTCACTGCACATAATCAATTGCTCGTTCCATAGTTTTATAATTAGTCTTACTGCAAACTAATACAACGATTCTTTTGGCGCACATCGACTCCGAAATAAGTCTAAACCCCAAGAACGGGTAGCGGGCCATGCCGTTTATCGGCCTTACCCGCTTTATCTATGCATTGAGGTGGTGGAGTGAGTGGTGAGTGCTCTCGATCCCATTTCTCCCCTTGTAAACTAACGACTATGCCACCTTTGAGGCTATCCCACTTCTGCCGCTATTCTTCACAACTTGGGCGTTCGTGGTGTCCCTCTTAATGTTGGCGGCTATGAGCACCGTTAGTCGATTTTGCGCATGCAGGTCTTCCACGAGAGGAGTGGATGGTGACTTCTTTCTTTCGACTTTTACAGCTGGCGTCCACCGGTGCTTGTGTACTGTGAACTGTCACGGAGCGAGTCAACCGGCTCTATGTATACCATTCTAGAGAGGGCTCATCCGCAGCGAGGGGGAAATCGTTCGCAGCGTGTCATGTGCTGAATCTCGTTGTTCCGGCTCTCCGGCGCAACGGTGGACTGAATACTCTGCTCACGTCCCATTGAGCGCAGTTTCTACATAAGTATCCAGACTCTGTGCGACCGCCTTCCTTCGAACGCCATTGTCCTACCCTTGTTTTTTCTCTTTGTTTTGCTAGAGCCTTTCTTGCGTCGCGAACGCTCCGCGGCCTTCTGTTGGATTTTTTGGGAGTGAGCACGTGAGACAAGAGCAGGTAAGCCGAGCAGGAAGATTGCGCTTGAACTAGGCTTTGGGCTTGCCTTGCAAACGCATGCCCATTGCCGATACATTGTGTAGTATACCTCGTATGTTAAGCAGATGCCTCGTATCACGATGCACATGTTTGCCCATCTGATTCACCTCAATTTGGTCTTTCTTTCCCAACCACGTTTCCGGCCCTCGCTCCATTTGTGACCTCGATTGCCTTCTAGCTCCGGCTCGATTCGCGATGCTCCATTCCGAGCACGCACGGCGACTACTTTCCCGCCCTCAACACCCAAAGGAAGTGCGATCTGGCTAACCTTCCCTTGCCCTTCAATTTTGTACTTCGCTCTACCATTGAACTTTGATAAACACGCTAGAATATAGCGGCCCTTGCTGCACCATTCATCCACCCTTCAACGAATGCCTTGGGATATACTTTGTATCGTAACGTATATTAAAGATATCTCGTACTGTACCAAGTTGTAGGGGAGCAACTGTCACGGTCACGGACCCCCCGGTTGCGTTGCTTTTTTTCAGGTGTGTCACGGTAATGGGGAGGTTGGTTGCCTGAAAAAATCGTGACATGGTGAACCAAATTTTCGAATTTTTTTTCCTGCGGCCCATACTATCCCCCTGCCGCGCAGGACAAACCTACT
This sequence comes from Mycena sp. CBHHK59/15, assembly GCA_029204085.1. Taxonomy (NCBI): domain Eukaryota; kingdom Fungi; phylum Basidiomycota; class Agaricomycetes; order Agaricales; family Mycenaceae; genus Mycena; species Mycena sp. CBHHK59/15. The sequence continues at coordinate 120,116 of JARGXW010000275.1, read as the reverse complement.
ACTCGGACAAACAAACATTTCTCGTCCAATACAGGACCATTTCATGAGATTTTTGGCTTCACATAAGCGGTAGGAGGTGCTCTAGAGATACAAGGTCCAACACCTCTACAACCTCGCATCCTTCGAATATATATCACCGCCGAAAGTTGACAACTTGGGCCATTTTCGCAAATTTAGCCTATCTTAAGGCCTAGGGCCCTCACCCGAGGGTCATGTTATCCTCTGAATGCATCTAAAATATACCTTGACATCTTGAGAGTTCCCATATAAAATTTCAGAGGCATAGCTGTCTTTTAGCCGTCACACTGAGCCGAAAGATGAAGACATGCCTGCCAAATTGATATCTCAACTGGCAAAAATGATGGCAAGAAAATTCATGCTGCCTGTTGACCATCCGGGACATGCCTCAGCTTCTGCTTCATGGATATCATACTTCCTATCGAATAGCTCCACCCTATAAGATTTGGAGGCGTCTCCACCGCAAGAAGGTCAGATACGAAGCCGGCAATCCAAATTTGACGTGTTACCTAGTACTCGGACACCTGGCAACCTCGGAAAAAACAATGCCGTTTGAGCAATTCTTACCCACACTGAGGTTTCAAGTTTTTGAGTGAAAAAACTGGTGAAAAATATTTAGAATTTTGCAGAAGTTTTTCGCCGAAAAAACAGGTGAAAAACTTAAAAGTTTTTCAGGACCTTGTCAACTTGGAATCACGGTGAAAAATGAGAAATAAAATTCATGGTTTCTTTTCAAAGAATTTCACCACTAATATTTCGGATATTACAGAACTTTTTTGCCGAAAAAGCAGATGAAAAATTTAAAAGTTTTTCAGGACCTTTTTGACTTGGAATCACCATGAAAAATGAGAAACAAAATTCATAATTTCTTTTGAAAGAATTTCACCACTAATATTTTCAATGTTACAGAACTTTTTCGCCTAAAAAGCAGGTGAAAAATTTAAAAGTTTTTCAGGACTTTTTGGACTTGGAATCACCATGAAAAATGAGAAACAAAATTCATAGTTTCTTTTGAAAGAATTTCACCACTAATATTCTCGATGTTACAGAAGTTTTTCGCCGAAAAAACAGGTGAAAAACTTAAAACTTTTTCAGGACCTTTTTGACTTGGAATCACCGTGAAAAATGTGAAATAAATTTCTTAGTTTCTTTTGAAAAAGTTTCACCACTAATTCATACACATTTGCAGGCAGAAACTGTGGTGAAAAACTTGAAACCTGAACTTTCAAGTTTTTCACCACAGGTTCCACCTACAAAAATACAATCAAATGTCTGAAAAAAGTTTGATGAAAGATAGTAAAAAATTAGAAAAGCAGATAGCACTTTTTTCAACATTTTTCAGAGTCATTTATTTCTTATTTTTCACTAAAAAAAGATGGCAAAAGAAACCTCATTTCATACTGATTTTTTGGTGTAAACAATGGTGAAAAACTCAAAATATTTTCCCCTCAAGATCAGAATGAGATATGTGAAATAATGTTCAGGGATCTGTGCTGGATCATCTTCAGATATTGACAGGGAGACTGGCCATTCATTTTGAGATACAAGGCCAAAACCCCAGCTCCCTACTTGCTTCCCATCCCTTTCCTGTGGTATATATTTCATTTCTTGCTGCCCCTGAATCAGAAGTCAGACTCTGAGGAGGATGAGTACAATGATTACCGTGAATCAAGCCTCAAATGTGAACTAGACCACTACAATGATACCATTTGTTGTGATATTGACAAAAATCCCGGTACGGCACTTGTGAAGTGGCGGGGTAGGTTGGGATTATGACCTGCAACAACTCAAAGCAGTGAGTTGGCAGATTGGGCCAGGGAGGAGTCAGTGTAGTGTCTGTGATACACAGAGGGGTTGAAGCTAAATGTCGAGGAGTCACACAATCAAAGGATCACAGAAACCATAAGTCTGGATATGCACTCCCTGCCGCATGTGATACGGTCCTGGAGTCCTGAATTCACTCCTTTCGTCCATAAAATCCACTATTCATCTCTCTGCTTTGGTTTTCCATTGGAGGGTCCACTAAGATATCAGAAACTGTTCATATTATATTTCCATAATAGTTATTCCATGGATCACTGGGCAAGGCTCATTGGGACGGGAGAACATCAATATTTCTTGCAATTTATGGAGCACTACTGTGACATTGCTACTTCTAACTACCTTTACATGGCCTACACCACCATTTGAAAAACTCCTTTTGTCCATGTTTTCGGTCCAACATTTGTAAGTATTGGTCTGATCCTCACGAAATGTCACCCAAAACATTGTTGAAACGCAAAGTATTGAATCCCTCGATGCTTCGACAACATGTATCTTCTGGGATATATAGTGCGCGCAATATTTCACCAATGTTCCTCAAAGCCTTGAGGAAGTGTTAAATACCGAGCCGAAGAGTAGGGAATAAGTCTGAGGGGGTAACACCGATGGACTCTGGGATATGGAGTCTGAGGATCGGAGTATCGGAGTTAGAGCGAGCACCACAAGAGCAGAGGGTGCACTCACTACCTGGGCTGGAGAACATAGAGAGAAGGAGAGAAGTCCGGAGATTGGAATCTGGAGTCCGAGTCAGAGCAGAGCGAATAGCCAAGCAACATTAACAATCAAGCTGAAGTACAAGCAAGTTGTTTATACTAAGTAAGTCATTGTAATCCTAAACAAGAAAAGTGTCAGGACCGTATGGTTGTAACTATAAGTGGTAGTCCATATATGGTAAAAGAAAAGAAGACGGAAGTAAAACAATAAGATGGAAGTCCACATGAGTAAGAAAGTTCATCACAAGAACAGATAAATAGGAAACACTCAGTAATCCTTCATTGCATGAAAAACCCAATGATCTGCTCGGACGAAAGTCATCCGAGCTACTCCGGAGTTATCGGAGTTTCATAGGTGCGTATTGATCATAGTCATCCAATTGACCACAAAAACCATCCTTGCCACTCACCGTGGTGCCACAGATTCAAAATCCGAATTGCAGGCAGAAAGGGGCCTCAAAAAGGTATTTAAATTCTGCTGAGGCCATTGTTGGATGGATTTTCGATTTGAGGGGCACCATAGGTGCATATATATCATAGTCATCCAAATGACCACAAAAACCCTCCTTGCCAGTCACTGCGGGGCCATGGATTCAAAATCCGGACTCAAAATAGCCTGAAATGGCTGTTTCCACAAGTATTTAAATTCCGATGAGGCCATTGTAAGATGGATCATCGGTTTGAGGACCACCACAGATGCGTATGGATCATAGTGATCCAAATAACCACAAAAGCCCTCCTTGCCACTCACCGTGGGGTCATGGATTCAAAATCCGGACTCAAAATAGTCTGAAATGGCCGTTTCCACAAGTATTTAAATTCCGCTGAGGCCATTGTGAGATGGGTTTTTAATTGAAGGTCACAATAGATGCGTATGAATTATGGTCATCCAAATAACCACACAGACCGTCCGTCCCACTCACTGCGGGGCCACAGATTCAAGATCCGAATTGCAGGCAGAAATGGACCAGCAAACAGGTATTTAAATTCTGATGAGGCCATTGTAAGATGGATTATCGATTTGAGGGTCGCCACAGATGCGTGTGAATCATAGTCATCTAAATGACCTCAAAAACCATCCGTGTCACTCACCGCGGGGCCACAGATTCAAAATCCAAATTGCAGGCAGAAATGGGCCTGCAAACAGGTATTTATATTATGCTGAGGGCATTGCTGGATGAATTTTCGATGTGAGGGGCACCATAAATGGGTATGGATCATCGTCATTCAAATGGCCACAAAACCATCCGTGGCACCCCCCGTGGGGCCACAGATTCACAATCCAAATTACAAGAAGAAATGGGCCTGCAAACAGGGAGTTGAATTCTGCTGAGGCCATCCGTGGATGGATTTTTTATTTGAGTGACACCATAGACTTGTATGGATCATAGTCATCCAAATTATTACAAAATCCATCCTTGCCACTCACCATGGGGCCATGGATCCAAAATCCCTCTGGAAACAGCCATTTTAGGCACTTTTAAGTCCGGATTTTGAATCCATGGCCCTGCGGTGAGTCGCAAGGATATTTTTTGAGGTCATTTGGATGAATATGATGCATAGGCATCCATGGTGGCCCTCAAATCGAAAATCCATGCAACAATGGCCTCAGTGGAATTTACATACTTGTGGAAACAGCCATTTTAGGCTATTTTGAGTCCGGATTTTGAATCCATGGCCCCGCAGTGACTGGCAAGGAGGGCTTATGTGGTTATTTGGATCACTATGATCCATACGCACCTGTGGTGGTCCTCAAATCGAGAATCCATCCAACAATGGCTTCAGCGGAATTTAAATACCTGTTTCCAGGCCCATTTCTGCCTGCAATTCGGATTTTGAATCTGTGGCCCTGCAGTGGGTGGCCCGGATGGTCTGTGTGGTTATTTGGATGACTATGATTCATACGCATCTATTGTGACCTTCAAATAAAAAATCCATCTCACAATGGCCTCAGCGGAATTTAAATACTTGTGGAAACAGCCATTTGAGGCTATTTTGAGTCCGGATTTTGAATCCATGGCCCCGCGGTGAGTGGCAAGGATGGTTTTTGCGGTCATTGAGATGACTATGATCCATACGCACCTCTTGTGACCCTTAAATCGAACATCCATCCGACAATGGCCTCAGCGGAATTTAAATACTTGTGGAAACAGCCATTTTAGGCTATTTTGAGTCCGGATTTTGAATCCATGGCCCTGCGGTGAGTCGCAAGGATGGTTTTTGAGGTCATTTGGATGAATATGATGCATACGCATCCATGGTGGCCCTCAAATCGAAAATCCATGCAACAATGGCCTCAGCAGAATTTACATACTCCTAGAAACAGCCATTTTATGCTATTTTGAGTCCGGATTTTGAATCCATGGCCCCGCAGTGACTGGCAAGGATGTTTTTTGTGGTCATTTGGATGACTATGATATATATGCACCTCTGGTGCCCCTCAAATCGAAAATCCAGCCAACAATGGCTTCAGCGGAATTTAAATACCTCTTTCCAGGCCCATTTCTGCCTGCAATTCGGATTTTGAATCTGTGGCCCCGCAGTGGGTGGCATGGATGGTCTGTGTGGTCATTTGGCTGGCTATGATCCATATGCACCTGTGGTGACCCTCAAATCGATGATCCATCTTACAATGGCCTCATCGGAATTTAAATACTTGTGGAAACAGCCATTTCAGGCTATTTTGAGTCCGGATTTTGAATCCATGGCCCCGCAGTGACTGGCAAGGAGGGTTTTTGTGATCATTTGGATGACTATGATATATATGCACCTATGGTGCCCCTCAAATCGAAAATCCATCCAACAATGGCCTCAGCAGAATTTAAATACCTTTTTGAGGCCCCTTTCTGCCTGCAATTCGGATTTTGAATCTGTGGCACCACGGTGAGTGGCAAGGATGGTTTTTGTGGTCAATTGGATGACTATGATCAATACGCACCTATGAAACTCCGATAACTCCGGAGTAGCTCGGATGACTTTCGTCCGAGCAGATCATTGGGTTTTTCATGCAATGAAGGATTACTGAGTGTTTCCTATTTATCTGTTCTTGTGATGAACTTTCTTACTCATGTGGACTTCCATCTTATTGTTTTACTTCCGTCTTCTTTTCTTTTACCATATATGGACTACCACTTATAGTTACAACCATACGGTCCTGACACTTTTCTTGTTTAGGATTACAATGACTTACTTAGTATAAACAACTTGCTTGTACTTCAGCTTGATTGTTAATGTTGCTTGGCTATTCGCTCTGCTCTGACTCGGACTCCAGATTCCAATCTCCGGACTTCTCTCCTTCTCTCTATGTTCTCCAGCCCAGGTAGTGAGTGCACCCTCTGCTCTTGTGGTGCTCGCTCTAACTCCGATACTCCGATCCTCAGACTCCATATCCCAGAGTCCATCGGTGTTACCCCCTCAGACTTATTCCCTACTCTTCGGCTCGGTATTTAACACTTCCTCAAGGCTTTGAGGAACATTGGTGAAATATTGCGCGCACTATATATCCCAGAAGATACATGTTGTCGAAGCATCGAGGGATTCAATACTTTGCGTTTCAACAATGTTTTGGGTGACATTTCGTGAGGATCAGACCAATACTTACAAATGTTGGACCGAAAACATGGACAAAAGGAGTTTTTCAAATGGTGGTGTAGGCCATGTAAAGGTAGTTAGAAGTAGCAATGTCACAGTAGTGCTCCATAAATTGCAAGAAATATTGATGTTCTCCCGTCCCAATGAGCCTTGCCCAGTGATCCATGGAATAACTATTATGGAAATATAATATGAACAGTTTCTGATATCTTAGTGGACCCTCCAATGGAAAACCAAAGCAGAGAGATGAATAGTGGATTTTATGGACGAAAGGAGTGAATTCAGGACTCCAGGACCGTATCACATGCGGCAGGGAGTGCATATCCAGACTTATGGTTTCTGTGATCCTTTGATTGTGTGACTCCTCGACATTTAGCTTCAACCCCTCTGTGTATCACAGACACTACACTGACTCCTCCCTGGCCCAATCTGCCAACTCACTGCTTTGAGTTGTTGCAGGTCATAATCCCAACCTACCCCGCCACTTCACAAGTGCCGTACCGGGATTTTTGTCAATATCACAACAAATGGTATCATTGTAGTGGTCTAGTTCACATTTGAGGCTTGATTCACGGTAATCATTGTACTCATCCTCCTCAGAGTCTGACTTCTGATTCAGGGGCAGCAAGAAATGAAATATATACCACAGGAAAGGGATGGGAAGCAAGTAGGGAGCTGGGGTTTTGGCCTTGTATCTCAAAATGAATGGCCAGTCTCCCTGTCAATATCTGAAGATGATCCAGCACAGATCCCTGAACATTATTTCACATATCTCATTCTGATCTTGAGGGGAAAATATTTTGAGTTTTTCACCATTGTTTACACCAAAAAATCAGTATGAAATGAGGTTTCTTTTGCCATCTTTTTTTAGTGAAAAATAAGAAATAAATGACTCTGAAAAATGTTGAAAAAAGTGCTATCTGCTTTTCTAATTTTTTACTATCTTTCATCAAACTTTTTTCAGACATTTGATTGTATTTTTGTAGGTGGAACCTGTGGTGAAAAACTTGAAAGTTCAGGTTTCAAGTTTTTCACCACAGTTTCTGCCTGCAAATGTGTATGAATTAGTGGTGAAACTTTTTCAAAAGAAACTAAGAAATTTATTTCACATTTTTCACGGTGATTCCAAGTCAAAAATGTCCTGAAAAACTTTTAAGTTTTTCACCTGTTTTTTCGGCGAAAAACTTCTGTAACATCGAGAATATTAGTGGTGAAATTCTTTCAAAAGAAACTATGAATTTTGTTTCTCATTTTTCATGGTGATTCCAAGTCAAAAAGGTCCTGAAAAACTTTTAAATTTTTCACCTGCTTTTTCGGCAAAAAAGTTCTGTAATATCCGAAATATTAGTGGTGAAATTCTTTGAAAAGAAACCATGAATTTTATTTCTCATTTTTCACCGTGATTCCAAGTTGAAAAGGTCCTGAAAAACTTTTAAGTTTTTCACCTGTTTTTTCGGCGAAAAACTTCTGCAAAATTCTAAATATTTTTCACCAGTTTTTTCACTCAAAAACTTGAAACCTTCAACCAGTGCCATTTCTCATGATGTATAATTTGAATCTGGAGTAGAAGACAGATTACTGTCGATCTACATACTCAGCTTGGCCCAAAAACCATTGGATAAATTGCTATATTGCAATTTTCCTTAAGTGTCCGAGATCTAGGGGGGGATAGTATATGAGCTAAATTGACCAGGAAACTGGTGGCTCTGCTTTGTGTGTCTTCAACACCTTAAACTTAACTCAAACCCACTGAAAATGAAAGAAATATATATTTCATGGTTGCCTTCTGAAGCAATGGTCACGCTCACGGTCAGGTTCGTTGCTTGAAAAAGAGGCAGCCACCTTGTCACGGCATCTGGGGTGTTGCTCCCCTACAACTTGTTACAGTATCTTAAGCAGATGCCTCGAATCAGAGTGCACCTGTTTGTTATTCCGAATTTACCCCCCTTTGTCCGACTCGCCGCTTTAAAGCCACAAGCGCAGGCAGGCCAGTTTCCATTTTAATTATAGCTCGCCTGCTGGCACTCATGGTTATTTTCAGCTAACCCCAAATCACAAATTAGCTCGGAGAGGCTCCACCTGCATGGCTTTCGGGCGCTGACCATCTCGGTCTGCCTGCCTTTGCCCTCCTGACTTTCATGATTTTTGCGCCAAAGGGCGAGCCATCTATAGACTATTCACTCGCCCCACGCACGTCTCAAAAGTCATTCACTTGGCTTTCGGGCGCTGCACCACCTGCGTGGCTTTCGGGCGCTGACCATCTCGGTCTGCCTGCCTTTGCCCTCCTGACTTTTATGATTTTTGCGCCAAAGGGCGAGCCATCTATAGACTATTCACTCACCCCACGCACATCTCAAAAGTCATTCATTGTGCCGCGGCTCGCGAGGTTGAAATCCTGCTTTCCCCGGCAGATAAAAGATTAACTTTTGTCCGGATTTCATTTCGGACCCTGCCGATCGCCGTTCAACACCCGTTCAAAAGGGAGGCTCTCCTTTGACGCTTCTTCAGTTACATACACATCATCCCCTCCCTCCACACCATAGTCCACCATGTCGTTTGTCGTTCAATGTGTTTTGCGCTGGCTCTGCAGTCAACACTGACCTCTTTCTCCTAGACTATGCGCCTGCAACGACGGTCCAGGGCTTTCGTCGTCATCCAAATAATGGTCAATAATATGGTGAGCACGACTTCACTCCTGCAGCCCACACCTCACGTACCTCGCAGCGCGTACGCATGCCATCGGTAAGGCTCTTTTAATTTCAGCTCAAAGGTTGCATTTAAAATACATTGGCTTACTTCCCAGGTTACCCATATTCGCCTCAATTCGTCGCACCCTTCGCAAGCAATGCTAGGCATGAGGGGCAGGCACGGGTAGATAAGTCCTTCCATTCCTCCAACATTCCTGCCACTCTGATCGCGTCTCCCTGTGATGGATTTTTCGCCTTTGTTCCTGGTGAGCATCTTGCTTCATGTGGACTAAACTCCGGGATAGACGAGATGGAGTGCCCACATAGATTTGATGTGCGACACATAGAGATGATTTGCGACACATTGCGCAAACGCGACATATTCCAGTTGTAGCTATGTGCCGCACTTCGACTGGAGTGCGACACATCCGACGTGCCCACCATCTAATTAAAATTAAGCCTCTCACTCAAGTCATGCACTCCTTAACCCACGCTGAGGTCGCAATTTTTTTAAAGAGTAAGATACAAGGAGTAATCATTCAAGTAAGAATATAATTTCAGTGAATGATACATTATAAGCACCATGCTAGTAGCTAGCGCCTGACCGCACAGGCGCGGTCGTGAGAGCTCTCCGTGGGCTAGGGCCACAGTCACTACCCGTCCGCGCTGCCCTCCGACAACTCAGTGCCCGTCCCGTTCCGCGGCGTGCAAGTACGGGGAACGCGGCACGCCATGACGCACCGCGCGGTGCTCGCAGCTCACGCGGCCCCCTCGCGCCTCACAGCAAGGTAGCAAGCTGCGTGTGTGCACCACGTGACGTGGTGCAGCACAGACACGCGCAACTCCCGCCGGTCCTCGCTAGCGCGAACACTTGTTCGAGGAGGAAGTGGTGTGGGGAGTGAGGGACTGGGGGATGGAAGAGCAGGCACGTACCGGTGCGCCTCTGCGCGTACGTCGGGGACACCTGAGCGCAGGTAGCCCCTCGTTCGCGCGGCGGGTGCGCGGTTGGAGGAAGCTAAAAAAAAGGAGTTAGCAGGCGAAGCGGGGGGGGTTGGTGTGTACCTGCCGCTGTGTCTTCCCCTCGCGCTGCCGCATTACTACGAAGGCGCCCGTCAGCTGCGCACCTTCACTGCACGCTAGCAACAAACCCGTGCAGCATTCGAGGGAGAGCGTACTTATGGCGCGGCGCGCGGGAGGGGATCACCTGTGAGGTCGGCTGCGTGTCGCATAGGGGGTTGGTGTGGGGTGGTGGTGGTAAGAGGAAGAAGAACATTTCTTTCACCACTTGGCACGTGTGACGGTGATCCGAGCTTACGTCATGTACGGCACATAGCCAAAATGGGAATGTGTCGCGTTAGTCACGGTTTGTGCAATGTGTCTCAAATCATCTCTATGTGCCGCACATCAGATCTATGTGCGCACTCCATCTTGTATATCCTCACTAAACTCCTCGCGCTCATGACCGAAGCGACACAGTGCGAACATCACACTGGGGCCCGCGACTCCAGAATGCCCCAGACTGTAAAGATTGCGCCTGCTCTATCCTCTGAATGCAGCGGTGATATAAGATTATTTTTTCATTGCTCCAGATACAACCTAACATTATCGTGCCTTTTCCGCTTCTTTTGTCCGTGCCTTCAGCTCAATTCCAACCGACATCGTCCCCTGCTTCAATTGCGTACCGGCAGGCATTTCGGGGGAGTTCACTTTTCTTCCAAGATTCGGCTGTTTGTTGATTGATTCGAACGCCCAGTGAACTGACCGCATAGATGCACTGATGCTCCCATGGCCAGGGCCCCAGTGTTCGCTGCCCATTCCAAGCTCATCCGCAAGATCGACGCTTCTGGCTTGGAAATCCTTCTGGATTGGAAATCCTTCAGTGGTGGTCAATGTCAGGTATGTGTCCCGTGTTCTTTTTACTGCGATGAAGAGCTGACGTTCCGTCTGATTTTCGGCCATGCAACGTACACAGGTATTTGTTTATTTCCTCATACGCACGAGCCTGATTCTTTTTTTGGCAGTTCAAGAATCCACTCCTGCCTATGCCGGCAAATCATTTCACGCAGTGCAAGCCATTCACACCCACTACGTGCATTCAGCCACATGAGCTCAGTCCGATTTCATTCTGTCTGATCACCCGAAGCCCACCAGGCGCTTCTCAGAGCAACTACTGGCATCGTTGGTGGCATTCAGGCGGGTATGTGTAAGATTCATGTCGGACATCATTTTCGGATTTGCCATTGGTCAATGATGACTAGGTGCGCAGTCCGTCCAACTTTATCTTGCTCATGTTTCCTGGTTCGAAAACAGTGAACCGACGCACTTCTGGCCCGTCGACGCCATGTCGTTGTGAAACTCCGGAACACACCTTGAATCGCCACTAGGTAGGACATAGGATATGTATGGCCCGTGTTACAGAGTATTTCGTCGATGCGATATTCCACCAAATCAATTCGTTCTGGCTTCATTTTCAGACTACACTGTTTCCATTTCGTTCCATTAAGCTCCGGTAGCGCGAGACACAACATGTATCTGTTTTGATTCGAAGTCCATTTTCCATTTATCTTCCACCTCGGCCAACCCATGAATACTATCGATCTTGCGGACAACTTTCAGAGTCTGAGAGGAGCTAAATCGAAAGGAAGGCTGCTGACAACGACTCTGGATGCATTGGAATTTTTGGCCGCTCCTAGGATTGAGAATTTGAGATCTACGATTCCCTGTGTCCACACAATCTGAATAATGGCTGATCCTTACGTCTTCTTAAGCAGTGCTCACTTCTCCTTTGACCTCGCACGTCGCGAACCTTCATGTTCAATTTTCGGCCTCCTGCGAGCGGCCGTCGCGTTCACGGTACCGCGTTCCCGCGACTGGGATACTAGGCGGTGGCGGTTTGCTATCCAGGGGTGTATTTTAAGGCAGCACCAGGCGTAACACGTCAGCATCGACCTCGAGGATCGATCCAACTCCCTACCGTCCAGCATGCACTGCAAGGACGAACGGGATGCGTTGTCGGTGGGTTACCTGATATGATTTATTCTGCAACACAGATACTAACCTATTTTCGCAGTCCCCACACGTTCACGCACCACGGCATGCCCGCTACACCAACGCCACAGTTTCATTCTCGATTTTTGAATGCCCGCCGAGGCCAGTTTGACGGTAGTTCCGTGTGGGCTCGCGCTCGACGCCAACATAAGAACTAATGCATAGCGTTGTAACAGGTCACCCCCAATTCAAGCTGCTGTCTGGTAAGTTGTATGTCTTCTCACGTTTCGAGTTCTCACACTTTCCACTCAACTTTAATTCTGTTGTTCCCTGACTGCTATTCGTTTACAGATGGGTGTCGATCTCTCCAGCAATTATTCTGCATTCCTCTCTAATCTAATTTTCAGTATGTTGTGTAGCTTGGAATGAGTTCCCGCATTGAGCTGTGACCTGATATATGATATAGATACATGTGTACCTGCGTACCTCGCGTCAATGGATTGACTTTGCGAATACGCTCTCGCTTTACTTTATTTCTGCCAAGATGTAGAATTCAGAGTTCAATTTTCTACCTCGAACAGAGTCAGCCGTCGTTTGTTATGGAATTGGTAAGCATGGGACAGGCCAAGGACTCTCGTGCATTCGGTCTTTACCCATTTGACTACAGTGTATATGCCTTGAAAACATTTTTCCTTTGGTAATTTATAAATTCCGGGTAGCTGGTTGCCTTTGACATGCCGCAGAGTCTACGCCTATGCCGGAGCGAAGCGAAGCCATGTCTTGTCTTGTATATACTAACTAAATGGGGTAAGTAATAATGAGTAAGCGATGCTGCCGGAGTCGGAAGATCGGCATCGGGTTCGGCTATCATGATTAAGCCCGAACCGGAAATTAAATCTCCAACACCTTCGTCGGTCACGATATCGCCTATCTTCGGCTCTTGTGCTCCGTTCTTAGTTGCGGTGCGGGCTACGCATTACCTGCCTCTCGCCCTGGCAATGTGTACAATAACCAGGTGTGTCTATGCTCGCTGTGTCCACAGCTCCTGATATCTCTAGAGGTATTGAAGTCCGGTTCGTATGTACAAAACAGTGGCTATGTCTATGTGGCTGTGGCAACATAGCCACCATTTTGTGGTACACAACAGAACGGCAAATATATAGGCTTTGGGTTTCTTGGCTTGTAGGATGCAAGATATGCTATATTTGACATCAATGAGAGGCGCGTGTCCGTCCTGGCCGCTGCGGCTAGAAGAAAGTCATTGAAGGTCGTGTGGGAGGTGATTCCTGCTAGGTCTCGTTTCACATTTTTGTATGGCACTTCAAACGGAATTGCGAATTTAGTTCGGGACTTCGGCGGAACAATACTGTCAAGAGCGGCATCAAGATCTTGTCATAGACGTGAGTAAGTAACTCGTTGACAGTCGTGCGCTACTCACCAATGGTCATACTCTGCTCTTCCTCCACCTCCGAGTGATAGCCTCCTGAACCATCTTCCTCTTCATCCCCATCCTCTCTATCTTGGCCTTGAGTCTCCTCCGAGACTTCTTCGGCACTGTAATCAACATCGCCAGGAAAGTTCATGACAGAATCGAAGACACGATCCATTAGTGGCCGAGGACGTGCAGCTGCCTTTGCTCCCATTGACAGTGAAGCAGCAGCAGCAGCTTCCTAATCTACAGTGCTGTCACGGTTTCTGTATGCCGGCTTAGGACGGGGCGCGCTTTTTCGACCGTGACAGGCAGAACATTTTCATCATTCTCAGTACCTGATTTCTTTACTGTTTTCCGGACGCCAGAGTTCCGGATCGAGGCAGGCTTCCTGGCTTGTTTCTTTTTGCTGTTAGCCATCAAGATGGATGTAGTGTTTCTGTTACAGAGTGCAGTGGTTCAACTTGTGGATGTTGACAGAATAAACAAATCTGAATCAACGTACATATTTAGATGTTGAACTCGTTCTAACGGTACACATAGCTTCTTCTACCATCTAGTATTTGTTTCCTTCCAAAATCTTGACATTACAATGTCTATTGAAGTACAGAACAGTTGCTACAGCCCGCTCATGTTTCGACAAAGCATCACAAAGTCCCCGCAAACATCATTTTTAAAAGTATACTAATTACCTCGAAATGGCGGGGCGACCTAGCCTTGACGAATACTCCAACTTTCATCAAGAGACTTTGGTGTTTTGACGCGTCGCGGCTGAGTTAGAGCGCTCGCGAGATCAGTGTTCTAAAGCGGCGACTTGTGATGTAAACCGCGTGACCGCCAACTATTTTGCAAACAGAAATCAGGGCTGGTCGGGGTGGTATGTGCCTTGTCGAGGCTTGGAAGGACTTGTAACCCTTTTAAGTGCCTTGGAAGCCCCTTTCAAAGCTCGGACATATTTGGTGATGGCAATGAGTCACGCACGTGACCGTCACAACTGCTGCGGACGGCCATGACGCTCATCTCGACGCCAATGCTCTCTGAAAAATCGACGCTCTCTGGAACCCTCTCAGAGAGCTCTCCTACCCAACTACTAACTCGTCGTGAACAATTCTGGGCGGAGTCGTACCAGTTTCTTCTATCCCGCGGCTACCAGCTGCGACCGCGCTACCATCCCGAGTGGGTACCCTCCTGGGGCCCCAAACGCAATCCGATCGGGCACGAATGCGACGATTTCCTTACCAGTTACAAAACCAACACTCTCGATGCCCTGTGCATCAAGGACAACCAGAAGGTCGTTCTGAAACGTGTCAATGGAAAGGAGCTCAAGATCCTCCGACATTTGGACGCCCTTCGTTTGGACGCAAGGAATCACACAATACCGCTGCTTGATGTCATTCCGTTCCCCGGCACAGAGTGGACGTTCGTCGCCATGCCTTATTGCCGGCGCTTTAACTCCCCGCCATTTCACTGTCGAGATGAGTTCGTGGATGCAATGACGCAGTACATAGAGGTGAGCCTTGTCCAATGTGCTCTCTACCCGTTTACTGAACGGCCGAGCAGGGGTTACAGTTCATGCATGAACACAATGTTGTACACTTGTCCGTCCAATGCCTGTGTGTTTCTTTCTACCGTCCGATTGAACGAAAATGCCCTTTGTTATTACAGTGATATTGCGCCGCAGAATATGGTCATTGAAGAATCACGCCTCATTCCAAAAGGCTCGCACTGGTGCAACCCTGACACTCACTCCGGCTTTCCCGGGGACTTTTTCTTCTGGAAAAACCGCTGTTCGCTCCGTCCCGCAGTTCAATACTATTACATCGATTTTGGCTTGTCAAAGCATTTTCCAGGCGGCAAAGAGTCAGCACGGATAACAGCGACGCTGAGGACGTTTCCGATGATCCCCGAGCTCTCGTTGACGGTACCGTACAATCCTTTCTATGTGGATGTCTTTCAACTTGGGTTGGCAATGAGCCGAATAATCGATGTACGTGCCCGTCCATATTTTTCACCAAATTGTTTGAATTTCTTCACTCTTAGGTTTACCAGGCCCTGGAGGATTTTCGGATTGTCGCCGCAAGCTTGACTGTTGACGACCCACATGCGCGTGCGACGCTCGAAGATGCTTTGAAGCAGTTGAATTGCGTGTGCGACCAGATGTCGCCGTCATTGCGCCGGAAGCGAATCTGGGAGAAGGGTATAACGAGATGGAAGAAGGTGACACGCATTGTTTTTGGTGGCCAGTGGGGCGACTAGATGTGGCAAGTAATGGCTTATCTCACCGTTATTTACCTGAGTCTGTTTTATTCGGAGAAAATTGCTATCCTTTTCGCACAGGGTCGGATTTATAGATGGGCCTGTGTTTCAGCACTTAGATAGTGGACGCGAAAGGGCGGAAGAATTATAATGCGCGTGGAATTACACGGGAGACGTCAATTATACAGTGGGTCAACCTGTAGTCCTGGCGTCAGGCGCAAGATCAGACCTAGGGTTAGGCAAGCCCAGATACTTGAATCCATATCCCATAGCAGCCTTTAAAACCCATCTACCCAAAAAATGAGATCCAACTACTCTCTGTGTGATGGAAAAAAATATTTACATGTTTGGCTTCCAAAAATGGTTCTGAATCAATACATCCAACGTTATATATATACTGTACATCCAACGTTACAAACGACATATATATATACTGTACATCTAACGTTATATATACTGTGCAATACATCCACGATATTTTATTCATACAACTGTATATATATCTTAAACTATTTAAGATCCCCTGAGTTGTATGCATAGTATGTCTGTGGTTTGCGCCCCCGCGATGCAATGCGCATTTTACCTCACGGGGGAGCAAACCACAAATCTACCACACATACAACATGACAACAGGCTATTATCTGCAATCCCAAACCAGTTAGCACCAGCAGAATAATGCAAGGAAAGAAACACGCACCCAATATGACAACATGCCATTATCTGCAATCCCAAACCAGTTAGCGCCAGCAGAATAATGCAAGGAAAGAAACACGCACCCAATGTGAATGTTGACAACAACGTAGACCAGACAAGACATATGAAACGAAAGAGAGACCCGTACAGACGAAAAGATCAGCGTTGTAAAGCAAAGAGACCGACGCTGTTTAGACCTGTGATAAGAATCAGCAGACACAAGTAAAGTGAGATCTGTACAGAAAAAAAAAACAGAGATCAGCGCTGTAAAGTAAAGAAATCAGACCAACGTTGTTGAGAGCGGCGATAATACTGGAAGAAATAATGGAAGTCAGTGTGCAAAATGTGAGCCCCCAGAACCGACAAAAAAATTAGCCCCCAGAACCGACAAAGAAATAAGCCCCCAGAACTGACAGGTGTTTTTTGGAATGCCGCCATTCCCGATATTTAACAACGTCACCGTTGTGGCTCCCACCTAGACATCAAAGCCCCGAAAGGCTGAATCCCTGTGGTTACCAATCAGACGCCGGATTGACAGCGAAATCTGCACAAGCAAAGCTTGTGTGATCATCTTGAGGCGGCTAACATCCGCGCTGAGGGAGTCGAATAAAAACAACAAAAAGAATAAGCCTGGGCCCAGGCATGCCCTGAAAAAAAAAAAAAAAAGCCAGAGGGAAACATGTAGGATGACGCACCTTGGCCACCTGGCTTGAGCAGCGACCATCCAGGAGAAGGGCTAGGACCAAGGAGACACTGCTGCAGACAGTGGCATCCTGGCCTAGCCCCCAACAAGGACAGGGGTGCTAGGTGGCAACGACGCGATGGTGGTGGTACGAGAACAAAGGAATTGACAGGTGCATTAGCCGAGAGTGACGAGATTTATAAGGGTGTTCCCAAACACAGCCAAATGTCGGCAGAAAAGGCCGAGATGGGTCAGTTCACTGTCAGGGGTTGCTCGGATGGATCCAACGACCACACCGATGGATTCCTAGACCCAAAAGACAGTGGTCTACTTCTTTTCAGGTTATTTGAGGCATTGGTTGGCTTCCCAAGGCAAAAAAGAGGGTGAAAATAGGGGAGATAGAGCCATATAATACCAGGGACATCCCGGGTCAATCCAACGACAATGCAGATGCATTCCTAGACCCCAAAAACGGTGGGAGACTATTTTTCAGGTTATTAGAAGCATTGGTTGGCTTCCCAGGGCAAAAAGGAGGGTGAAAATACGGGAGATAGAGCCATATAATACCAGGGACATCCCGGGTCAATCCAACGACCATGCCCATGGATTCCTAGACCCCAAAAACGGTCGGACACTTTTTTTTCAGGTTATTAGAGGCACTATTGGCATCGGGAACACCCACCCCGCACTTGGCCCAACCAGTCATGTGACGTGCCGCGCCCGGCAGACCAAACACACCACCACGAACGAAACAAATGTTTCATTGCTTACAAAGCATGCCTCACTCCAACCTCCATGACAACCGCCCTCCGGTCTCTCCTCCCGCCCACCTCCCCCTTCAACTAGCCCCCACAGCGGCCCACCCCAAGTGGCGCGCGCATTTGCGCACCACAGCGGCTCATACGAGCGCGCGTCATCCTCCCCATCTCCCACTCCTAACTCTGGCCCAGCAATCCGCGCGCACAATGTTCTTCAATGGCACCCAACGCCCTCGAATGCACTTCTACTCTCTACGGTTAACCCTCAAGACATGCTATTCTCACCCAGGAATCCTTTTCCCATTCCCCAGCGATTTCACCCCCATGCACGTTCACCCTTACCCTATCGCGCCCCGCTTCCTTGGCCTAGTTTTGTGCGCCATTAGTATATTTATCGCCCCCATTCAACTCGTGTTCTCGACAAACCCAAAAACGAACCATAATTCTAGTAAGCCAATCCATACCCCAATGGGGCGACACCTGACACAGTGACAGCGAAGCGCGCAGGTCCCGAACAGGCACCATATAAATACCGCTGACACCAGCATCCCCCTTCCTTCCTCCCACCATGACCTCTCGCCCCAAACCATACCGCCCTCCCAAGCACGCCATCCGTATGTCGCACGACGACGAAGAGTAAGTCCCCATCGTCGCATGCCCCACCCGCACCGACCTATAATCTAATGTACAGCGATGTCTTCACCGCCCGTCCCAGCATCGTACCCAAGCACATCCGACTTGCCATGCAGTTCCACACACCGAGCCCGCCGTCTTCCCACTCTGGACGCAGCACCCCCTCGCTCTCAAGTGGATCCTCCCAGTCGTCCCTAGGGTTAGGTGTGGGGATCAGACTTCTTGACCCACCAGGTGGTTTTGGAGGTGTGTCTTGTGCCTCTGCTAGAGGCACCGAGGCTGGTGATGCCGTTGATTGTGTCTTCACCCGTGAAAATTGATCAAGAGGATTCTGCCCTAGTGAGTGTTTTCTTGAGGCCCATGTTGAGGCCTATGACGTGTGCGGCTTTGATGTATTTGGCATGGCATGTGATGAGGGCCTTGGCAATGGCCTGGTGGATGGCTTACACTTGCGACATGTGTCCTCCGAGATCAATGGAAATGTTGCGTCGCTCATGACCATCTTGTCAGGATGGTAGGTGAGCACAGCAGCAGCAGTGAGGTTCACACCCTGTTGATCCCGGAGATGGTGCCAGTGTCCTTTCTGCAAGTCAGCATACATACAACGCTTGCGCACATAAGAGAAAGAGAGGTGGGGGAGTACATATATATTATTTTTGTGCACCTGGGTACTCTACTGGCCCTGCTGCGATGCAGGGGAAGTGCACGAATGCGTACGATGAGGTCTGTTTCTGAATAGCTCGTTGTAAGATAAGGTGGGCCCGGGGCAACAGACTTGTGAGATCTAGCACAGTGCAGTTTGTTGCCTTGAATCTGAAGCTGTGATGGATATTAGCACTTTCGGGCTTGTAGGTGATTGTTTATTCCAGATTCTAGCCTACATGCCTCGTATTCAGTATTTGTCTCTCACGGTTCAATACTACACAGCCTCATGACTTGGTCCCGCATTTGCAGTGCTTTCCTGTGCGGGTCGGAGTCAATGGAACATTGAGGATCCTTGTAGAATATTCTGTACCTAGCAGTATATAAGAGGCCTGTCCTCCTCCTGTAATGATCATCATTTTACTTACTTGCAATCTACTACCGTGAACCTTCACACACTCACCGCTACTTGCGTGATTCTCCAATCGGGCCTCCAGCGCTCATCCTTTGCTAAGCTTTGATAGCAGCCTTACATATTTCAACTACGACACTAGCTCTGGTTTAAATCTAAGACTTCTGGCGAAAGCTTGTGTATGACTGATTATACAAAGGTTCCAGTATTTGAACCCGAATATAAGTCATATTCCCTCGGAACGGTATTACATACAGTAACACCAACCCGTTCAAGGTTATCGCACCCCGCGCGATACCCGTTTCTCTTACAGAAGCATGCAGGTGTTTTCACCAGAAGGAAGAGTCAGTAGGTTTCATTGGGTCGCTGGTAGACCATGGGAGGTCTTGCCGGCTTCAAACACAGAAGGTAGTAGGAGGACAAGCCTGAGAGAACAGAATTGGTACGGAACGGTCACGAGGTGAAGGCCCCAGCCAAGTGCAGCCAAACACCCAATCGTGATCCAATGCCACGCAGTCTCGACAGTAACAATCATGATGCTGCCGTTTGGCAGGATACACCGATCCCCGTTGTAGCATGGCACTCGTCTCTGGGATCAGATGCTACACAATGTTGAACAGGCAGCGTCTCGGAGGGCAATCGGTCTGTTGGACTGGGAGCTACTGACAAGGGGAGCTACCTACCAACTACTGTGTGTCTGGAGGTAAGTACTGATGTTGCGTAGCGGGCATGTGACCAAGGCACGTCGTGTCTGATCCCTGCCCATAGCGCACACTGCCCTACACCGTGCCAACCGATGGGCGCAGGGTCCCACTGTGGAAGGGGAGGATGGATCACACGTCACCTTCCCCCCTATCTATATTTACCGTACATCAGCCATCAGGCCGCATATTTGTTGCATACATACACATTACCAAGGAGCTCCCTTTTTATCCCAGACCACCACCATCCCTGCAACCAGTGAACCGAGCGCTCCACCGAGGGCAAGTCGCCAGTGAACACAGTACACCCGAGCCCCAGAATATCACCTCTACTGAGTCCTATCGAGCCAGACCCATACCCCACGCCTGCACGGCAATTTCCCCTACCGACACTCAACTTCTATTTCACACTTCTGTGACTTTCTTGGGACCATTTTGATATTTTCTGCTTTACCCGAACCCCCCGTATCCCGGACGACGACCCACCTTTCTGTCTACCAGCCTCGAACTCTGTTCTGTGACACCGCTCGTCGGACGCAGCGTCGCTGAGGCGGCCCATCACAAATATAGTGTCCGGACTCACATAAGAAGTAAGTTTGTTTGACATAAATATGCTCGGATCCTTCACAAATATTGTCAACCGCTTTACAAATATGATTGGCATGCTTCAGAAATATTGTCGAGAGCTTCACAGATATACTACGGTTCATCACACAAATATGATGAAGCCTCGGGCACTGAGTGCCATGCAAGGTACATACACATATACTTGGTTTGATTTTTTTTTACAAAACGAACAGCATAGGCAGCAACACTAGGGCAGGGGTTGGAAGCCTTCTCTTGTGAGATTCCAAAGCAATCTGCCTGGAATTTGGAATTCAACCAGAGGAATGTGGCTTCTCTGCCAGATTCCAAAGCACTCTTCATGGAATTTGGCTTCCCCAGCCAGATTCCAAAGCACTCTGCCTGGAATTTGGCATTCAACCACAGGAATGTGGCTTCTGCGGCCAGATTCCAAAGCAATCTGCATGGAGTGTGGCTTCCCCAGCCAGATTCCAAAGCAATCTGCCTGGAATTTGGTGTTCAACCACAGGAATGTGGCTTCAACTGTGCAGTTCGGCTCGTTCTGCCTTCCCATGCATAAAAGTCAACTATTCATGTGACGGATGGTGTGGTGACGGCATTTGTGTTTCACTCTCGTCTGCCATCACGTCCACAGGATGACATACACATCGAAGGGTGGCACATAGAATATGGCTCTTGAGCTTACCGGGCTGGCGATGCGGTTCCCATCGCCACTGTTCCAGAGAAACGGAAGCTAATAATTGCACGAAAGCGCCGCAGATATGCCATATCCACGGGTTGCCGTACTCCAACGAATATTCCAGAAGTGGTGTGTTGAATTCGTCGATTAGCAGTACACATCTGACCATCTTTCCTGATAGTGCATAATGGTCGCTCGTATGCATCTGACCATCTTTCCTGATAGTGCATAATGGTCGCTCGCTTGTTCAACGACTCCTTCTTCCGCGACTAAATACGCACCAACTCTTCAGTCCATGACTTCCCTCTGTCGTTTTTGTTCTCTTCCAAATGCGTGATGAAAATTGCCGCCTGACCGGCGTCAGGTGTGTGAAGGCTGGCACCACCGCTGAAGAACTAATCCGACGCTGACAAGCGAGGTGGGCCACGGTTAAGAAACTGCAGGTGGTCCATGGACTGCCATTCCAAATGGGGAAGACAGTTCATCATTCATTTTTTTTTCTCCTTTCTATGCTCTGACTTTCTACGGATCAGTCATTTGCACTCGTTGAGGCGTTCACGGGCATCAAGTGCGAGGGTTGGGTGGCCGACAGCATCGAGAATGCCTTCTTGGCGCAGCTGCAAGTGCATGAACTCTTCGGGTCCTTCCAGATTTATCTCGAGTGGATGGCTAATGGCCAAGTACGGTGTTTTCTTCCAAGTGAAGCAGTGAATGAATATTTGATCCAGATCATCATGCAACTTTTTTTGGAGATGATCTTCAACAACCGCTACCGCCTGTGTGCCCTACCGGGAGAGTTCCTCGACACTCCTGTTCGGCCCCGCTTCAACACCATGATCGCCGACATTGATCCAAAATATTTTATTCTCCATAAGTTTGTGGGGGATATAGTTTGGACGATGGGGAGGACATGGTTGTGTCGGACATTAACATTGGCACACTCCTTGGAAAGCTCCGACCCCCGGCGATGGATTGGGTACCACGGGAGCAGGAAATGATGTTTGGGTCACGTATGGTGCTAGTACAAAAAGACATGGTTTGGGTGTAATAACTTGTTAGCCTATTGAGATAAGATACCACACTGAAGGTGGCGTCCCTGGCTCTGAATCCGCGGGCATCGTCGCCTTCCTCCGCACGCACATGGTGGATCTTGATCCTCCAGTGGAGGATCTTGAGTCCCAGAAGATGATCCCAGCCGGCGAGGCAAAGGCGGAGAATCCTCTTGCCAAAGAGCTGCCTAAAGAGGACAACAGCTGCGCAGTCGCCTATCGGGAAAATGAGGCGCTCACTGGATCAGTCGTTGATACACAGTCCCCGGTGGCACAGACCACAGCAGCAGACTCTTCGACGATGCCAGCGACTATGTTGTATCCAATACCGCTCGACGACGGCCTTACGGGATCGGAGGCGAATGCTGCGCCGCTGCCCAGTGGTACGAACTGCACCGGCGATATACGCAAGGACGACATCGATGGCGCTACAGCGGTGGCCAATGTGCTGACGGCGCAATACAAGCTCGCAGTGATATCTACGTTGGAGCACGAGAACACTGGGCGCCCACCACATCCATCTGCGCCCAAGGAGAGTTCGAATCAGAGGCCGACGGGCGGAATCGTCTAACCGGTACAGTGTTATCGGGCGAAATCCGTCGTCGCGCAGCGGGTAGATCATGTTCAGGGCGAGCTTTGAGTAAATTATGCCAAGACGGAAGTGCGAGAGGACTGAATTACATTTAAATTTATTGGCGAGGCAGCAGCTGAGGCCGGAGGATTGGCACGCTGAAGTTTGGACGTCGAACGGCATTGGGGATTTGAAAAATTGGCTAGTGCTTGCCTTGCGCGGTGCTGGCTTATCTTTCTGAGATGCGGATCACATGTCGAGGGTGGGCACCTGACAGCGGATGACTCCTTAACGATTCCGTAAAAAAAAAAAAGAGGCTCGGGACAGGCCAACAAGAATTAGATGGCGTAGTTTCCGAAAACCAGGCAAGATGGGCGACTCCTTGACAGGCGAGCCGAGATGGAGTACCTTCAACTCATCGGTTGTCATCGAGACGGGGGAGTCGGGAGCCAACAAATCCGGAGAGCTGGCGTCTGCGGCAGGAAGGAGAGGGGAAGCGTGTTTCCTTGTGCCGGCAAATAGAACATGGATGATCACGATCCATCAAAACCACGGTCGACAGCCAATAGAAACAGTACCAGTAGCTGCGCGCGCGAGTAGATGAAGACTCTTGAGGAGCACGATCCATGACCACAATGCACGGGATGCCAGAGCTTGACGGAGATAGCTTTGAACAAGAAACGATTTGCGAGGAGCTACCTGGCCACAGCTATTTGAGCGAGGACATCGGATGTCGCGGAAACGATATGGCGGTCAAGAGAAGAGCGGTGCCTCCGGCTCAATCTGGCCGAACTGATCAACCCGACCTGATCCGGCTTGAATCCGACGGATTTGCTTCCCGCCACAATGACCTCATAATTCTTGTTGTTCGCAAGGACGGATCCAACGACCGATGCATGTGCCGGCGCCCTCCGCGTAGTTCCTGTCCTCGTTGTTCAAATTGCAACATCACCCGCCCAGTGCCCACGCGTAGGCTACTGGTGAACGCTGGCTGAAAAGTCCGATCTCTGTGCTTCCGCCTCGCCACAGTTCACCGACTCGCATCTTCTTTCCAACCACCAGCAATGCCTCCCCTCTGATATAGGTACCGCTGCAGCTCCGTTATCCGCACGCCCGCCATCCTCTGTCCCCGGCGCACGCAAGCCAAATGATGCACGTCCCCAACGCGTCCACCGCTCTTGTGTCGCCTTCGTCGCATTCCACCAACAAGAACTTACCTCCTATGCACGCGTACATCCCTCGCTCGCTGCTTCCGCCCAGCCGACCCACCCTGACGCTGTCGCAGCATGTGGGGCCCACATGCATTGTGGGCCGTTTACCGTCCGGAGCAGGAGATCTGATGGAAACGAACGATTCAAGTGCGTCACCTTTGATTATGTCCTCTGTTCTGTCCTCATCTGCTTCGTTTAGTGATGTGCAGGTCGGGTCGGGCCTGAAAGCCCGGGGTCAGGTCGGGCTTGGGCGGGCTCGGGCCCGCAAATATCCTGAGCCCGACCCGATTGGCGGGTCGGGTCGGCTTGGGTCGGGCTCGGGCCCAAGCCCGGGCTTGTAAGCGCATGCCGTAATTGGCGAGTCTACGAGCGGCTGCCGGACCGCCTCGCGGTCCGTCATCCTCCTTCCGAAGTTCTGGCCATAAGCAGAGCTTAAAAGGCTTCAGACGGACAGGCGCAATTTTATAGAGAGAGTAAATGTAATGTAATATGTCAATTAAATATCAATTACAATGTGATCACTATGTTATTGATGCTGATGAGAGTGGGGCACACATGCCTGGCTCATGCATATGGAGGCGTGCAAGTGTCATTTCATATAGTCGAGGCGGAAAAATGGGGGCACGCCTGAGGCAGCTGTCAAAGCTCCTGAGAAGGGCAGTGACATCATGATTGCTGCATTGTCCACAATCAAGTGGTCAACCTGCAAATAATGAGTGAAACCATCCACGGAGGAGCATCTGAACGGACCCGAGTGTCCATCGAAGTAGGATGCGGGGAAGTGCAATGCGTTGTTGATGCCAAGGCGGAAGGAAGTAGCCCAAGCAGCAACAAATATGATGGGTGCTGTCAAATGTCATTGGAAAATAGGCGAGAGACCCGGGCTCAAGCCCGGGTCTCGGGCCCGACAGAATCTTGGGCCCGACCCTGAGCCCGACTGAGCCCGACTGAGGGTCGGGTCGGGTCGGGCCCACAAAGCCCGGGTCTCGGGTCGGGTCTCGGGCTTGGGCCCGACCCGCACAACACTAGCTTCGTTAGCCCGTCTTGCCGCGACCTCAACCTTCCGCCACGGCGTATATGCCTCGTTCCTCTCCCATCTTCGTTATTCCACGTGTCTTCGATGTCCATCCCGCATCCGACATTGAGCGCTGTGCCCGAGCCCGCCATTGGCTGCCCACCATTCGAATGCAGATGCCCCGCTGTACCCACATTGCGCCTCGATTTGCAGCACAGCATAGGATATTCGCCATCCGACAATGCCGGCAAAATGGACTTTCAATTCTCACTCATCGATGCGTGGACGCCTCAGATGCTC
Source organism: Mycena sp. CBHHK59/15 (assembly GCA_029204085.1). NCBI lineage: Eukaryota > Fungi > Basidiomycota > Agaricomycetes > Agaricales > Mycenaceae > Mycena > Mycena sp. CBHHK59/15. The sequence continues at coordinate 94,682 of JARGXW010000275.1, read as the reverse complement.
GAATGATTCCGTGTCTGCGCAGCTCCATCCCGACTCCGCGTGTATTGTGTAATTCTGCTCAGCCTGGTATGTCCCTGTCCTTCGCAGCGGGGCGCTTGCAGCATCAAATCCGCCGGCAATGCACCATGTTGTTGTAGCCCGCGGGCGGGGATCTGTTCGTCCATTCCGTGGTGCCGTCGCAATGCCACCGCAACGAAATGGCGCGCTTCGTCTCTTCGAAGCAGACACTTGAGATAGCCGTTGCCTACTATCCCTGCAGCCATTCCAGTCCTCCCTTAAACTGCAGATCGTCTAATCCGCCGCGGGCGTGCCTCTCCCCGTCATTCACAGCCTAAAACCACCGTCGAACCATCATTATGTTGCAGACTCGCGGCCGGAGAACGGTTCAGGAATTCTGCGGGGATGCTACGAGAAGAGCGAGTCTGCATCCGGTATGTGACCCGACTCGCACCCTCACCGTGTTCACTACCTCTCATTCTTATGAGCGCACGTTCACACTGCGGCCCATGTCTCCGTCCATTTCAGCCCGCACGAGAAGTATCAGATGGCGGGTGGAGCTGAGGTCGGGCATTCTACGAGCAACTACGAGAGCTTATATTTATCCCACGAAACGGGTCCAGATTGTTTCCATAGAATTATTGTTAAATAATACAGTCCGCCATCATCAGGCACGTGGTTTGACTTCCAGTTCCCGCCCTCCCCACCTATCCTCCCTGTCATTATTCCCGCCAAGGTGCGCTTCGAATACGTTATGTGTATTCCTCCTTGACTGGCTCTTGCTAACGATGAAGTGCAGTTTCCCACACGAAACAGACAGCGACCGTCATTAGTAATAGCAGACATCGCCATCAACTCAAATACATGCAGCGCCAGCTTAAATACATACAGTGCCGGTGCGTCTCTGCGACATGATCTTGTACACCCCCTGACTTACCCGTACATCAAATCCAGAATCGCGAACGCAATTATGTATGCCCAATATTTAGGTGCGCCGCCTGCCAGCTATTTCACCTCTCGCGCATTATATTCTTTCTCGCCGACCGAAACTGGAGTTGTATGATTTCCTCGTGCTGCCCCGGTCGAACTCGCCCACAGCAACAACACCTTTCCTCCACGCCACACTGCTCACTCTGTTGGAGGATCCAACCACCAACAACCGTCTCCACCTTTCCGGGATACATCTCCATAGCCGCACACCGGATTCCTCCGCACGCTCCTGCACAGAAAGAAGCACAAAATCCTCCCAGCCCGCCGCGTCAGCTCTCTCTCTCTGCGCACTCAATTTTAAATGAGCTTGCTTCACTGCAGTAATCCTTCAGTGACGCGGACCGAGCCATCCACCTACCCTCCTCCCCACCGTGTCGCTCCTTACGATGATATTCTCCCCTACTCCCCTCTCGCTCACTCGAATCTCGGAGACTCGCCGCATGTTGAAGTGCACGGATGCATATATCCGGTTGACATCGTGCCATCTCATTCTACGCACACCCCAACTCGGCAGCAGGATGTCCACTAAAAATCTCTTATGTACGTACCGCGGTGCCCTTTCGGTGCCAGATTATACAGCCCACGGCTTCGATTGTAGATTGCAGGAAGTCAAGCGGTGAGGGTGGCGGCGATGACATGTGAAGTTACCTGGTCCTACCTTCACTTGCCTCCCTTGCCTCACGCCAATGCGACCCCGCAGTTTCATACGACTTTTTGGCGTTACAGCCGCTCCTTTCTCTCTGCCGCGCAGATCCACATCTTCCCGCGTAATGTCAGATTCTGCATCAGCCCACGGGCGTCAGCTCAACTGAATGCCGGCTCTAGTATTGATTGAGCAGGAACTCAGTGTTTGACTACCCGCATCTGAAATGTGGGTGAGTTCTGTTATGTGTTGCCTTGCCAATATTAGATCGATTCATATCAACCTTCTCATCGTCAAAATATACAATCCAAGCCCTTGTGACAAGCTTTCCGAATCATCTTCTCGCCTGCGCTGATATTTGTACCGTACAGACCGCAGACCGCCAATAGAACTCCAGGCTCATTCCGTGGCGCAAATCTTCTCAGTCTGAATGTCTCATTTGCGAGACAAGGCAAGGTTCGATTCCTCGGCCCCAAATTCCTTCAGCTTGTTGTTCCTTCCTGTACCAATTTGTAACCCTCCCTCCAATCAATGCTGCAGGTAGAATCGCGATGGATAGCTTATTCTGAGTTTTTTCGAAGTTATCACGTCGGTGTGTTCTACTATGTATTCTCCCGAGGATCAACGGTTGACATGCAGACAGACTGGTTGAATTTATTTACCTCCTCTCCCGCTAGCGAGCAGCTGCATGGTCCAGAACGGTCTACACCAATCTCAAACCTCACACCGGATCGCATCGCCGTTGCTCCTCAATCGGTCCTGTCCACAATGGAATTGTTCGGTTAGGGTGCAACTTGGTGTGTTATGCGTTGGTAATTACCCAAGCGTTGCCTAGGTATCCTTTATTGTATTGGAGACAATAGTTCTGTTCATAATGACCTTGTTAGGCAGATCAAAGGTGTCTGTTGTTTCCTAATTCGGTGTGGCGTCAGTTCCAAAAATATGACCATTGATTAACCGCACACAAACCTCCATGTCCCAGCTGAAATAAGCCATGCCCACACTAGACCCTGCGGAACCCAGCCTTAGGTGACTGACACAACAACCCAAAATTACACGGCATTCACGAATTCTTAGCCAGGTGCTAGATGACCAAGGGGATCTAGATCATTCCTTTTCGCACTTGTTCCATGATGGGGAAACTGAAGAAGGATATTTTCAGTCGGAGTGGGAGCGGTCTCACAATGTAGCCAGGTACGTTGATTGTCGCAGAAGAACGGGGTGTGCTGACGTGGATATAGCAACGGCGTGGACATTAAATGTTCGGAGATCTCAAGGAAGTTGGCACAGAATGGGATTGAGCAGTCCCTCTGCACCCAAGGTCACGCTTCAAGCACTGTGTAGCCACGACAACCGTTGTGGGTGCAAGAGTCAGCCAATTTTCTTCGCTGGAGGCAGAATTGGGGACATGGGGAAGAGAACCTTCACCCGTTGCGGCGGCTGGTGGGCCGTTTGAATGATCTACAGTCCTCCGTCGCAAGATTGAAGGCGGCAGCCATGTGTTGGTCTTATACCGGAATAACATTTGTTGAACTAAATTCAGTTAAAATTGGTGTTGCTTTCCTACACTAGACCCCGATTAAGATAGAGGGCGTGGGATCTCGGCACCCTTATGTAAGCAGCCATCAGCTGCAACTTTCGGCCGAAATAAATCAGTCCCAACAATAGTTAAGGGTATTCTGGTTAATAGGAATCATTTTTAAGCTCATTATGTATAGTTCCTATTGACAGGATTCAAGTAATTTTTTTTTTGAGAGAGTTAAAAGCCAAAGAAGTTTTTCACTTTTTTTTGAGTTCCAGCGCACTTTCACGGTTATTGGAGCATTTTTGAGAAAATGTGTCTCGGATATTTGGCCGCAGCACAGCCACCACGTGACCCGGGCCGCGAGCCGGGCCGCCCCATCCATGCCCCTTTTTTTTTTTTTTTTTTTTTTTGGAGCGTTTGGGATAATGAAATTCAGTCTGCAGAAGCATTCAAAAAGTCATCCGCTGGGTCTACTAGAAAGTTCTAGTTAATGCCGGGAAAGTTGTCCAGGGAGGAAATGCCATTACGCACAATTACCAGAGTGTGGGACTCCAGCCTAGTAAATTTATCCTATCCCATTTCTTGAGTCATTCAATTTCAATGGCTGTATACCCACTAAAACCCCCACTGTGTAAGTCCAATCGTCCGGCAGAGCAGCTTCGTTCATTAGTAGACCACTCCATGTTCTTAGGACAAGATCTTTTTTCAGCGCAAGATTACCAAATTTCATTTTATTGGTGAGGATTCGATCTCGTCCCAGTGCTGAATTCACGGATTTCAGCCATCTGTTGTGAATCTCAATGTCTGTAATGTTACGGTGTGGGTTCTTCAGAACCTTATCGTTCCGGATCTTCCAGATCGTGTGCCAGGCCGTAGATACCAGAATGGCAAATAATCATCCCATAGCAGGGATAATTTTCCCATTTGAGTGTTTGAATTTAACAAGGTTACAACCGAGGACAAGGCCCCAGCTGAGGGAGGGCCACATGGGGTATTTTGCGTGGCTTTGGCGTGGCTTTCCCACATTCTCTGCTCACTCTTCCACTCATCCCCAGTCCTGACAGGCGACTTGATTCACATCAACCGCTGGTTCAGCGGGCATCACATGTTACCTCCCTCAATGATTGTGGAGATAAAGGCTGCTATTTTAACCTACTAATGTACATATTTGGTCCACAAAGCTATTCTATATCCACTGGAGCCTCCCTACCCATATATGAAAAAAAAAAGTTTTCCGAATCTCAGATTTGGCCGTGGGAACATTTTGATGGCCGCTTACATAAGGGTGACGAGATCCCACGCCCTCTATCTTAAACAGTACAGATATCTGTCTGTCGTGAGTTCCCACATCAAGCCCAACACAACATTTCACAGCACCATATCGTCTGTCCTCAATGCGGGCTTCATTGTAATGGCGCAGAGACTGGATCGTAAAAAACTGCGTGGTGAGACAACCGGCCTCTCCAAACGCCGTGGCATTCGCTGAGAAAATCCGACGCGTTGTGCATCGCGCAATTTGTTTACGCTTTTGGTAGGTAGGTAGCATTACACGGCACGGAAGGTAAGGCACTGACCCAGGCGAGTGTTTGAAAAATGATCTGACAAGGAAAAACCCGATGGTTTAATTTTCAAGAGCGAGATATGATTTGATCCATCCGATTTAGTCCATCCCGAAGACACCATATGTAGATCAGAAGTATGTGCGATGTGTGTACTCACGGAGGTTGGTTCAAAGTGCATTCAATGAGAATTGCATTATCGAGGGCCCGCGCTTCACGTTTGTAAATCTCTTTGCCTGAGTTTTGAGATGGCAAGTCAAGCTAATGCCCACTTTGGTTAGAAGCCGCGCAGGTGGTAGATTTCCTACGAGCCTGTGGTGGAATTGAGAAGTTGTCCACGGGTGCACGGTTGACCTTTACCCTCGCGACGCATTGGGGGCGGGAACCGACTAGGAAGAGGTCAGTAGCCTATTGTGTGCCTGAGTTCCCACCGACAGCGAAGGAAAACGAAGAGGGATTTTAACTCCTGGAGATTGGCCAATGTAAAGAGCGCCAGGAGGCCCTCAAAGACGTCGCGCACAGCTTCAATACCACGACGTTCGAAACCGAGATGGGTCCCCAGAGAGAGAGCAATGAGGTCGGATGAAGGGTCGGGAGGAGAGATAGGGCTATCACCCTGGACGACGACAGATTCAAGTCGACATTCCTCCGTTGATAACAGCCAGAAGAATTCCAAGGAAGGGCACAAGGAAGGGCAAGGATGAGCGTTGAGTAAGAATGAAATTATTATACCAGGTGTAATCACCGATGTCCTCCAACAATGCTCCAGGTTCTCCCAAGTGAATGGCTTGCAGAGTGATGGACTGTGCTGTAAATGGGACGACAGTGGGCATGTCTGTGTGCCATTGCAGGCAGATGGGCGCGCGAGGGGAATGGAAGGGATTTGCGGGGAGATTTATCTGCATTGAGGGGAGACGAGCAGAGAACTGGAAGCCAACGCGGGGAGCGAGTTCAACTCTTATTAGTCTTAAAGAATTTAACAGCGGAAAATATAGATCTCATATCATGTTGGGAGTACATAGCGGGCAACATATATTTCGTCAAGTTAAATTCCTATATTCGGCGTGTACTCAAGAGCCAGGATTCTTCGGTGGAAGGCTTCGCCAGGGACTCAAGGTCCGAGCCAGATGAAGTCGAAGAACACTCACATTGCTCCCTAGACAGTGGAAGTTCTAGTTCTAGTTCTAGTTGAGGTGCCTCGTCCACGTTCCTCTGGATGCGCACATTATTCCGGGGCGTGGATGGCACCTATATGTCCTTCTACCCTTCCTCTGCGTGGTCGAAGTCAATCACATCGTCGCCCTAATGTCCAGTGTGTCGTGTCAACAATATGTATGGGGCATTCCACAGCCTGCGGTCGGCTTCGCGCTCTCAAAATCTGGTACCACCGCAACCCTTGTCCTATCCTGGGTGGATCTTGCTATGGTATGGGAATATACTTGCATCGGTGCCATTTTCCGACTCATTTGTAGCACACTGTTCACGTCGTATGTCCCGCTCCATGCCCAAGTCGAACCAGTATTTTTTCCCTGTTCCGTACATAATGCCCCCAAAGTGAGTGGACCTATTGTCGCTAGACTTCCCTTGACATGCCGCTTTCAGCCCAAGAGACGAAAGGGCCACTTTCTTTGTCGACCGCAACCACCAGATTTTCTTTTACCGGCCTTATCGTGCTATGTGGCTCGAGGAGGGACATCGGGCGGATGCAGGAGCCTCCCTTTTTGGGAAGGCATGGCAATCACGGCGAACACACCAGTATGACGTTCCTTACTTCCGGTATGTCCCTCCGGTGGCTGCGAGCGGTCATACTTGGTATTCCGCTGATGGTGGTCGTAGCCGCAAGCACAGAGGTAAAGGATTCTCCGGGGACCGTCCTTGTCCTTCGTAAAATAGTAGCTCCATTGCTGCAACCAACGATTTCCAATGAGCTCTCAGGAATCTGCATCCAGGCTGTGTTGAGCCCGAATCACCGACGCCTTGAGTTGGGAATCAGGATCGAAGGAATAAATATAGTCGACAATTGGTGGCACAGCAAATGAGAAGCTGGATTGTGGATGGTACATTGCGTGGATGGCGTCCTGCTGCTCTGGTGTAATTTTGAGATGAGAGATGGGGACCTCTGCCGCGGTACTACGTGCATTAAGCACGGGGTTTTCATCTGGCGGAACATATTTCCCCCATCTCAAATTTTTCCGATATTTGGTACCAGAGGGGGCGGCGGCAGCGTCGGGAGCATCGGGAGCGGTGGCGGAAATGGAAGGCGCTCCTAGCATCAGGAGCAAGGGTGTTGAATCTCTCGTTCTTGGAGACAAATGTGAACGTTGGGTCAGGTAGAAAAATTGGGGTGGTGGTAGGAGACAAAATAGTGTATATTAAGCATCATGCCACCGTATACCTATTGACAATGGGTGACCCGGGTCGGAGAGACGTTCCAAAGCGCGATGTGCAAGCGAGAGTATCCAGATTGGGATGAGTGATGGGCGAGTTGCCGCTGATGGCTGCCATTCTCAAAAAGGAAGGAACCTGACCGGGCCCAAATTCCGCATCCTCGCTCACTTTGCCATCGAGTCTTTCAAGGGTATCCAACCCCGCCATTCCAAGGGCTTCCCAAATCGGTCCATCTTTCAGACGGAAACCCTGGGCAATTTGGAACTGTTTCCAGGCAAATTCAAGTCCTTGGAATGACAAAATCTTCTCGTGTCTCAGGTAAGATCAAATGCGGAAGAAACGGAACGGAAGCGAAGAAACATTGTGCCGCCGCCTTGATGGCTTGGTTCCCACGTGGTGCATCTTTCTCAATTGCTGCCATCTAGATCTGCTGCTTTCCTGCGGTCGGACTTTATGACCCCGCATCGGCCATATCTTTGCGTATCGTTGATTCAACCTGGTCGAGAGAATTGATTCAAATCGAACCGATGTCTTGCTTCGCTGCACAATACGCGGGACCAGACCAGTCCGGGAAGCTGCTTCGTTCCACATCTTCCGACTCCTATCGCATGGAGTGCCTGCTACGATTTAGAGGCTCGGGTGCGAAACATAACCCTTGAGCTTTTGAGCAGTTTAATAATGTAGACTGCTCATCAACACGGCTCCCGGTCAATTTTCGGCCAAGCCTTGTCGAGTAACTGCCTCCTTAGCCCACGCAATTCATCGAGTATGGAGTTTCAGTGAGTTCAATATGTATTTCAAATATTTGGTAATTGATTGGCCTCGACACAGGGCTACCCTAGTGGCAGAATATATTTCCAGAAAGGTCCGCCATCTATTTGGCAGTGTAGGAGGGCCATTACCTCGGATTGGGGGCGTGGTGCGCTCCCACGGCTCATAGAGGACGCGTCTATTACCATCGGGAGGGAGGTTCGGGTTCGATTCCCGCCATCTGAATGTCTAAATCCAGTGGATGCTTTTTGTCTCGAGCCTGAGTCAGTTTGCGGTTCAACAAATAACAAAACTGATTTAAACACATCTGTGGTTAAACCGGGGAGCTCGTCACCGTGTTGGTGAACCATCTTGCACTATGAATTTTCGTGGAAAGTGTCGATATGTTAGGCCTCTGGCCTCAGTCTTTTGTAGCGCTGGTTCGAGGCGGTCATGATGACGTCAATCTCCACACAACCGGTCCAACTAAAAATAAAAACGACTTCAGTCGAGGAACGATCCAGATCTACTTGGAGGCGATACATGCCAAGGATGGCGCGCCGCGCTCAGATGCAGCACCCGTGGCGCAAGATGTGGGACCTCTGTAGCTAAAGAGCGACGCTTCCCACCGCGGTCAGTCGGCGCAGGGAAAGCGCAAAGAAGGACGAAATTAAGCACAAGAAACTGTGGAGCAGAAGAATGACGCGTCGGAAATTGAGAGTGGGGTCAGACTCAGATGTTTGGATGAAATCATGCAAGGCGCGGAAGGACCCGAGCGAGTTGCGAATTCAGACACTTGCGTCGAGCTCGTGAACCGTTGGAGAGTTTCCGCATCCTTGCCGCCAAGGCATATTTTCTGGTGGGTGACTCGAAACGGTGTGAAATCAATGTGAAATGCGCAAGAAATCCCCGTCTGCTTCGGATCAAAGAAGTGTTTGGTTCTGCGTCGGCGGGCATATTATGATCCGAGCTTCGGCACCCTCGTCGTCCCACAATTGAAACCCCCTTCGCCTCCCCCACTATGACATCCCAAAAAGGTAACTGCTTACAAATAGATAAGATAGGAGTCCGTGTCATAGCCGCCAAGTACACTACGTCTCGTAAACTCTTTCCCCAGTTTCTCGCTGCAATAACAATTGTTCGTTGGCCGCTTGCCCCCACTTGCCCCCGAACTCTTCAAGTGCTTCCATCGGCCCGCGCGGGCCTAGAGCGGTAGAACATGGCACTTCCAATTGATCTGTCCCACGTCGAAGGTGTCGCCCCACCTCGTGTCGACGCCAACTGCTTCTCCTTCGCGAGACACGCCCTCGCCAGACGCAGGAACGATGCACCCTCCCGTTCCAGTGCCTGGAGCATACGCTGGTCGCGGAACTGGCGCTGGAACTTTAGCCCCTTTGCAAACTCGATGATCGTATCAATGTTCTCATCCATCACCTCGAGAAATGTGAGCTGGTCGTCCTCCGGCTTGCGCGTGTCCACGACATCGTCATCCTCGTCCTCGTCCCAATCCGGTGTCGCATCCAGGGGGGTTGCACCATGTGCAGCCTGCTCTGAGGCCGTGTTCTGTGTGTCGGTGTCGTCCGACCGTGACAGTGGCCGAAGTGACGGATGGATCCAGAACGGCGCGGTGCGCTGGCGCTTGACCTCCAAGAAGAACACGGGAGGGACGCGCTCGACACTCTGCACAGTGTGTTTGCAAATGAGAAAGCGGCTAGTCGGGAGCGATGGACAGGTGCAGAGCATTTTTCTGGCATCTGTCCGGTATGCAGGATTAACCGGCAGCGTTATAGGTGTCTTCTCCAGCTTCCGCCATGCCCGCTTGAAGTCTTTGCGCCAAGACGAGAGTTCACGATATCGCCCAGTATCGGTAAGCAGCCAGTCGAGTTTACGGTAGAAGCTTGGCGCTAACTTGACGATAATAATCCAAACAAGCAAATCGCAGCGAGGCATGTGGAAATGATGCAGGAAATCGTGCTTGATACGGCGCCAGCTGTCGTAACAGTAAGTGGATAACTCCGCACCGAGGCGATAGTACTCACTGGCTTTCCAGAATCATCGTGGTCTTGAGTACTGGTATTTCTGCATGTACGGAGCGCGCCCAAAGCTCCCAACGTGACGCCCTGTACCAATTCTCCCACAGGTACGCCCACACCTCACGGAGCCCATTATCGACGCAAAATCGGTACATTTGCAGGACGGCCCAACGCTTGATCCCCTCGGGACTCGGGTGCGCATATCCGGGAAGTAGTGGATGGGCACAGTAGTGCTTTTCCATCATGGCGACGATGGGCTCGCGGTAGCTTGCTGGACAGAAGGTCCGTCTTGTCGTCTTCTCCGTCCCCTCCTGCTCCTCCTCACTAGTTTCCCCAGCTGCTGCGTCAGTCTCAGCAGCCTTTGCCTTCGGTTTCGTCGCCCTGGGAGCCGCCGTGCCAGAATTCCGGGCCCTCAGTGCGTGGGCCAAGATCTCCGGATCTGCTGTGTCTGCATTCCGAGTGGCCTTCACGACACGTCCAGTCCGGGTGCGCACCGCCTCGTGAGTGTCCACAGCTTCATTTTCCTTTCCCTCTGTGATCCCTCCCAAGACTGCACGCTTCGGAGGTGTCAAAGATGCCTCTGCACCAGCCTCCACACGCAACTCGGCAGGACCAACGGGAGCAGTGCGCGCACTTGTCTGAGCGCGTGCAGCTCCCATTGCGGCCCCATTAATGTGCACGCTCTCGATGACCACATCCGAGTCTGGCGTGCTGTCAGCACGCGGCATGGTAACCCCGTTCTCGCCAACGACTGCGAGAGGTTGCCCGGCTCGGACGAGAGGCGGACGAGCTGGTATGGTGATCCGAAGCCCATTCGGCATGGTCATTGTCAGTGGCCGCTCGGAAGCTGGCACGACGGGTGTTACGCTGTCGGGTACGCCTCCTTCGTACTCTCCCCCATCTGCCTGACCCTGAGGAACGAAGGCCAGGTTGATGAAGGAGAATTCCGCGTGGGCTCGGCCGGGGTCATACGGAGTTGTCGACAGTTTTGCGCTCGCCAGCCGAGTACGTACGGCACGACGAAGATGCCACCAGCACAAGCTGATCTTCGCATTCCAGACATCTTTCAGCATGCCAATCTCTGCCATGTCCTTGTCGACGTGTGTGAATTTGGCTATAATTCCGTAGGTGTCACGGACACATTTGGCCCAAGCAGCAAGGGCCTTCCGCCGCTTTCCTTGATCAATTGATGATGCTGTTGATAGGAGCAGGTACGACAAAGGGAAGCCGGCGCCATCCTGTTCGCCCATTATGCTATATAGCTCCAGGTGCTTCGAGTTCGTATTGTCTGTTCTGTCGTTAGTCTCACATTTCCTAATTAGGTCATCTGCGCTTACATGTGGCATCGACTCCGATTTCGACAATCTTCCCCCTCAGCGGCTCCGCAATCTTCTTCATCCCCCAACAGAGCATCTCGACACCCTCGGGAACACCCTCTGGCTTGAAGAGATCAACGTCGTCGCCATGCTCCTCCAGCAATTTCGTCGCCGAAGGAAGCTGCGCATCCTCGCGTCGCCAATAGATCTCGCTCATCTCGGTCCATGCTCGATAGATTTGCGCGGCAGTAACGTCCGGAAAGACCGCCTGCACCTTGCTAACCATCGCGACCGGCGTCAGCCACTCGACATTATCGCGGATCATATCCAATGCGGCGGGGGGCATCGAGACATCCACGTAGCTGATGTGCTTCCCCGCGTGCTGAAGCTTGACGTTTACTGTGAGCTCTTCGCTGTCCTTCTTCCTCTGGCAGCTGATTGATAATTTGCTTTGGCAGGAATACCGCTTCATTCCGACGTTGTCGCGGTTACGGATGTCTGGATTTTGTGACACCTTGGATTTTTTCTTGTGCGCTGCGTCCTGACTACACCAGAAGCGCGTCCGATGCCCGCTCTTGAGTTTCCGATGGTCCCTTACTCTATAATCATGGTAAGCATTTAATTTACGAGACGTAGAAGTTGCTCACGTAAATCGGTAGCCTCCTATCTTCCAGATTTCGGCCGCCACCATTCGGACACGATCCCTTGGAGCCACGAGTGCATCCACTGCAATATCGTAGGTTCCATGAAAATCTACGGCTTTCCCCGACTTGAAATCTGCTCTCAATGCTTCACAGAAATTTTCGGCATCAGAGAAGGTCTCAGCGCCCTGTTTCCGTGTCAGTCACCTTCCCAGAGAGAATCCTCACACGAATGCTTACCTCACTATCACAGGGATCATCCTCTTGATCAACCCCCATGTCATCGTCCGATCCTACGTCGGAATGAGCCCCAGTAGGAGACGTGTCGTGGTCCGAAGACTGATCTGTCCGCAGGCGGGCGGACGGTCTGTCGTCGGCACTACCGAGTGAAGCCCTCCTTCGCTTGCGCGACGCGGTGGTGCTGCTCGTAGAGCTCGCTTTGGCTGCCGCTCTTCTTGCCGCTTGGTTATTTTTGTCTAGCCCTCGGCATTTGTCGCAGTTTTTGTAGCGGAAAAGTATGGGGAGCATAGTTTGACACCATGGCTTGTTGCATTTTTTAAGGGTGCGGGGTTCTTCAGGAGTTGAAGCGTCCATAGGAGTTAAAGCATCCATAGGAATAGAAAGTTTGTTGATGCGCCAAGCCGCGTTGTTTGGTGGCGCGTCGCATCAACACGTGCTGATGAGATATGCCTTATAAGGAAATGTCATAGTGGGGGAGGCGTGTGGGAGTTCCACAATTGCCAAGCACACTGTCCCTCGTCGTAGGCTTCGGCGTGCAGCGCCTGTCTGGAACACGGCCACTGCACCTTCTCTCTGCTTCAAGTCCCTCTTTCCTCCCGCGCAAAACCCTGAGTTACTAGCGAAAAGCCTTCAGCGGAAACGAAGAGCACTGCTTAGCACGCTCGAGGCTAGTTGTATCAAGGCAAATTAAACCGTTTTCCGATTGGATTCCTGCAGTGTTCGAACTTCGAAGTCGTGCCATTGATAATTCTGGAGAAAGCCTCGGACAAAGCTGATGGTCGTCGTCCCCGGGGAAAATTTTTTCTGGGGGATTGAATAGTCCTTCCCGGGAGAATTTAGAGTGTAGCCGCCTGCGGAGTTTATTGCCCCAGTTCAAGGAGAAGCTTTGTCGTAGGAGAGAGGCGTTGCCGAAGTCCAGCCGAACTGACATCCGCGCGGCCGAGCACAGCCATGAGGCTGCTCTCTTCCTGCCACGACATCGTTCATGTCGTCCGATCCTACGCTCCCACCGGAACTGGAGAGACAGATTTTCGAGCTTACCGCTTTTCTACACCCCGAAGAGATGCCTGGTCTCCTCCTAGTCGCACACCGGGTGCAAATCTGGTTTGATCGACATCTTCCAGTTCTAACGACTGAGCTGACGGGTTCTACAGGATCGAGCCCATCCTCTATAAAGTTCTGCTGCTGTATGAGACTGGAGAAGCGCGGCGCTTTCCACAGGTGCATTCTTCGGCACCCGAACGCTTGATGAACTCGAGGCCTGCCTCGTTCTTCCGTACTCACGTTCGAGATGTGCTGTTTGTCGGCCGTCCCAACGAGGCATACAAAATCCTCTCCGTCTGTGCCGCAACGGTCAATGTGTTGTTCAGCCGAGTCGGTGTAGGATCAAATTTGAGGGGCTTACAAACCTGTCTCGGCGAACTCCCATTGCAGCGCTTCTCCGGAAATTTGGGGCAGTTCTTCTCACAATTACCTGCTCCGGACTTTACCCATGCTCTCTTCTCCCACATCACGCATCTCGATATTGCGGAGGAGGGATCTGACCCAACGTGGGCGGGGCTCGCGCTAATCCCGACACTCACCCATCTCTCCTTTCGGCTCAGCTCGTTCCCGAGGTTGAACTCCAGAGCCATTCTGGATAATTGTTCCTCGGTCAAGGTCCTCGTAGTTGTGTGGCCCAATCAAGCTTACCTGAACACCTACGCTCCAGCCTTCACGGATGTTAAAGATCGGCGGTTCGTGATGCTTCTGGTCCCAGACTATTATGTGGATTGGGCCATCGGGGCGCGCGGCGGGGAGGATTACTGGGTCAGAGCGGAAGAAATCGTACAGTTGCGCTACGAGGGTGAGTGAACAAATTCGCCGGAGAGACCCTAACTTGACCGTCGACCTCTTTAGCTGCATCGCACAAAGCGGCGGAAGATTAGCATCAGCTGCTCTACAACAATTGTTCGCCCGTAGCATTCAGCGTATCAGACGCTTCTGTCATGCTACCAGTTACTCTATAAAACTGGTGTACCCCGCGGGAGGACAGGAAGGAACTCACGGAATGAAGTTGAGATACGCGGTAAATCCACCGGTTCGGCATAACTGTTCCGTCGTTGAGTATTTCATCCGCACATCCTCACCAGCCGCAGATTTCGCTCAGTCCGACGGCCGGCTTCCATCCCCCTCACGAGGAGTTGATTTTGCGCCGCGCATACGAGAAAGCTATTCCAAGAATCCCGCCTCCGAACCGTAACAGCCGAGTTCTCAGCCTCAGGTCTAGACGTCGCTCGGTGTCAGGTTCAAACTCCGAAATCCCCTCGTTCGCGGCTCGGATGCGGCATGTTCTTAGTAGACTACGTCAATGCCAATTAATGGGCGACTAGGCTACGCGACGGGTATGTTGAACACATGTATTTACCCACCGACTACACTTTCCTCGTGTGCCCCCCCGCGCGATGTGGACCCGTGGGCGGGGAAATTATAACCTGCATAACCTCTTTGCTAAGCGATCCACGGAAATCTAAAAAAAAAAAAAATTCAGAAACCAACGCTTGTGCAAGTCCGGTCCTACAGTCCTTGAGCTTGACAGAAGAATCTTCTGATTCGGCTTTTATCCCGCCGGCTTCCATGAACGTATGGATCTTGTGCATAGTCCTACATAAGAGTATTGGGAACGAATAACGGGGTGGGTCAATGATGATAGTCGGAGATTTTTCAACATGGACGGCGACAATTGACCACCTACATCCTGAGGTGCATAGGGATGATTGCGTAGATCAAGTCGTTGATCTGCTCCAGCATGTGCACTCCCTGTTATTTTTGACAGTCTGTCGATGGTGATGAGTTTAGGAGAAGCATGAGTTCGGTGTCGAGACCGGCCTCGATGGAAATCAGGAGCGACTGAACAGTGGTTGAAATAACTTCCAACAATGGTGTCTGAAAGCCGCCGTACAATAATCACAACGAATTTATGGATGCTGCAACATTCGTGGATTGGTTTTAAGCCATGCGGGGAAAGGAGATTCGCATCAGCCGCAGCACAGCTGAAATCTAGAAAGAACCACAGAAATAGTACCACATCAACGTACGGGATCGTCTTTCAGGTCGTGTGATAGTACATGTCGACGCTCGACCCGTCATTGCCGCACCGCCTCCCAATCCCTCCCGCTTTCTCCCCCGGGGCCCTCGCACCAGGGAAGGCGTAGCGAGGATTTCTGCCGTTGCGAGTCGTCGTATGCCGAACATTGAGCGGTGGAGAGGGAGATGCGGCTGTCCACGAGCTAGGGCTCGGCGGGCGGTAGGGTTATGGGCTAACGGAAGAGGATTTGGGGGGCGTGTCGGCCGCGAGGAACGAGGCAGAGCGGAGATACCCGTGCTTGGTGGTGGAATGGGCGCGTCGAGGGCGCCGCAGACATCGTCGGTCCCACACCCAGAGCGCGCCACGAGTGTGCGCCTCCGACGAGCGCGTCTTCTACAAGACGTCGCCCCGCCGCGCACTCTCCCGCACGCGTATCGAGGCTTCGTCTCCGAGCTCCGCCACCACAGACGCCTGCGATCCACTCGTACCACTCTCTTTCCTCCATCCCTCCCGACCCGCCGCCCACCACCAACGAACGCGCATCTACCGCCCCGTAACCGCGGGTGCTCTGCACCTCCTCCGGCTCCTACGACGTCGCACTGCCCGCAAAGAACAGGCGCCGGGTCGTAGGAGGACGGGACTTCCCGTACCACGCGTTCTCCTCCCGCATCCTCCACCGCTGCGCCGGTACCCACGAAACAGCAAATTGCCTTCGCCTCTCCAGCTCGCAAGCCCTTCGCAGGTCCCCTCTCCTCCCACTCCCCTCGACGAACGACGCTCCGATAGCGTCCCGCCCGCGAAGAGCCCAGCTGCGGCACCACACACGACGGCAAGTGCAAGCGCGCCCGCAGTAGGCGGGGCGCGTGCGCTATCTCCGTTTCCCGCCGTGCGCGTCAACCCGCCCCAGCGACCGCGTACAGCCGTCTCGCCTATTCCCACCTCGTACCCGCCCAAGTACGGTAAGGCCCGCGGTGGTCCTCGTCGCAGTACCGCGCGCTCTGCGGGGACGCTGCTGGAGCTGATGCGGCGGGGAGGAAGGTAGCGATCGCGCAGGTGCGTTAGGAGACGCGGCTACGGGTGGGGGGCTAGGAAGAACATATCACAGCTGCACGGTCAATGACCAAAGATCCGGCTGAATTCACAAGCACCCTTTTGAGTGTTGTATCCAGGGCTCTTTGCTATGGGAAGGAAGGAAGTAAATTGTACTGACATGGTCCCACAATTGGAACAGGCAGTCTACTACGAAGACATTTGGTCACTGATTGTAGGCTAAATGGTCACTTGTCTGTGGGTGATTTGGTGGTAGTCAAGATAATCCAGGAGGCTATGCGTCTGGCGTCGATAAAAGGTGCCGTCTCCATTATGCAATAAGTCAAGTGCAGGACACTCACCTTTCCCAAACCACTTGTGCAGCGCACACCAACTAAATCTCCGACTTCAACTCTCTCGTCTCCTCTCTTACTCCCAACACCGTCACGAACATATAATGCTTTCCACCGCCCTATTCAAAACTGTCGCTTTTTCGATGTTCCTTGCGACAGTGATGGCCGCCGACGACGAGTTGACGCCAACCTGCGGTGTAGCTGGCGATGCCAACCTCAGCGATTGTCAGAAGCTTGTCAACTCTGTCTGGACAAATTTGGATTATTCGTGAGAGGCCTCGCAGATCCGACGTCGGGAGGTGCATATTCGAGGCCATGCGATCGCTCGGAATGTGATGAGACTGGATTGATAGTGTATATTGTTACTTACATGTGGACCAAATGAATGCGAAAGGAGTGATTGCGGGTCGAACATGTGTGGGGCAGATTTGGAGCCATACATCGCACGCGAGCTGAAGCGGGGCAATAAAAGATCCCGACTAGATCGGCATGGTAGGCGTCACCTGAAGACGAGCCTGACCAGGCGTGGTGCAGCGTCGCTGAGTTAGCACCGGCGCGGGAGAGTAGGAGTAAGGGCCCAAAAGATTGTGTGAAGGGCGGGGGACTCGGCACTTCTAACGGTGGGCGGTTCGTAGAAGAGACAAGCTGCGCTGTGTGCTGCTGGAGTTCGATCAGACTCGGATTCTGAAGAACCTCAGCTCACTCACCAGACTACAATTTGATCGAGCTTCGTAGTTACTAACTAGTACAACGATATCAATCTTTACCGTGATCTTCTTTTCCACTCAGGGTGGTTACATATCTGCCGTGGGAGTGTGTCATTTGTTCATCCAGATGGAAGCGAGTGGAGGTAGAGTTTGCCAAGCGTCGCATCAGTAGACGGCCCCGGTCTGGACAGGTTTGATAATCCTTGCGAGAGCAAAATCTTGTTGGCCTGATGTTGCACATCGATCGAGTGTGAATAGAGTTCGCAATCAATGGCAGGCTCCAGATTGGGTCTCGATTGAGGCACTGCACTTGATACCCGCACTTGGTCGGTGGTTTTTAAGAGAGTCCGAGTTGTATTTCAGGCACAAGGCTGAAGGCGCAACGAAGTGACCAATTGGCATTCAGGGAGACTCGGATAGGATCTCTGTTCCGTACCTCGACTAGGAACAGGAACAAACTGTAGTGCAATGCCGCGGCACTGATGATGATTAATCGCCAGTAAAATCTATGTCGCGCATGATGTTGACTACGAATCCGTACCGTGATTGCCAGGACAAGTAAAGCGGGAAGCCGCCCGAAACTGAGCCAGCGAGGCTCAAACCGGAAGATATAGAATGGATTGCGAGGTGGTGAACTTCTTCATTCGAAGAGAGCAGGCCTCAATCCTAGACTTGCCTTAAAGTGGAACTCCACCGGGTGAATTAAATCCCATCGCGACGAGCGTCGGTGCGCGGGCCCGTTCAAATGCTAGCTCTTTTCGAAGGGCCTGACTTGAACTGACTCTGAACTCTGCAGATGGAATATCTCTGAGCGACACAGCGTGGAAGGGACTGCCAGTGCAATACAATGTGATCAGAGAGAGCGAGGGTGGAGAGGAATGGGAGGGAAATGAACGAACCATGGGATAGGGGTGAGGCTCTAGGATACTTAGTTAGACGTTGTGAGGTGACAGGATAAGAAAGGGCGTACGACGACCATGAGCTAGAGGGAGAAGCGCGGATCTAATTCAAAGATGAGGCCGGACGCATTTTGAACACGAGGAGACCCGCGATTCTGCACCAACTGCATTCAGAATCTTCAAAAGACGCGTTTTGAGAAAGCACGCGTCCCCCGAAGAAATACAGAATATTGTCGCGTGAAAGATACGTGTGGAGCGACATCGAGGTGTCCTTGCGCGGGGACTGCACGGTTGACTTAATGATCCCGTACGGGGCGAACCCGAGGAATTGCCTCGTAGACAGTAGCTAGCCGAGAATGAGACATCAGGTATCGTGTAGAAGGTGCACGTGGCAAGTGGACGCACTAGGTATCCGCTGCGCGAACTCGAGTTCATAATGCACCGACGGGCCGCCGGGGGGCTAAAGGTGGATTACGGCGGCGATGACAGCGGCGCGTCGGGAGTGGTTGAAGATCAGGATACAAAGAAAGCCTATGATGGAACCCGCGAAGAGTACGAGGTTGAGCGCGACGACCTAGAAATCATCATTGGTTTCGTGGCAATGGTTAACCAGACATCTGCCTAGACGCACCCGTTTAGAATAGCCATATATCGCGTACACGTGTAGTTGCATGATGATCTCGACGCGCCAGAGGGAGACCGCCCCGAGAACCCGGATAATCGTGCCCATCGCAACGCGGCTAGATAGTATTCAGAGTCGGAACATGAATAATTGGATTCGCGCACAGGTCATTGGTGGTGACGCCAGGCCGTGCGAAGTCGGGGACTTGGATCACATCAACTGCCAAAAGGTCGATGCTGCGAGAAGCCTCCGACACGGATACCATCGGTGTGGTGCAGCGGACCTGTAGTATCGTATCTGCAGCCCAGAGTCAGTTCCCTGCCGGGCCATTGGGATTCGGGGATGAGGTGGCGCAGCCAGAAAAACATGATTTGGCTGAAGTTTAGGTGCTGCCCATGATGCGGTGGTCAAATCGAGGGGACGGGCGCATGATGCGACATACCTATATGTATCGAATCTGAGGCACGTAATCCGAGATAGCATTTCCGCAAGGCCGCTAGATGGACGATTACCTAACCGTGGCAACAGGAGAGACAACGGAGCCATCACGATAGGAGCGGTGATTGTGGACGTTGGGAACATGAGAGAGAGGTGCGCACGCATCAACAAGCACATCGGACCGAGTGATCCGACGTCCTTCGCTTCCTACCACGACCATCTCCAGCATCTTTTCGACTACTAGCCACCGTGCAAGAAGCAACGCTCGCGGTATTCTACAGCTGCAACCTATCATAAGACTGTGCCTTCCTCAATTGCGATCCGGGACTCGTTTCTGTCTTACCCCTTCGTCTCGCCTCGAGTGTCGCTGGCAAGAGGCGCTGTCATCTATGTGGCTCGGGTATGTTCTTCTTGACCTCTCAGTGCGTGCCCGATCAGACTTGCGAATCCCAAGGAGCGTCGACAAAGGGTGGATTTGGACACGAGGCCTCGCCAAGGTGCGTTGGCAAAAGTTGCACCTGTCTCGTCGATGTGACCCATTATTCTATCATGCATGCATTAACTCTCGCTTATATCTTCACACATGACGCGGCGTCCCTCGCGGTCGGTCCGATTGTCCCAGACATGGTCCGCGCTCTCCGCTCCATCCAAGGTCGAGGCTGTACCTCTGCGTTGATGCGTCGCCGATACTAGCCTCCTGCTGATTCGTCGTTCGACCACCTCGATACCACTACGGTCCCCTCAATCAATGCGGCCCTCGCCTTCTTGTCAACTCACCTTGGACGAAAATTTCCGCTATATCGCGGCGCCGGCAACTCACGCTGCTTTTTTGTCTTCCACACGGACTGCGATGCCGCCTTGCTTGGACGCGATGTCCAGTGATCTAAGTGTCTCCAGGTTCTTTCTAATCGGTGGTTTTTCTTCGCGGGCAGCATTATTCGCTGCTGGGCGAATCTATCACTCGCTCCCGCAACTGTGGCGAAGTCTCTCCCTTTGCGCGCCCGCATCCTTCCGGCGTTAGAATTGGCTTGTTGAATACGATCGCTAGTAGGCGACGTTCCATTGCCGCACTCCTTGGCGCGGGTGGCACGTGCTCCGTGAACTTTCTCCGCCATTCTGGTGCCCGAGATCTCAAAATACACTTGATGCGTCCACGCAAGGGTCCTAATTCGGCCTGCAATACTGTGTTACTCCCACTTCCACGACTTCGTTCCGAATACCATCGTGATGGACATCCTGATGTACCGTTGTGCATTGCATGTTCGTCGTCGCTGCAGTTCTTCAGACCGGGTCAGATTTACTCTCCTTCCCTTCTTCCTTTTTCCAAGTTGCTGATACTTGCCGACCTAGTCTCACCACCAAAAATGTGCGCAAAATCAAATAATATCCGCCTCGAAGATTGCGAGGTGATACATGAATGCATTTATCCGCCTGCGTATTATATTGCCGTCAAGTCTCCGGCTACCCGTCCCCGGTCGTAAGTTCCAATTTGAACACAGAAACTATCTGAGCAGTCACCGTCCTAGCTGACGTAGTCTCCAGGTTGCCTGTATGCGCTCTGACTCGCCGCCTTCTCGCTACTCGTTGCTGGATTATCTTTGGCACCGCTGGAGCGCGATTTCTTTGCGAACTCGCCTCCTTCTCCTTTCGTCTAGGTATCCCGAATTTAATGCTAGTGCGTGAAGGGGCTGAATTACCAAATGCGGCCATACCACCATCAGTGATTTCGACCACCAGAACTACCGCTCTCACCGAGTCGAGTTCGTTTCCGGCGTGTCCTCTGGCCTCAAGTTCCCTTTGATTTGGACTGACAGCCATAATGATCAGGGCATTGAAGCTCCGATCGATTCGGAAGCGCCTCAATTGGATCTGTTGCCGCAAAGTGACAGTTGAAATTGGTGACCTTTTCCCAATGCCGTTGATCCAGTACTCGGAGCAAGACTTGAAGTGTGAATAGCTACGTTGCGCATTCCGCAAGAACCTTGGATCTGCATAACCAGTACATAGATGAATGGGAATCATGGTCTCACCTGCCCTGCCTTCCCGCACTGACGCACCTCTGTTTTTCCAAGCAACTCTCCGACGTGATCCTCCCGCATATTGTATTGGAATGTCCGCGCCTCACCGTCATAGCCATCGCCTTTCGCAGCGCCCTCTACGCCTTCCTTTACAAAGACAGACTCTCTGGAAACGATCAGCGCGTCGTTTTCCGCGTCCGGGCGCGCGGGACACATCTTGCAGAGTGGGAAGTCGGCGCACGCGGAGGCGATGATTTTTGGGTGCGCGCCGAACAGTTCATCGCACTGAAGCGGAAGGGAGAAATTGCGAGTGAGTTTTAAATTTCTCTGGCTTCTTGTGTGTGGATTTATTTTGTGTTTAGGCAACCACTACATCGTTCTTTGATGACCCCGTTGGTACGATTTATAATAGCTAAGCTATTGCGCGTTCAATATATTTGTATCACTGACTCCGTTTAGTGCTTCTTAGACGGCCGCCTCGGGCATCAAATGTATTCTCTTCAGCAGGTCCAGCTGTCCACTTCCCGTCTTTGTCAGTCATCTCAAGCCTGTCACTCACTGAAGTGCTCCGACCAAGGGTTGTTCTGTCAAGCGCCATCAAAGATGGACCCATTGCACTATGTTCGTGTTTGTCACCGTCCTCGATCCCACTAGCGGGCTTCGTGTAAGCGCTTGCGCACTAAATTTCTGCGCAATTCTTCATGCGTAACGTGTCTCAAATGCTCTTTCACGTCTGAAGCATTTTTGGAAACAAACTACTCCAGAATCAACATTTACTCTGGGGCGAGGGATGCGGCCCTTACGCCAGTCAATAGGCCTTTTATCACCTCCTTAGGACCATTAAATATGATTGGACATTGCCCTCGTCCATCGAGCATAAAATACTTATCATGCTGTAGGCTACGTAGCGGGCAAGGCGCGCTCTTGCACAGTGGGATCGAGGACGGTGACAAACACGAACATACTGCAATGGATCCATCTTTGATGGCGCTTGACAGAACGACCCTTGGCTCCGACCTCCTGCTGGCAGAAGGACGGAATTGCAGCATGAGACTGCCCTGAAGCGTCACTGGATTTTCTTGAATTGATACCACAACAGCAGACTCACCGCTGCCCGTCCGGGATCCCTTCCACGTTGTACAATCTAGTCCGCGCGGAGATGTTCTTTGCAGAGAAGCACCAGGGGATATTCCGAATACGTCGCGTTATTGGATTACAGGCTTGATATAAGTCAACGACTTCAGGAAGTACTGGACGATCCATATGCCTCAAGCACGAGGACCGATTTTATGTTGTGCGTCATTTGGGATCTGTACAGGTCTGCGGCGGCTCATTTGGATTTACCACTACTGTTACTGTAGGCTCACCGTTCCGTAATTGGGAAAATATATTAGACCTTCCCTCAGTACGTCACTTTGTGGACGCTGATTTCCCGGGCCGGCGGATTGAGGCGTATTTCTCAACGTATTAAAACGGGTTCGAGTTCCCGTTGCGACATCGGTGCTCAACAATGGAACTGAGAAAGCGAGCATAAGCATTGGTTTAAAATTTCAGTAATCTGTCTGCGTACGAAGAGATTCCTGCTTTCTTTGCCAAGCCTCTGGAATGCATAATGCTGCTGTCGAAGAGGTGACTTTTACTTATTATTTTCAAACATTGCGTATTTGTCATAGCCGATGAACGGACACCTATTTTTGCACCATCACACCCGCTATAGAAATATATTGCCTTAAGGCAAAAGGCTTGCTGAATGTGGAAGAATCCGTAGCCAAATTAGATTTTTTTGAAGTTCTTCTTTCGTGCGGTCTGGAAAGGGGAACGGAAGGAGGTGAAATGGGATGCTCTTTCAAAGGCTAGGTATTCATCCATTTTCAGTAAGATGTGAAAGTGTCCCGGCAACACGGTCTTTCAGCCCACATTTCCAAAACCCTGAAAGATGGGCTTTCCAAACTTCCTTTGTTCAAACAAAGGAAAAATTGAAAGACCATCTTTCCTCGCTGGGGAAAATCCCTGCCCAATTTTAACCTTTTCACATCCCTTTCATAGCTTGCCACTGGTTGAACATTTCAAGTTTTGCACTGAAAATTTTGGTGAAAAATGTTTTGAATTTTACAGTAATTTTTCGCCAAAAAAGTAGGTGAAAAACTTGAAACATTTTGGTGACCTTTTTGAACCTTGTGAAAATTTTCTGAAAAAGTGCTGAAAAAGTTTTGAAGTTCAAAAAATTCATGAAGAAGTTACAAGTTTTTCACTTGGTTTTTCACTGAAAAATTGCTGTAAAATTCAAAACATTTTTCACTAGTTTTTCACCAAAAAACTTGAAATCTTCAACCAGTGTGCTGAACACTGAGAAATGTGTGGTATCTGAAATAGCCGCTGATTGTGGCTCTTTCCCATGGAACTCTCGGATCCACTGAAAGAAGAACTTTCTATGTGCCTTGATTTGGCTACGGATTCATATAAATTCAGTAACCCTTTTACCCTAAGGCAATATATTTCTTTAGGGGTGTGCATCTTTGTGCGTCGCAATCCATGGCTTGGCTATTGTGATTTCCGAGCAAACGTCAATTTCGTCGGCTTGGCGGTGCTTCGGCCCTTCATCCGAGCACAGCCTCCAACACAGCCTCACCGGTCTTGCCTTTCGACCACAACCACGCATTCATATTTCGACGCATCCATGGCGCAGGTTTTCTCGTTTCCCTTGGACCTCGAACACCACATCTTCGAAACTGTTGCAGCGCTTGAACCAGCCATGATTCCCAGTTTGCTGCGAGTTTGCCGTCGGATCCACAGCTGGTGCGTAGATTTCTTTACGTCCTCAGGGCTCGGCTCTGACGGGGCTTCAGGCTCGAGCCACTTCTTTTCCGAGTCGTTGTTCTCGATAAGGGGCATAAGATGCTGTCCGCCGTGAAATCTAGATCCCCGGAAGTCCTACGCGCTGGTGTGCGGCACCTATTTCTGGACGAGGCAGGCGGCGGCTGCGAGTCGTGGCCAGGCCTTTTCTCCCATTGCGAAAAACTCTCTCAAGTCGAGCTCTGGCTGGGTCCTGAAGGTGTCACCCCATACCTCCCGGCTCTGAGCAACTTGCGTCTTCAGAGCCTCGCGCTCATGTTGCTCCCACATCATCAGTTCCCCCTGACTCAGCGGTTGTTTTTATCCGTCACCCATCTCGACATTCTTCTAACGAGCGATGTTCCTGGCATCTGGGCAGACTGGGCCCACCTCGCCGCACTCCCGGCGCTAACCCACCTATGTCTCGGGAAAGATATCCTCGGCCCCATCCTCCCCTGCTCGTCGTGCAGTGCCCCAGACTCATAGTGATATGCACCGCATTGGGAAGTGCAACCCAAGCGGATAGATTTGCTGACACCCTCCCCGTCGATGATGTCCGTGTCGTCGTACGGATTGTCCTCGATTACCTTGTAGACTGGGAAAGAGGAGCCCGGAGTGGAGACGATTTCTGGGCTCGCGCGGAGAGGTTTATCGCTCATAAACGACGGGGTGAGATTTATGGTGCGTGCTCCTCTCCATTTATCGTTTGGGCCAGACGCTGAATATCTGGACGTCAGCCCAATGCCGGACGCTTTTTTGAGCGTAGACTTGTAACTTGTATAAAATGGCGCGTGGTACGTGTTATAGGCTCGTTACCGATGCAAGACATAACTTTTGCAGGACTCGAAGGGAGATCGCGAGACGAGAGCCGGAGACTCTGGTCCACGTACCACTTAAACACTGTCGCCTCTATCCTCCAGTTAGGTCGTGTTTTTCAAAATCAGCCAGCCCGGATCCTTCCGCCTGGTATTGTGGTTTCTGCTCCGAGTAGCCGAACGACGGAATGAGTGAGGCCCGAAAGCTATGAGTATCAAACCGTCAGCTACTAATAGAGTATTCGGAAGGACGGCGCATCATGTAGGGGTGAGTAGGTGCTTTGGCGCTCTCACCGATGGCTCTGCGCTCCTCAGAATTCAATATTATCCGGTGCAATTTATATCGAATCAGGCTCACATGGTGTGATCCTTTTGAGTCCGCGCCACCTTCGTCACCTCGTCACTTCGGCTAATTTTGAGAAAGTTAGTCACCCCGTGTAAATTTGGCACATTTGGGGTATTCTTCGTCACTTGGGACTCCCGGCCGCGAATTTTCGTCACCTGGACGTCCCGACTGTGAAACCTCGTCAGTTCGATTCCTCGCTGCGAATCTTCGTCAGTTCAACATTTCTGTCACACCGTGACCGTGATTCTGTCGAGGTGGTATCATTGCGAGTAGGTGGTAGGGGATAGGCTAGTTACAGGGAATCTACAAGAGTATGTGTGAATAAATAAAATAGCTAGGTGTGCAGTAAGTAAGTCTAAAAAGATCAAGAAATTCAACTGCAATTTATTCGTCCGAGTCGGCGAGCAGGACTGCCTTGACGTACTCCGGATACTCCTCTTTGAATTCATCCCAGTGATTTTGAGCGTAGTCGACAGCGCTCATTTCCACCCCATCACGTTGGATGCCCCACCCTTTGAGCGGGCCAAGCTTGAGTCGTTTCCGGGGCGGATGAGCTGGTTTCTCTGTCTGGGACTCGGAGACCGTTGAGGGCCCGGCGGCAGCGACGGATGCTGAACTTGTGAGCATGGAGCCAGACTCGAAAGCAATATCTATACCTGATGTGTCGTGCTCCACAAAGGCAGCAGTCACAGACGGGTAGGTGGGCTCTGAGGAACGTATATTCAGCAGCGAGTGAGCAAATTATTTTTGTAACGAACCTTCAGGTTGTTCCGAGTTGGAACACCTCTTGCGCTTCCGAGGTCGCGAAACGCGCACGCGCCCAGAGGAGTTTGACTGGAGTTTGATTAGCGACTATCGGTTTTGCGTACGTGAAAAAAACACCTTCTGCTCGGCTTGTGCTAGCTTCAATCGTGCTTGCGCCTCAGCAAGATTTTGTTTCGAATCTTGAACTTCCTCGTCATAGCCGTGCGCGCGCCTTGTCTTCTCCGCAGCCCGCGTACTGCGCTTATTGCGGCTGTCGTACCGGTGTACAACATCATTACGGGGGTTCCGAACATTTCCAGTTTTTAACATCAGCTCAATCTCAGCCTCGCGGCGCTTGTCGAACTCCTCATATCTAAATAGCATGAGCCCCGGCGATGAGCAGATCAAGTTATACTGACTTTATGAACGACTCAACCATACCCATCTGGATGTCGGTTGCGGCGTTGTTGGCCTTATGCTGAGCTTCTCCGAGATTAGTAGTCGCCTCCATAATATTCCATGTGTCCTTGTCGATCCCGGAGAGACATTGGATGCAGCCAGGGAGGATCCATTCGTGCATGAGCTTATGAGACCACCAACCTGCCGTACGCTTTAGATAGGTGTAATTTAATTAGTGCGAAACTCACGCGTCAGGGTGCCGTCAGGATCGGGCAATGTCTTGATCCACACTTTGAATTCTTCGACGGCGGTCGGAGTTTCCAGGTACATGAAGTTGGAAATGCGTTGATGATCTTCTTGCGGGAGATGAGTGAGTTCTAGGATTCCCCTATCGCATGTATGAGCCAAGACCGATGAAATTCAAATCGAGCAACAAACCGCTTCAAATGCGCAAAGCAAATCCGCAGAATGAACTTGAGAATGTCAGCTGGACTCCGTACCTTGGCCGCCATCTCTGGTATATCGATCGTGGGAAGCATGGCGTCGGCTAAACCGAGAACCGCGGCGGCCTCCATGTCGCCGTTGACTCCGAGAAGAGTACCTCGTTGGTGAAGCGCAACGAAACCGAAGTTCCGGTTGGTGAGGCGCTTGACAAGGCGTTGTAGTTCTTCCCATACAAATTTGAAAGAGGGACGATTGTGGGTGTCCATCCACACGCGTCCAAGAGTAACAGCTATAATAGTCTTGAAACATAGACCTCAAGAAAATAACCTAGACGTACACTCGTTGACCGACATCAACCATCCGTTGATCTCGTACATGTCCGTCTTCCCTTTGACTGGCTTGAACGTCGTATCACAGTCAGGAGTCCGCACATTGTGGATGTGCTTCACAACACCTTTTCGAAGTCCGAATATGATAGTCTTCCCGTCGCGCTGATAAATGCTGTGAATGTATCGTTCCTCGGGAGGATGTGCTTGTTGTTTCGCGATATATGTCGCAACTGCTATATACAAGGATTAGATTCGATGCAAGAACTATGGTTCAACGCTGCAAACATACTTTGCGTCTCTTGCAGTGCGTCGCTCCCCCCCTCGTCCTTGACCTGATTGATAAGTTTCTACTTCGTGTCGCGATTGAGACGGGCGGGGTGATAGAGGGACGGTGTCGTCCCGAGAATCTCCTTTGTTGAAAGAGCTAAAAGAGTCGTCAATGGAATCTGTGGCAGAATGGAAACACGTATGTACCCTTTTCGACCTTCCCCACAGTCGCTCCGAGGCCATATTTACGGACACACTCCTTGTACTTCTCTGCAACAGCGTGCGTAACTTTGGTTGGTGGTGGGACGGGGACCCATCCCAGAACGGAAGCTGGGAAATATATTTGTCACACAGTCCAAAATTACAGATTGATGACGAAACTACCTGTTCCGAGAAGCCCATACCTGAGGGGATGGCCAAGCTGTCTTCTTGAGGATTAAAAAGAAGAGTACTATCGAATGAAGCGGTGCCAGGAGTGATACTCGATGTCGCAGGGAGCTGGTCAGCCCACTGGTGATTGGATGCAAATGGGAAACCATCAAACGAGAATGCGGGGGCAGAGTCATGCGGCGTCGTGGGGGCCCATTCGGCGGTAGGTTCGAAGTTTTCATTGCCAATATCCAGAAAACTGGCGGTGTTTTTAGGACGACACGTCTACCAGTGGATTCGCAGCACACCGTGACTCACTTGCCGTCTGCACCTTGCTGCATCCACATCTGCGCCTCAAGCGCCTGATTTTCAACCCACATATTGTTGGAGTATATTAACGTCGCGGACGCGGTGTAGCGGTAAGTCGAGGGAACGTGGTTAATCGAGGGAACGTGGTGGTCAGAGAACAAAGAAGGCTGATGACGGCAACGGCCACGTGCTTCGTGTGTTGAACTGACGAACTTTCGCAGCGGGGAACCTGAACTGACGAAAATTCACTGCCGGTAGTCTCAAGTGACGAAGAATACCTCAAATGTGCCTAATTTACATGGGGTGACTAACTTTCGCAAAATTAGCCGAAGTGACGAAGTGACGAGGGTGGTATAGACTCGATCCTTTTTGCGTTGACGAATCGCTCAGGTTTCAGTCTAGTTTGTCTCCTGCCGCGTCCTTCCTTCCCGCTCATCTTGTTTCGTGATTCCGATCCTTCAGTGACCGCACGCGCCCGCTAATCTATTCATCTGTTCCGTTTACTATGAAACTGCGGCTGCAACCTGTTCTGGAAGCCTCGGTATTTCACGGGATGATTTTCCAAGGTTATTTGGGCTCCGGCTTTTTAATGGCTTCAACTTCGTATCCCACCGTTGTCTTGAATCACAACTGTAAAACCACCATCGACGATCGAGACCCGACGCGCCCGAGTCTAATAATCATCCTCGACTGCTGCCCGGCGCCTTGGCCCCACATCTACCCCGTATCATCCAGGATATTCCCTCATCCCGCAAACCTCAAGAGCCGCGGTGAACCCCGATTTTCCATGGCGCACCATGGAAAATCGGTGGAGTTGTACTCACGCACGCCGAGTCACCCCACCTTCATGTGCCGTGTATTTAATTGGCTGTGCACGTCTCTCCTGGCCCACGTGTTGAATATTCGGTCAACGATATCCCGTCTGCTCCACAGCTCCGTATAACAACTGGGCCAACTTTGAACCTTGAGCGTCGCTGGAAGCCGCCTCGATCCAAGTAAATGTCCGAATTGTGGCATGCCTGTGTGTCTCCCAGCATTGGAGGCATCGAGTGGGAGGAAAATCTCAGACCGATGATCTGCAGAGCCTAAAATTCAACGTCGATTTAAAATTCCACCACGGAATATGTTCTGACTAAATCAACGATGTAATTCCTGGGGATGAAAGTCCTAAATCCACTCCTCTCTCAAGGCCTAGGATGGAAAGTGAGTTTTAGTCATTATTTTTACCTCCGCATTCGCCCCCAAGTTGTATTTGAACCGTACTCGTATTAATAGGCGATTTTCAATGGCAGACTCTGCCCGTATTTCTCGCAGTTTGTACACAAAATGCGTTGGTGGGGTGCATATACCATCTCAATGACTCGGTGGGCAACACCGAGGATTCAGAAAAAGAAATAGCTGTACTTTTCCGCGTCGCGAGAGTGCGTCGAGAAAGGGACTTGGAAAATAATGTTCTAAATCTAATAAAGTTACACCATTCCATTTATTATCAGTTTGCTTCCATGTATCCTCGGGCTGGGCTATCGGCGCGCTTTCACTGGAGAGCGATTGGGTGGTCCGTGCGCAACACGTGGCACCCCATCAGTCAACTCTTTGACATCTCAACAGTCTTTCAAATTCTCTCCTTGCATCGTGGGCAACCCCGCCATTCCGAGGGTGATGGGAAATCGGTCGCCAGAGCGATTGAAACCCTCGGCAATCTGAGGGCATTTCCGGCGAAAGGAAACCCTCGGAATGACCGATTTTTCGATTTTCATTCCTTTGCTTTCCCCCACCACTCGGCGTCCGTTCCGTCACTCTGCCCGGTGTCCTTCACAGCCATTCCTTTCTCCAAATCAATTGAATTGAATTCAAATGACAACTTCTACCCCCCCTCAGAAGATTGCAAAATGGTCGTAAACGGCATTTCAAGATCTGATCTTATTCGCCATGCGGATGGTGGTCGTTGAGGCGTAGCGTGGCTGGCAGATCGGCACACCACTCACACAAATTTAGAGGTGTTGAAGGTGAGAGTGGAGGATGCCTGAAAAAGATTAAATCGAAAAAGGGGGAGACAAATGAGAAAGGCTCGATCCCGATTGTTCATCGTTTGATCAGCCTCTCTCTCCGCACATTTTCGAGTGAGCGCGTCAGCGATCTGGCTAAAGATGTATACACATATGCGATGTCGTAAAGACGTGTACACATATTCGTATACAACGTCCTGTAAAGCAACGGTGTCCCGCAAAGGAAAGAACCACAAACCAACCTAACAGCCACCGCCGCCGCGCTCGGCCCAAACCTCCCTGCCAGCGCCATCCGGTGCATCCCAAACGGCGCCGCCGGCGCGTCGAGGAACCACGACAGCAGCCGTGCGCGGCCGGCGTCTGCGGTGGGAAGGGCGGGATCGTGGGGTCCGCTGGGGGATCTAAAGCAGAGGTGCGTCAACAAGGTCGAATGCGGAGGGTGTGGGGAGACGAGGTGGAGGGAGGGGAGGAAGGTGGCGGTGGGGGACGGTGGAAGAGGTAGGGAGGGATGTATCCCGGGGGGTCCGGGGCGGGGAAGTGGAAATGGAGAGATAGGAAAGCGAAACGAAAGTCGGAAATACGAGGCCGAAAAAGGAAACCATTGACAGATCCCAAAATAACTGGGGCATGTCAAGTCGAAAAAGGTTCGGGCGTCGAGCGGAGAGGGAGGAGGGAGGTGGGCGGGGAGGGGTGGGATGTATGGGATGGAGATATCGTCGATAGGCGAGAGAGAGTGGAGGGTGAACGCAGTCGAAGGAGGAATATGAGAAATGGTAAAAAAAAATACCAAAATGTGGAAGAGATGGGGTAGCGTAGCGTGCATGAACGAAGGAGTAAACGAATATCCCAAACAAAGAAAAACCGCGAAATCGAAAAAAAAGATGATAAAACAAAAGCACTCACCCCCAACGCTCTGCAACGCCGTCGCTAGCAAACTCTGCGCCGTCCGCAGCATGCACCCACCCTTTCTGCGTCCCCACCCCCCGCGGCCACCACCACTTCAGCCACTGCGTCGCCCCGCTCCCTCCTCCTCCGGCACTGCTATTGCTGGTGCCAGTGCCGTGCTCGCCGTACTCGCGTTACTCGCGCTGCTCCCCGTGCTCGCAGTGCTCACTCAAATGGCTCCCCCCGCGCCGTCCCGCCCCGCCCGCATGCGACCCGTGCGAGTGCGTCGGCGAATACGACGACGCGCTCAACACCGAGCCGTCGCTCTGGCTCGGCGACAGCGGCGGGTTCCCGCTGCTCGTGTGATTGTGGGTGTGGAGATGGGGATTGGCGGCGACGAACAAAGGCGGGGGCAGCGACGCGAGCGAGGAAAGATCGGGGATGGGCTTGAACCCCGCGCGGTACGTGCACCACACCTGCGCGTGGAAGCGCGCGGGCGCGTCGAGCTCGCCGTCGTTGGCGTTGGTGGTGGAGTGGGAGTGGGATTTGGAAGTGGAGTGCTGTGCTTGGGCAACGCGCCGCTCGTCCTCGGGGCCCCAGCAGGTAGACGCACGCCGAGGAGCCAGATCTCCTTGGCGCTGCGGTCCGGCGCTGCGTCCCCGTCGAGCAGATAGCGCACTGCGTTATCCAGCAACCCTTTTCCCGCGCCGCCGCCGCCCTCGCTTTTTCTTGAAGTAGAGGTCGTCGAGGATGCGAGCGCCGCAGCGGTGCCCGTGCTGTGGGACAAGGCACCCGACAGCGGCGCGGTCAGCGACAAATCGCTCGTGCTGCCCGACAGCTGTGCAAACCACCCGCTCAGCCGCGCAGCAACATCCCCACCTACCAGCCGACTCGGCGACCGCGTGAGCTGCAGCGTCTGCCCGTGCCCGTAGTCGCTGCTGTGCCTGGAGGAAGATGGTGGAGGCGTGGATTGGGGAAAGGAAAAGCGCCGCTCCGAGCGCGTGCGCGGGCGCGCGGTGGCACCGCCGCCGCTGTATACGCTGGGCGGACTGCCGGGCCGCCGTACATCCTCGTACTCGAAGTCGTCCGTGTTGTGGCCGCTCTCGCGGAGCGTGAGCAGCTCGGCGCTGTCCGTTCGGCGTCGCGGATGCGCTGTCGTTCGTGTTCGCGGGTGTCTTTTCCCAGCCCCAGAAAGCGTCACCCGCCGCCACTTGAAGAAGTAGATGTGGATGCCGCCGAGGAGGATGCGGCGGATGGCGGATTTGGAGCGGTCGCGCTGGGCGGGAGACTGGAAGAAACGCGGCAGTTTGGAGGCAGGAGTGGCAAGGACCATTGGTGAAGTGGGCGCTGGCGTTTGCGGAACTCCGGAGGTCGGATTCGCAGCGGCCGTAGTCGATATGGATATGGGGACGGGGTTCGCGGCGGCGGCGGCGGCGGCGGAGTAGATGGGGCGGTTGCGGCTACGGCGGGGGTGGCCTGGGCGCTGTGCCGCGACTGCTACGCGCGCTTCATCCCGGCGCGAATCCTGCGCGCAATTAGGTCAGCGATGCCAAACTCCGCATAAGGACCAAGAGAAGGAAGGGTTAGGTAGCGTATCGTAGTGTAGGAAGAGGAAAAAGGTATCAGGGTACTCACGGGCGCGGCGGAAAAGAAGAGTTAAGCTAACGCGGCGGAGGACTCGGAAGAGATGATGGGGCGTGTGCGCGCGATTGGTTGCGCCATTGATCTCGGCTCTTTCGGTCCGATTACCCTCTTGCGCCCACTTGCAGAGCCGAAACGAATCCAAGCTCACGCATTCAACGTGGATTTCATCGGCCTACGAACTAGCCTTCTTCCGCCGGACGCGCTGCATAGAGACGTGCGTGGATCGCGCGTGTTTTCCCACTCCGGCGGCTTCCGGGGTTCTGATTCTTCTGGCTTTCACGCTTTCTGGCGCTTACGGCTCTCCCTGAGACTTCTACTGTATCTTTGTGTCCCTGGCTTCCAAGTCTTCAAGCTTTTCTTCCGTTCTCTCGCTCAGCCCGAAGTCAATTATCTCCGAGGCCTCTCTTTCTCTCCGCCTTTGACGCCGCATGCAGCGCTAATAATATCCAAATGAACAGGCCAAAAAGAACCTGCACGGCCCGTACTGAGACATATCTGACCTCGGACCCAACTCGCTCCTCGAGGGGTACAGGCCTGCAGTTGTAATCGCCAACCTTTCCGTCTTTCCGTGGCGCTCGCACCAGTCCTGTATCGATTGTTGCCCCTTTGCTAACTGGGCGTTTGTTTCGCATATAAATATACATTGCTGTGCTCCCAAATTAAATCAAGCCCTTCCGCCGCACTCCGGGATCCAAGATACTGTGACCGTGATGTGGGCAGCATGCCACACAGCAGGGACACGCGGGACACATGTTCCCTCGTCTCGCCACCATGAATACTGCAGCATCGTCTTCAGCTAGGCCCACATTGCCTGTCTCGGCCATGACCACTGCAGCGTCGTCTAGATTCGACGCGGCGGGACAGCTCTTCGGCGCGGCGTTGAAGATGTACCGTGACTCGCCAGAGCTCAAACCTGCTCAAGACCTAGCCGAGTTCGAACAATGTGGGAGCGCGGACGACATCATGTTTGCCCTCGAGAAACAGATTACCATGCTGAAGGACTTCAGAGCCGATCGCTGGGCTAAAATCCGCGCAAAACTCAAGAGGTCATATTGCGACTGACGGATGTCGTTGGTGAAACTGCTGAGTCCATTGTACCTATTTGTCTATTCTCGCCTCTGCGCATATATAACTCTGCTTCTCATAGGGTGTTCCTGGGGGAAAAGGCGCGTTCGCCGCTGTCAGTCTCCTGTTAACTGTAAGTGCACCCATTGATCATCTTCACTGCTCGTTCACGTATCGCGCGAAGGCAACAAAGGCACAAAGTGCGAAGATACGACACCTTGGAAAAAGCTTCTCGAGCGGTTTAATGAGTTCCTCTGTCGTTTCAACGTTCTCTATGAAAGCAAGTCACCCCAGCGTCGCCCTGAACTCGACCGGATTGCCACTACCACACTGTCCCATCTATTCTACTTGCTCGCCCTATACATCCGCCACTGGACTCAGAGCTCTGAATCCAATGTGGCAGTGCATTCCGACCTTTTGAGTTGGTGGCAGTGCATTTGCAACTTTTGAAATGTATAGGGCTACGGATAGGCCCCCCTATCCGATCGGGATCAAATTTACCTTGTTTGGTATGATTGCCGATCACTATTGATCGCACGCTCCACATCCTCAATCACCGTCGATCGCCCCATGGATAGGCCTCAACTGTACATGATTCGCACTCTACATCTTTACCACATGTCAATGTATGCCATACCAAAAATTCAGCCTCCTCCGACACTTATAGCGGACACAACACGCGATTTTGCGTTTTGAAGCCAAACACAGCACTAAACAGCATGAAGAAGACATTTGTTGTGGTCGCAAACTTCATGTGCACCATCCAGTTTCTCCTGCGACTCATGTGGCCTATATAGGAGTACATTTTTACTAAAGAGCAGGCCTCTACCACATGTCCCACCCATGCAAACATGTACCTTCTGCGGAATTGCCCAAATGGGGCCACACATGCTAGGTGAAAATATTCTCTGTGGAAGCCAACGTCATTCACCGTTTCCCATTTCATGTGCGACAAATCCGACCTATATATTACTCGTTGACCTGGTAGTCATATGTCAGTCGTAGTATATGGACAACCGCCAAGGGCCATACCTTTGAATTGTTCTTGAGCGCTGCATCATCGACCTGCCCGCCGCCGAACTGCATCATGACCAGCGGCTTCCCGAGCTCCGCCAACTGTGTGATGAGGTCCAGCTGGTTCCCTGGCCAAGTGATTGTTTTGCGGTCTTTCGTCTCCCCCTCGATAATGTCGTCGATCCCGCCAGCGTACACGATGGCGTCTGCAGCCTGCGCCGCCGCAAGTGCATCCGCGAATCCGCTCGTATCGGTAGAGTTGATATCCATCCCCTGCGTCAACGTCGCAGAAAAACCCGCCGTCCGCGCTGCCGCCAATGGACTGATGAGGAACGGCGTGATGCCCGTGTAGTTCCCTTGCATCTGCGTTGTCGCATTCGCCCACGGCCCGATGAACACGAGCTTCTGGATCGACTTGGCCAGAGGCAGAGTCCCGTCGTTTTTGAGCAGGACACTTCCTTCGACGGCACTCTGGTACGCAAGATTCTGCACGTCCTGGGTGTTGACGTCGGTCCAGCCGAGCTGGCGATAGGGCTGTGAAGCCGCGGGGTCGAAGTAGCCAAGGCTGCGAGCAAGGGTTAGCCCACGCACGTGGATACGACGTGATACTCACCGAACGAGCGAGGCGTATTGCCGTGTGAGTGCACCGGAAATGTCAGACACATTGACCAGGCCCATCAACAGGGCGGCCCCGAGGTGCTTCCCGTAAGTGGAGCCGCAATCAATGTCCGTACCCGCCTTGATACCGGCCGCAGCAGCGTGCGGAAGATATGCCACAAATTTGTGGTCGATGAAATTGCTGATCGTGTCGCAGTCCAACGTGACCCATCGCGTCTGGTCGAAGCCCCAGTAGTCACGCAGGATCGTCTATCTTTCTAATCCGACAACCTGGGGCCAGGTTGTCTTCTTTAAGGCCGATATCGCGTTAAAGAAACCAAATATGTTGACCCATTGGGTTCAATCTCATTCGACCTGGGTTTTTTCTGGGTTTCTGGCTGGAATGGGGTCCAACCTGGCTTTTTGGGTCCAACCTGGCTTTTTTGTTGATTTGGCTTGATCTGGCACTTTTTTTTGCCCTGTCGTGTTAAAGAAGACAATCTGTGTACCTTAACCTCAGATTGCTACCAACCTGGCTTTTTTCAACCTGGGGCCAGGTTGTCTTCTTTAAGGCCCATATCATGTTAAAGAAACCAAATATTTGACCCATTGGGTTCAATCTCATTTAACCTGGGTTTTTTCTGGGGTTTTGGCTGGAATGGGGTCCAACCTGGCTTTTCTGTGTACCTTAACCTCAGATCGCTGTACCCTAAGCATTTTTTATGTACCCTATCTTATCCCAGGACCTGGCCTCAGGTCATTTTTCTTTAAGCTCCAGATCTCTTAAAAGAAACTGCACTTGGAGCCTGATTATGTGAGGACCTGGCTCCTGATTATGTCAGGACCTGGCTGCAGCACAAGACCTGAGTCCTGCTGAGGGATCGTAGTGATCACATCACTTGTTGAGGCGATAAAGGCAAAACATTCAAAAATACACAACACTTTTGTGATTTTAAAAAGTTTGACCAGGGCATTGATTTGTAGGGTTCAAAGAGCTCTACAGGTATCACACGGACCCAAATGACGCTCCCCGTAACTTAGGGGCCAAATTCCGCGTGCCGCAGGCGCTCGACAAATTTTGTTTGCCAAAGGAACTTTGTCATTGAAGCCAGGAAACATATTCTGCACCCCTATTTGCCACGGACCTGGACCTGGTTTGCATTCAAAGACGCAAGGTTCCACTGGATTATTTGTTCTCTTAATCTGGGATTGTCGAGTTGTCACACTTCGTCATTGGCAGTTGATCTTTTTGGGATGTTGTCTACGCATTCAGTACAGGACCACTCAAAAAGTGCAACCCTTTCC
Organism: Mycena sp. CBHHK59/15; assembly: GCA_029204085.1. Lineage (NCBI taxonomy): Eukaryota > Fungi > Basidiomycota > Agaricomycetes > Agaricales > Mycenaceae > Mycena > Mycena sp. CBHHK59/15. Next base: position 58,097 of record JARGXW010000275.1, on the reverse strand, counting down.
GACTCACTCCCTGGGCCGACCAACCTCTTTTCCCACGTGATGACCACAGTAAGTCAGGAACATGAACCATATTCTAACCTGAATCGGTGAATACTTCTGCGATAGTTGGTATCCTATTTCTTACAATATTCTAGCTAATCTACGTTAGCTGGGCTGCTGCTTTCACATTGGTCCTTCAACAACTACTCATTATATATTTACTACAAGTCTGTGCTGTATGCGGCCAGGTAATAGTGGTCTTGGTCCAATTCAGATTGCTGGAGGCACATCACGGACATCCCTGGATGTCCAACCAGAGTGTGTCATTAGCTGCATCCTTTGAGTTCTCTGTGTAAATCAATCTGTGGAGTACATTACAAAGGTACTCCATGCTGACTGCAACACTGGATTTGACACCATCTTTCACAATGGCTCAAATGAAGCATGCTGTGTATTGTTGATGTTTCAATTGTGTATGTAGGTATCAGTAATCAGATGAGACAGAGCAGCAGGTGGACTTTTCACCATATTCCTGCCTACCTTTCCACCTTTTTTTTGAACAAAACTCTTCAGCTGGAGCAAGATGAGGAGTAAGCAGAAAGTGACACATTGTTTCTGATTCCCTCTCTGCCGTAAGCTTACTCGACAACTCAGGAGAACCCTGCAGACAATAATGATAGTGGACACAAGGGATACTATTTCTCGCCTTCTGTGTTCCCCTGCTCTTTACCCATTTGTCTAGAAGCACGCCACAGCTGGTGCTTGAAAGCTGGACATTATCAAGTGGTCTCAATGTATCATTTGCGAAGGGAGAGAACGGACCTATCTCACCTGACCAACTCGTTCAGCTCATAACAGCACCACTCCATTTGAATGTCAAGCGGTTGGAAGATTCAGCAGTCACACGACTGATTCACAGATATGTGGATGCCACAGATGGCGATTGGGTAAATCACAATGCACTTTTGGTCACCATGACTTACCCCTCAGCTGACAGGCATTGTGGCTGACTACTTCCATCCTAACCCCATCACAAACTCGGAACTTTGTCGTTTATCCAGCAAGATTAATGCCTCTACTGAGAGTCTGGCCGCATGCGACTGGGTATTTGGGTACATTGGTTACTTTATTCTAAACCTTATTTACGTTTTCAGCTAGTTATTCTGTTGAATGCCGCAGGCAATGGACAATCATACCTAGCACATTGTGAGCTAGAAATAGTCTAATTGGAATATCCAGGGACATATTCGTTTGATCTACCCATCCAGTTCCATTGCATCACCACCATTCTCTCTGTTCTCATTTCCCCCTATCTCCCTCCTCCAGATTGGACTTACTCTCTGGGTCATTCCCCTCGTGTTGTCTCTTCTCCTGAGCTGATGTCATTGCTTCCTTGTTTGTCCTGTTTTGCACTCTAGTTGCTTGAGTTTCGGCCATGGTTTCGGTGTGTTTGGCCAGTCCCATTTCACTCAGTTGAACACACAAGTCACCGGACCGTGCAATTACACTCTTGCACCTGTTCCAAGACGATCCAAGCGGTGCTGGTTCTACCAGTTCACATGTGGGATCCCAAACGGCCAGTGTTCTCTTTTTAAACACTTGCAACTTAACTGAATGGTTCCTGGATGACCAGAATATTCAATAGTGGGCGAACAATTTATTTACCACTTTCCGGCCTAGACTTTTCAGACCATCCCAGGCACATTGAAGCTCCCAGTTGGATGCCAGGAAAGATCTGATACACTTGCCTGCCTGGGTATACTCTTCACCTTGCCCTTTCCACCATCCACTGCTGACCATATGCTTGAAGCACTCCATGTCTGCGAGAGCCATTGCTATATCATGACTGGGTGCGATGTGCACAACTGAAACACACCCTTCCAACATTCAAATATCTTGGTTGCATAGAGAATGGCTGGGCCAAACCTGAGAATATCTTCAGGAATGTGTGAAGCTTTCCTTTGACGATGATGCACTGGGGGTCTATGAGTCCCCAGAGATCAAGACCATTATCAACAAGGACTTTAATGTCCGCCTGTATTAATCCTCAGCACGGACAAAATGCGAGATTTGTTTCACTCACAAGGTAGTCATCCATGTTCTTTATTTCAGGGAACCAGAGGAGAGCCCTAAGCTCCTCAGTTGCCTTCCATAAGTTGAAAAGGAGGGGGGGGGGGGGGGGGGGTATTGGCCGTGAACATAGAATACCCTGAGTTGTTGCAACATTTTGAAATGTTTACCAATGAGAGAATTGTTGTATTTAACAATGTAATGCAGCCGAGGTGGCGGTATTGAAAGGCTGTCAATAGATGACGCTGACAATCATGCAGCAAATAGGTTTTGCTTCTGGTCGTCCCATTGTATCATGCCAGACATATTTATCATTACCCAAAAGGTATGAATGCAGAATTTCAATCGGTGTATCTCGATGTGGATCAACACCTACAAAGCATATGGGAAATACTGTGGTATTAATTGGAAAGGTGCTTACCTCTGGCTCGTAGCAATATATTATAATGAACACCAGGTCACAGGTCGAGTCTGGCAGCTTTTGAGAGCATCAGGACGGTCAGGATGACAGGTATATCAGAAATGTACCGTCATTCAGAGCTAATGAGGCAAAGTTGTCATCAGGCTGTTGGAGAAGCCAGGCCCACAACTCTAGCCGTATCCAGTATTTGATCTCTTCCTTGACCGCTTTCCGTGCTTTGCCTTTGAGTGCTGTACCTTTCAACCTCATGTCCTGAGTGGCTGAATCAGTAAGATAGGTGTGGTGTTCAGATTTGGCTTTCTCGTGCAGCCGCTGGACCCAGTATTGAGAAATCTTGTCCTTCACACCCGATTGAGAGTAGGAGGTGTCAAGCCTTATTTTATTATTCAGCCAGGCCGACCAAAACTGGCTGTGGATGATCTGAAGTGTGGAAACTGTAGTTTGAGGTTCGCTGGGCTGAGAAAATTAAATAACATGAAAGAGACATGACTGAATGCCTACATTATAAAGTGCAGTGTAACCCATGTTCATCTCAAGGTATTCCTTGGTTCCACCAACAAGATTGTCCTCAGGAAGTACATATGGAATTATTTCAAACAAGATTTCCTGCTCCAATTCACAGTTGTATGCTACATGCCAAGCATCGGGAACACTAAAGGTCGAGATGATTAATCGAGTTTAGAACTTGTTTTACTGTAGTCTAATATTGCACGGTTTGAATGTATCCTCTCCTCCCTCTCCCTCGCACCATCCCGACGTTGCAGCGCCGGGTGCCCTTCACAAAACACGGGATGGCTGCTGTGCCCTCAGTCACTCCTGGCCAGGGACCATCTCCCTGCAGCTGGGCTGTGCAAGACACTCAACAGTCCCTAGTTGATTGATTGCAGAGCAGCAAGGAGCCACACTCTCCTGTGTAGGATCCAAGCAGTAGAAAATCACCTCACCTTTGTCGCTCGCCCACTGCTCAATGGCCTCGTTTCTCTGTGCCCTCCCACCCCCATTCCTTGAAGCTACCAAATGACATGTATATGTAGCCCCATCTTTCCCTTATACATATCTTCTTGGGGCTCGCAGCTTTCAGCCGTGAGTTGCCGTCTTGCTAAACACCTTGCTTTTCATGAGTACATCGGAATTAGTAGAATTTTGGCTTATAGACCAAAGGGGTTCGAACCAATCTTCTCCAAGAGCCGCAAATAGCTCAGACAACGAAGCGTGTGGTGAGGTTGAGGTGAATTGGACAAAATACTCTTGGGACAGCTTGTGGGATTTTTTTTTGTTCGTCCAATCCGCCCACATTGGAGAAAGGTCATCATCACTGACCTCAGTAGTCCATTTCCAAGCTTGCCACGACTCGGAAATGGGTCCTGCAACCTCTGGATACACATGAATGAATGGTCATACCAGTGGGTTTGCCGCCCAAGTTCACTACCCCCATATCAAGCTACATGTCTGGGACCTGACATGGTTCATCATGATGGTCTATACCTCAACTCTAGATGTACGCTAACAATACGTGAATTTTATTCCTCTCCCACTGTGGCCCAATACACTAAATCACCAAATTTCAATGGTACTGACACCTGGATTTTTTGGAGGAGCTGCCGACGTGAAGAGGAGAAGGTGAGCACCCAGGTATGTTAATATGCTTCCTACAAAGGCCCTGGGCACTTATTTCAGACCATGTAACCCTTGGTTTGTTGTGCAATGCTCATTGCGGTCCAGAGGTTGATCCTATGCATGTCAGCCCACTCCAGATGACAATGTGTATATCCCTCCTATAAGTTGAATGTATTATTTTACACTGTAGAATAGTCCACTAGGACCCTATGTATACCTTAGATGCACCAGTCGCTCGACAATCAGCCTGAACAGATACTGCCCTTTTTGGCGTGCCTTCGGAAATAATTCACGGGTGCGTCAAAAGTCCTTGTAAATTCACCATACCCATTCCAGTGCCGCTTAGGATACTTGCCTTCGTTTTGGGCCACATAGGTCCCAAGTGGTGACCCTTTGTCCTTCAGCCATAAGGGGAAAATACTAAGGTGGTCAACTACCCAGTCAGTAACGGTAGACGAAGAGGTTCTGCAATTTGTGATGGAAAATGATGGACAATTGCCAAATAAAACAATTACGATGAATGCCAGTTGTGTTCTCACCGTCCACCGCTGACTGGGTTTAAATTATTGCCGTGTGTCGCTGCCTCCTACAGCCTCTTCAATCCACAGCATACAGTCATATTGTTGGCGGAAAAATCAAGCCAGGCAGAATTGAACAATGCCCAAGCACTAGCCAAATGATCATTCATATACCTGTTGACCAATCACCTGCCATGCGCCATGAAGCGATAGTCATCCTGCGGAATCCCCATAACCATCCGATGCATCCTAGCACCAAACCCAGTGCAGAGGATAAGTTTAAGCTTGGGATTGCAGTGAAGTCAACGGGACTTACGGGCTTTATGGTCCAGAAGTTGCTCAATGGTTTGGTCTTGCTTTGTTTCTGTTGGATTTATCACTCACAAACAATGTACAGCACCCTCTACGTCAAGTGTTTATGGTGGACAGCGTGTCGCAGAAAGCAGTCCAGTGTTTGCAGACCCCAGGAAAGTTCATGATTTCATTAGTATGCAAAAGAAGGCAGAATATCCTCACGGAATGGGGTGGGAAGGTGATTCATCTTTTTCTTCAAAAATTGACACGTTCTAGGCGTACTTCATCACCTTAACATGAAAGAAGGCAAGCTTTTGAAGAGTGAACAGTACATCTTTACTGCAGGTCCAAGAATGGCTTCCGGCTTGTCATTACCATGCATCCCCAAATTACGATGCTAATTCACCAGGTCCTCTCGCTTGTCATTGATTTCATATTCAAGCAAGTTGAAGGCAAAATGGATGAGTGGGAGGTGGTTGGAATTGTGGAGCGATTCAAGAAGCGTAGGTTCCGGATCCACCTTTAGGCATTTTCTGATCAATTATGCCCCAGGCTATACACTTGCCAGCCTCTATTGTGACACGAAGACCCAGGTGGCCTTTGCTCAGCTTTTTACCGAATTCTTCGATGCAGTATCCCATGTCACGGGGAGCGCTTCAAGCTTGCTCCATTCTACCCAGATGCCACATGCTGGGCCGTTATTCTGGACGGTGAAGTTCCACAGGCACAGGGCTTTGGCAACTTCCTCACAACATACAACAACCCCGAAATCAGTCAAATACAGACAAGCGACCCTCTCGAACTTCTTCCAAACAGCCTCAAGACCTGCTGTCTTCATTTTGAACAGTACTTCCTGTCTGTTTTTCGCTTCTATCGGCTTTGCTTACTATTTCGAAGACACATTGAGGAGCTCCCCCAGAACATCCCAAAATATGTCATTGCACATCTGAAATCAATTTTGGGGCTCAAAACCAAGGAAGAAATCTACAACTGGCACACATTCTACGCTTCTCAGGAGGACCCCACAATCAAATGTGAGTATCAAGTCAAATTTGTATGCATCAATGGTATTAATTAAAGTCAAGATTGGTATGCACACAAACTCGCCAATCCCTGGATTCTCCCCTCGATCAATAAGTTCCTCTCAAAAATCTCCTCAGAGAACTGGGATATTACACCCAATCACTCTAACTACATTGAGAGTGTGCATGTGGCTCACAATGCCGAGACTGGCACCCATTTACGACTTCTCACTGTGATCCTCAAGTTGGTTTCATCCACTCATTTTGTCCGTCTTCTCACTCTCTTGCAGGGCATAAGAGCGAGATAATATCAAAGCCCAGGAATTGGTGCTGATGGAGCATGATGGTGTCACACCAAACCGATGGAATGGAAGTGCCCAGCGTGAAAAGCTCTCAGGCCAACACCAAAAATGGGAAGCTCATAAGGCTGCCATCTGGAACAGTCAGTTGACCAGCTATGACACCCTCAAGGAGGAGCGCAACAGCGGTGTGGAGGAAAACAAGGCATCCCTTGAGCGGCAGAGAAGTCTTGAAGCACAAATTAAATTGTTGCAGGACAAGATGAAACTCGACTGGCACCGTACTGATCTCCAAGAGCAGATTATTGCGCTTTGGAAGGATGTCGAAGCCGAGATGTCAATCCGTCGCGAGTGGGCTGTTCGCCGAGCCGAAATTGACAAGGAGATCCAACGGCTGAGAGATAGCAGATTAGCTGGTGCTCGCCTCAAGGGTAGGAGACCTAGCGAGCATCCTGTTGGCGATGACATCCCATTGGATGCTGCTGATGAGGGTGATGGTATTGGCACAGTTTATTTAGATGGGTTTGGGCACGGGGTGAGCGTGCCAGATAATCACACAGAAAGTTGTAGTGGTTCAAGATAAATGTATAAGTTAGTTCATATGTGCAGAATACAAGCTGCTTAAATACTACGAGGTGGACAGCCTTAGTGAGTCATGTCGGAGTCATAAGAATATCGTACACTATTCTACAATGTCATAGATTGTTCCACTGACTTCTATATTACACAGGTTCATACTGTCGGATTGCCGAGATGCCCGAAGGCAGTTACTCCAATAGATGGTGCCAGAATGGGGACGATGGATGACCACTTAGATGTTGGACTTCAAGGTGAGTTGCTGAGGCTCTTGTGATGCCCGAATTGACCCTTCACAAACCTACAGCTTTCGAAAGCAATTCACCTGTCCATGTCAATGGTATGTAATTTGTCATTTCACAACTCACCCTGGAAATCAGCTGACACATTCATACCATCTGAAAATCACGGCTTTGGGGCACAGATTTAACTCAATCAAGTCTTTCAACATGAGTCTCAAAATTACTGGTTCTTTTTGGATTTGAACTGCCCACAGATACGGTACCGGAATTGAATTCGGGTCACTGTGTCCTAGGTGTTCTTCCACCAGACCATGTAACAGAGTTCAACAGCAGGTTCAGCGCAAACATGAACCAGAATGTGCTCCTTGATGATTTGGGTACAGTGAATCACCCCAACCAATGTGAGCCTCGAAATCATATCTCGTTTTGAGATCTAAATTAATCTCAGATGCAGTCCAAGATTTGAATTTCTTTCCCTTTTCTCTTCAAGATGATTTATTCCACTGACTTCTATATTACACAGGTTCATACTGTCGGATTGCCGAGATGCCCGAAGGCAGTTACTCCAATACTCCCCCTCAAGCCGGCAATATGCCCATGGCAGAACTGAACTGATCATTCTTCATGCGAGGTAAAGACTTCGTCAGAATGTCTGCAATCATTTCATTCGTTGGGCAGTACTCAACATTGATAGTACCGCTCTCGATGCATTCCCGGATGAAGTGATTCTCGATGCGGAAATGTTTCGATCTCGCGTGGTGCTGTGGATCGTGTGCAATCGATATTGCGGACTGGTTGTCAGAGTAAATCAATGTCGGCTCTGCTGGGAAATTGAAGGGTAATTCTTCAAATAAATATCGTAGCCAAATTGCGGCTCGAGTTGCAGCGGCGAGTGCTGAATATTCCGCTTCGGCGGTGCTGAGAGCCACGGTAGGCTGTTTCTTTGAATGCCACGCAATCGGGCCTCCCGCTAGGAGGTAGACGTAACCCGAGACTGATTTGCTGTCGTCTGGGTTCGACGCGAAGTCGGCGTCGCTGTACGCGCCGTAGTTGTTGAATATCGAGGTTGAATCGGACCTAAAGTACGGGCTTCCGAAAGTGATCCGATGGTCACGCGTTCCTTTCAGGTAACGGAAGATCCTCTTCATAGCTGTCCAGTGCGTTGCGCTCGGGCCGCTGGTGTACGCTCCGACTCTGGCGACTGCATAGGCGATATCTGGGCGACTTATGGTAGCGGGCCAGATCAGTGAGCCCATGTACTCGGCAAAACTGTGGCCTCGCTCGTCAGCTGTCTTGCCCTCGTCCCGGTTCTTCTCCAGGACGACATTCGGGTCCATCGGCGTCTTCACTGGCGACATCTGGTCGTATTCGAATCGCTTCAAGACTCCGTCGATGTAGTGCTCTTGCGAGATCTGGATAGTCTTCGCAGCACGGTCGCGGTATATCTCAATACCTATCAATTTCTTGGGTTCCCCGAGGTCGGTGATCTCCACCTCTTGCTTCAGGGCGGTTTCGGTGGCAGTTAGCATGGTGGGACTATTGCTGAATAGCAGTAAGTCGTCGACCCAGACCGTTATAATAACGAACTGATCCTCGATTTGGCGTGTGTAAACGCCGTGGTCGACTTCAACGCGTTTAAAGCCGTGCTTGGTGAGTATTGCATGCAGCTTTCGATTCCATTCCCTTCCTGATTGCTTCAGTCCATACAGAGTCTTTTTCAGGCGACATTTTCGTCCTGAGCCATCGTCGAAACCGGGAGGTTGTTCCATAAACACCTCTTCTTGTAAGTCTCCATTGAGGTATGCTCCTTTCACATCTAACTGTTTCATCTCAAGGTCTTGGACTGCAGCTATTGCTAGAAGTGCTCTGAGGGACTCAAGTCGGACGACTGGGGAGAACGTGTCGAAATAATCGATGCCAGGGACTTGTGAGTAGCCTTTAGCCACGAGTCTCGCTTTATAGCGGATAATAGTCCCTTGCTGATCTGTCTTTAGGTCGAATACCCATCGACATCCAACGGGCTTGCGTTCTACGGGGCATTCTTCGAGCTCCCACGTTCCCATCGTCTTCAAATTGTCGAGCTCGGCGGTGATGGCTTGTTCCCAATGGGGCCATTCGGGCAACGATTTCGCCTCTGCGATGCTCTTGGGGAGGCTTGGCTTCCCCGGGTCTATTTCTCCGACTGCAGCTCTGTACGCGAAGTGCGCGATGGGGTTTCCGTCGTCTGTGTCATCTTCTGCGTCATCTGCGTCGGGCTCGGGGGCTGTCTTCCGAGTTGTGCGGCCTGCCTTTGGCCTGCGTGCGTTGGGATTGCCGAGTGTGGAATAGTTGTGGTCGATAACCGTGCATGTTAATTTCCTCAATGGGATAGTATTGAGATGATTTGGCTTCGGATCGGGCTCAGTTGTAGGACGTGGAGTCGATGGGGCTGATGTGGGTGCTTTGGCTTGCGGTGTGCTTGCTGATTTCTGTGGCAATGTGCGTGCTGGTGTTGACGGTGGTGTGGATACAGGTTCTGGTAAGTTCTGCGTTACTGGTTGCACTGGCGCTGGCTGATTTGCTGTCGTAGCTGATGTGCCGGGCGCAATCCCGTTATTCTCCCCCTCGGACGGCACATTAGTGTCGAGTTCGTTGAATTCAACGGCAGGGTCGGTGAATTTGAAGTTGCGGGAAGTCTTGACGCGGTGAGTCCTTGTATCGTAGTACCGAATTGCTTTTGGTCCATCTACGTAGCCACAAAATATCTGTTTGAGTGCCCTCTTGTCGATCTTTGATAAAGATTCAACGTTCTCGCGAAAAATCCAAACTGGCGCTCCGAACTCCTGGAAATGTGAGACATCTGGTTTCTGTTTAGTAAATATCTCGCGAGGAGTCTTACCATCTGGTAGAGCCTTTGTTGTTGACCGATTCCGAATGTAAGCGGAATGTGTTACAGCGAATTCCCACAAACTGTCAGGTAAATTCTTTGCCGTCAACATCGCTCTCGCCAACTCGACGAGAGTTCTATTCAATTCCTCTGAAACACCGTTCTGCGACTGTGAATAAGGCGCCGTCTGATGGAGTTCGATGCCCCGTGCTGCAAGGAAAGGTTTGAGTTTGAAGTACTCACTACCCTTGTCGATGCGGATCCACTTGGGTTTATACCCATACTGCCGTTCCAACCACTCGATGTGCTCCATTACTCTGGTTTTAGCCTCGTCCTTGGTCTTCAAGAAGAGAACCGTCATTTTTCGGCTAGCATCATCGGTAAAAGAAATATTATAATAATTTCCTTCGGTTGACCTCGTACGTGCAGGACCCCATAGGTCAGAGTGGATGCCTTCTCCCGGCTCCTTTGAGCGGTGAAGGGCTTTATGCGGAAATGGCCGCCGGTGCATCTTCGCTTGGATGCACGCCTCGCAGTCCTCAGCTTCGAGTCTGCTCTCGGGATCAACGGTGAGTCCTTCTACGGACTTGTTCTTGACAAGGAGTTCCAACGTCGTGTTAGATACGTGTCCATACCTGCGATGCCATGCTGCCCAGCTGTTTGGGCTTTCCTCACTCGTCCCGGTATTTGCTCGGTTCCCGACTGCCACTGCGCTGATGTTCTGCAGCCAGAACAATCGGAATTTCTTCTTGCCTTGCAAGACGAGCCTTCCGTCCCTATTACGGATATTGGCCTTGCCATGTTGAAATGTGGCTGCTCCTCCTGCGTCGTCTATGCACGGGATGGACAATAAATTATTCACAGCTGTCGGTGCGTACAATGCGTTGTATAAGGTAACTATCTCCTTCTGACCATTGATATGGCTCTCAAGGGTAATAGTGCCACGTCCGTGGGCTTTAACAGCATTGTCGCCAAGTCCATTGATCGTTTCACCGTTAAGCGGGGTGTAATCCGTGAAGATGTCCCGATTGTTGGCAATATGGACCGTGCAGCCGGAATCAGCAAGCCACGCGTCTCTCGATAGACGCGAATCAAAGTGGGGGTTAGGCTGCATCGCCGTGAAAGCAGATTGTGGTTCAGAATCTTCGGGAGCCTGGTTAGTACCTATGTTAGCTGAATTTCCCCTTTTCTTACCACTGTTCCACTTACCTTTACCCTTTCCACCGTTGTTCTTCGGGCCTTGGCCTTCTTTGGCTCCGCCCTTGCCCCAGCAATCCTTCGCCATGTGCCCTGCCTTTCCACAGTTAAAACAACCATCAGTGATGTTGTTAGAGGACTTGCTGTGCTGTCCGAACAGTGCTGATGATCCCGTAGATTCTCCGGCTTTCTCCTTCCGGCGTCGATGCTCCTCAAGAATGAGGGCGACCAGCTCGTGAGAGCTGACAGTGACGGGGCTCGCAGGCCCACCGGGTGAAGGTACGCTGGCCGGCACGGGGTTAGTTGTTAACTTCCCATTGTTTGCCGCCAGGTACGAGCTTGTGAATGAATCCCAGCTTTCTGGGAGAGAGGTGATCAACGCGATGAGGAATTCCTGGTCTGATACCAGGCTACTCATTGTGTTCAGCTGCTCTTGAATAGATCGAAGCTCCGTGATGTGAGCTCCGATGTCAGTGCCTTCTTCGGCAATCGTACGGTAGAGCCTCCGTCGATATGACATGATACCTAGTTGACCTCTGGCTTCTTTGACAGTGCAAAGTTGCGCCCACATCTGGGCCGCAGTTGTAGCTCCCGCAAGATGTACCATCTGGGAATTTCCCAAAGCAAGTTCAATTTTGCTTCGCGCTTTGCCATCGGCCTTGGTCCATGCTGATATCAATTTCTTCTCATCCGCAGTTGGCTTCGTTGGGTCTCCTGCCCTCGGGTAAGCCTCGGTGCCATCAATGTAACCCTCAAGTTCATTGTCGCGGAGTATCGCCAGTATGCGACGCTTCCATGGCATCCAGTTCTCCTCATTGAGGAGCTCAATGCGTGTAGAGTGTTCAGTCATGTCCAGAAGCGAGTAGATTGGTACGGGTCTGTCTTACAGATATGTCGGTGCTGATTCTTTGATGAGAATAGAGTGTCGCTAAGAAACTGTGTGATTATAGATTCAGGCCGGGGCCCATAACCTATTGGCACAGTTTATTTAGATGGGTTTGGGCACGGGGTGAGCGTGCCAGATAATCACACAGAAAGTTGTAGTGGTTCAAGATAAATGTATAAGTTAGTTCATATGTGCAGAATACAAGCTGCTTAAATACTACGAGGTGGACAGCCTTAGTGAGTCATGTCGGAGTCATAAGAATATCGTACACTATTCTACAATGTCATAGATTGTTCCACTGACTTCTATATTACACAGGTTCATACTGTCGGATTGCCGAGATGCCCGAAGGCAGTTACTCCAATAGATGGTGCCAGAATGGGGACGATGGATGACCACTTAGATGTTGGACTTCAAGGTGAGTTGCTGAGGCTCTTGTGATGCCCGAATTGACCCTTCACAAACCTACAGCTTTCGAAAGCAATTCACCTGTCCATGTCAATGGTATGTAATTTGTCATTTCACAACTCACCCTGGAAATCAGCTGACACATTCATACCATCTGAAAATCACGGCTTTGGGGCACAGATTTAACTCAATCAAGTCTTTCAACATGAGTCTCAAAATTACTGGTTCTTTTTGGATTTGAACTGCCCACAGATACGGTACCGGAATTGAATTCGGGTCACTGTGTCCTAGGTGTTCTTCCACCAGACCATGTAACAGAGTTCAACAGCAGGTTCAGCGCAAACATGAACCAGAATGTGCTCCTTGATGATTGGGTACAGTGAATCACCCCAACCAATGTGAGCCTCGAAATCATATCTCGTTTTGAGATCTAAATTAATCTCAGATGCAGTCCAAGATTTGAATTTCTTTCCCTTTTCTCTTCAAGATGATTTATTCAGTATGTTCAACTCAAATGGATTGGGTACAAATTTCTTGCACGAATTCCGGGCCAACATGAACTCTGACCTTCCTGTTTCAATGTTCGCGGATGCCGGCCCTGCCCCAGCTGAATACGTCAACTATACTTTCCACGATGGTCTGCATATCTCTGGCAAGCAATCTGCGGACGACTTGGAATATATCAGCTCACCCACCATTGATCTTGTGGCCTCAGCATTAGGTCCAGGGGAGTTGGTTCATGGGATCGAATCAGGCATGGAGAATCACCTTGTAAGTCTCTCATGGTCAATATAGGAAGGGTTAAAAAAATTCACAGGCTCGTTGGAGTGGTTTGCAGCGTCTCAAGAGCTACCCGGCCTTGCACTTCCTCCATCTACCCCCCCTTCCACGGGCACCCTGACCAATCGATCGCAAATGAGAATGTAGTTGATCCCAGCCTGAGGATGACAATATTGCCCCTCGAGATATCACCTTGCATTCGACGAGCGGAATATTGTTACTGGGAAATGCAGGTGCACCCAATCTAGTCGTGTCACCGACCCCAATGCAGCTGATGCAAGGCCAACCAAAAGGGACCAAGTGAGTCCATGAAACCCATCCAGAAAGGTCACTCAGTGAGTTTCAAGGTCGCATAAACGTTAGATGCTGTTTTACCTTCGGGCTTTGAGAATTCCACTTCTCTGAAACTGTGGGAGGTGTTTTGGGAATTCAACTTCATGGTGATGCGAGTACAGGAATTCAACTTCCTTATTGCAACTTCACGCGATGGCCACGGGAATTCAACTTCCATTTTCATCATAGTTTATCATCCCAATGTCAAAAATGACTTGGCACAGGGCTCAGTTTAACACAATCGAAATATAATTTATCTACAAGCACAAAATTGTCACAGGCTTAACACTCTGGTTGTGAATTTACACCTTCCTGTTGGAACTACAAGTCCTTGTTCACGCGCAGCTCAACAACCCCGCCTCCCACTTCCCTTCCACTTTGATTCCAAGCCTGTCTTTCTGCGAACATTCCATTGTTTTCCGCGACGATTCTGCTGCACTCGAACGGACTTCCTGTTTAGTTGTTCCTCCGAGTAATGTATAAATACATTGTAATATTCAATCCATTCCCGTGCGTGTCTGCCATGAGAAATCTTACTGAACACGGAGCATGTGAACGAGGTCTGCGCGCATCAAATGATGCAGGTCGGACATCAATGGACATACTGTCAGACACCTTGATCTGTTGCTTGATCTGACAAGATTATCGAGTTGCACTGGAGTCGCATCAAGCAGATGGAGTCCCACTGCGGACAGTCTGGGTGGGACTCGCTTACCTGGAGTGGGACTCAGCGAGTCCCACTCCCACTCTTCTGTATATACTCGTGATGGTGGGTGGTGCCATGGTTACTGATGTGACGTGTGACGTGTGACAATGAGGGCGGAGAGAAGAGACAAGAGGCAGAGGGTGAATCCACTGTAGATGAGAAATGGCAGAAGCAGCAAGATATGGGTAGTAGTAGAGAGTGGTAGGTGGGGGCCTGTAACCTGTTAGAAGTGGAATCACAGATGGTCTCAGATGGGAGGCAAAAAGGCAGATGGGGGCACAGATGGAAGGCAAAAGCCAGGATCCACTTGGGGGTGGGGCCATGGCGATTCCTGGCATAACTTGTACTTATGAGTGATGTGTACAGTAGTCGGTAGCCTTTACAATATGAATTTGACGGAAATTTCCAGATAAGGTAAGATCTTGATTACATAAGCGACAGTCTATACCTACCGCAGTCTCTTTACATAATATGATTTCTGGCGGTCTGGCATTTCGTGGCGAGATAGAGACCTAAATTTCACCAGGTTGCAGCCCAAGATCAATCCCCAGTTCAGGGTTGGCCAAGTATCATATTTTTTCAACCATAGCTGTTTCGAGAGGGCCCAAATTAACTTCTGTTCCGGTGAGTTGCACTCCAGTGCAATGTGCTCTAAGCTCTCGATCGCGTCGCATACCTGGCAGGTCCCATTTCGCTCCAGGTGCTCAAAATGGGACCAGAAACTTCCCACTCTGAAGGTGTTATGAATACATTTCCAGTAAAACTCCCGTGAGCGTCGTTGCAGAGTGGTGGATCGTATCGATTTCCAAATCATTGAATCAGATGGTGTATAGCTGCATATCTTGTCTACAGCACATCAAATACGGTCGAGATTCACAAAAGTGAATTTTTGGTAAGGTTTCGCCCATAGGGAGCCTATAATATTTGTGAACACTCTTTGAGATCCCCGGGACAACATCATTCTTGGGTTTTCAAACATTAGGTCTACCCAGGGTCTATCTCGACTGGATGTACTATTTCTTGGAATAGAATCTTGGCTGGATTTTCGGAAACCTTCTTG
Source organism: Mycena sp. CBHHK59/15 (assembly GCA_029204085.1). NCBI lineage: Eukaryota > Fungi > Basidiomycota > Agaricomycetes > Agaricales > Mycenaceae > Mycena > Mycena sp. CBHHK59/15. The sequence continues at coordinate 42,823 of JARGXW010000275.1, read as the reverse complement.
AATTGAGTTCTCGCAACTCTCTCATTCAACATGGCCACAACGGCCTTCAAAACTCGGAAGTTAGCGTCCAGGAGGTCATTCTCGTAATGTTTCCTCTCCTTCACCAAGACTCGTGCTAAGTATTCGGATGAGGTGCAGATGAGAAGGGGAATGTTTCGCTTGCTGTTCTGCAATATCAGCAGCAGGCTTCCCAAGAGTGCAGTTGAAAATGTCAACGGAGTTTCGGCCCTATCAAACGTGAGGGACAGTTTCATACTGGCTTGTGCACCGTTGGATACCCTCATTATCTTCAACTCAATCCTCGGCCCAAATTCACCGGCATTGAGAATAATTGGGTGTAAAAAATATGTCACCGTGCTCAGTGTTTCTCCAGGAATTTGATACCTTCTAGCTGGGACCTCATTAAGTGATTCCTCAGAGGCAAAGATGCGGAATCCGCTCTCGATGTCAACCAAACTGATTTTGGATCGAACGTCATGACCCGGTCTGGCTCTATTGCCATTTCATTGAGTTGTACCTCCTCATCCGTCAGGGTAAGCTCGTCACCGAAGTCAAGATTGGGTACGGTGGGGTTCCATTTCGGTGTAATACTCTCGATCAACATCTTCGCAGTTTCAACACATTGCCCAGGATGGTCGCAATCGAGTACTGTTCGATCTCGAAGGCATAGTGGGCAGCCACAGTTTTTCCGGCCTATTCCTGAAGGATTTATCTGGTGAGGTTTCCTCAGGTTTATTGGTCTTCAACTTGCGATTTTAAGGGCATCTTGAACCGTTCTGACTTTATGGTTCAATCTCAGGCATCTGGCCGACTCCCGCCGCTTGGCCCACTGGTATTCATGCTTCTTCGACGCTGGATGTCTCCAAATTGGCATGTTGAGTTTGACTTCGTTGGCTATTGACAGCCCCGTAAATTTCAGGTTGTACTTTCGTGCTGTCAGAATCATTCGTTTAATTTCGTCGGGTAGAGGTGTTCTGTTCGATATCGGGATGTGGATCTCCTGTAGAAACACATTGAGAATTTCACCGGGTCTAATGTTCAAGTAGCTCTTTTCCAGGAAGTTTGCCAGGATGTAGTCCACAAAATAACACCACAATGGACGGTCGTCTCCCTGTGTGAGATAAGCTTGTAGCATCCAAAGATCAATTGCTTCATTTCTGGCCGGAATGTCTAGAATTTTCTTCCTGCCCTCAAGGAGGTCGAGACTCATGGTTTCATGCGCCACCCGAGCGGGCCTTCCTTCCCATAGGAAGACGTGTTCCATTCATATCAGTGTCTCTTCAATCTCCTTGGGCATGCCCGGTACTCTGGTCAGGTACTGGGTTCGACCTCCGATGACCATGTTTATGATGTGGTGTTTGCCCTCAAGACTTGGTGTTGTAACTCTCCATCCTTTAAGGCCACTGGCAATTTTTTCGACCACTGTTGGCCAGGGTGTAATGTATGGGACCCCGTTCCCAATCCATGCTCCTAATATTCGGCATGTCTGTCCATCTGGCAAGATTTTGATGGACTCCGAGATTCCACCAATGTGGTCCTGGCTGTTGATCCGTCTTTCGTGTAACACCTTTGCTCGATACCGAGCACTCCCAAAAGGTAGAATTACCGTTTTATTTTGGTTGAATTTTGCCGTTGAGGCAGCACACCACAGGCTCAGAATTTCCCAGAGCGTCTTTAATGAGTCCTGGGATGAAAGGTATATCGAGGTATCATCCGCAAACAACGACACTACCAGGTTTTGGTTGGTTCCTGGTAGTCTGACTCCCTTGAGATCTGAAGTTCGTATTAAGCAGGCCAGGGGTTCAATAGCGAGATTGAATAATAAACAGGACAGTGGATCCCCTTGTCTCATGCCACGAGTGACCATGAATGGTTTACTGGTTTCACCGTTGATGATGACTACTGTTTCTGCGTTGGTATAAAGGTTCTTGATTGTGTTGCAGAACTTTTTGGGGAAGCCCATCTTCTGTAGTACACGTAGTAAATAGGAGTGGTTAATCCGGTCGTAGGCCTTCTCCTGGTCCAGGGACACTATGACCCCATCCTCTTCTGCGGCATCCACGTAGTTCAAGAGGAATTTTGCAAGTTTAACCTGGTTTTCAATCTTCCTACCCTTCACGAATCCAGCTTGGTCGGGATGTACCAGCAAAGGTGCCACATTCATCAACCGTAAAGAGTATCCCTTCGTCATCAGTTTGTAGTCGCAATTGAGCAGTGTGACCGGACGATAGTTGCTGATTAAAGATGTGTTTTAGGGAGTTTGAGCTGACCAAGCTGTTTTTGTCATCGCAGACTTCAAACTGACCGAGGAACCCGAAGTTCTCAACAGATACTCGATCGGATATCGTGCACGGCGTGCATGCAGTGAATTTATTTTCAATGTAGCAAATTCAGTGTATTAAGCCGGCGATCAACTGCCTAGAAGCGTTTCCACCGCAATTCCAAAGCATTACTAATGCTAGCGAGCGAGGCCGGTAGAGGGCTGTCCTGTCTACAGTAGACATTCAAATTTAGCGATCGGACTCTTGGAACGGCGGGGATCCGAGGATTCAAGTTGGCGATGGATCTCTATCAACAAACCAACGCACCAGGCAAACCGCGTTAAATCATACTAAGTCCGGTTCTAACACGGACTCTCGGGCGGATCACGGGCGGTGTCGTGCTTCAAGTCGTAATCACTCGAAAACGTAGTGCAACTCGGTTCGCTAGATGTGAATAATAAACTTCTATGTGCCTCCAAAATGGCGAGAGACATGAAGAATAATCTCAAAAACTACTTCTTTGTGAGGCACTATGCTGTGAAGTTTTCCGTTTGGTGCAAATATTGGTGAGTGAGTCAGTGAGCCACTTGTGCAGTCCGCTTGACAGATCCAGGCCAACAGAAAGTGCTGAGTATGAGTAATACTCATAGCGTGTTACGTGGTTCCCGTGTTTGCCGGTTGAGAGAAATTAGGGCATGGGGTGCAGAAATCGCCGTGAAATTACGTTGGGGGCTGTGGAAAGTCCGGTTCTAACACGGACTCTCGGGCGGATCACGGGCGGTGTCGTGCTTCAAGTCGTAATCCCTCGAAAACGTAGTGCAACTCGGTTCGCTAGATGTGAATAATAAACTTCTATGTGCCTCCAAAATGGCGAGAGACATGAAGAATAATCTCAAAAACTACTTCTTTGTGAGGCACTATGCTGTGAAATTTTCCGTTTGGTGCAAATATTGGTGAGTGAGTCAGTGAGCCACTTGTGCAGTCCGCTTGACAGATCCAGGCCAACAGAAAGTGCTGAGTATGAGTAATACTCATAGCGTGTTACGTGGTTGCCGGTTGAGAGAAATTAGGGCATGGGGTGCAGATATCGCCGTGAAATTAGGTTGGGGGCTGTGGACCATAGATGAGGACGGAGCGTTCAATCTAGCCCTAAAGGAAGTATTGCAAAAAATTCGTATAAAGGGGGAACAAGGGACCATCTAAAAACAAACCCTCGAACACATCTACGGTTACTCCTAGCTCTCGATATGAAATCCATCACTGCTTTCATCGTTCTCATCCCCTTCGTGGCGGCGGTTCCACCCACCCTGCACAGCGCAAGCAGCACCGAAGTAATGATTCAGTGCTTCTCATTCCAAACGACCTGCTCACCTGTGTGTTACAGATCGTGGCCCGATCCCCAGGCAATGTGTACGTACCGCCGCAGTAATAATATTCAAACAGCTCAGGTCCTGTTTTTTTATGAGTTTCGTTTGCGTCGAAGCGGGGTTCACCGGGCACTGCGGCAACTTCGCCGGCGCGAGTGGCCAATGCGTTAACTTCCCATCCGATTTCAACGATGACATTACGGCCGTCGGTCCAGATGATGGCCAGGACTGCTTCTTCTACATGTAGGAGTCTCGTGAAGCCAGACTTCTGGGAAATGTCTGATGTTTTACATAGCGATGCCAACTGTTCGAACGAACAACTTGGACCCATCAGAAGTCCCGGGCTTGCGAACTTGCGGGACACCCCTGAACATCTCCCGTTCAACGACGCCATCTCGTCTTTCAAGTAGGTGATATTCATGAAAATTCTTTTAGACATCACTGAATCATTTCAGGTGCTTCTTTGGGTAAACCAGGTTACCAATGTAGCCGCAGTACAGACAAGAGTTGAACTATATTCACGTACAGTTTATCAGCTTGTAAATCGTGTGATTGAATGGTATAATTGTGTTCAGAGCTGAGGCCCCAGAGCACATACATTGAAGAGAAACCTGTCCGATAGAAGTGGCTTAAGTGTCCCTCGACGGGCGGTTTGACCTTGAACTTTGAAGGATCTCGGGTCGCCCAAACCTCACTCACCGCGATTCACATACGAGTAGATGCCCACTATTATTTAATCGACGTGCTACTGCACAAACAAATCAGTGCCACAGAGAGAATTCGGACGTAGTGCGCGGCGCACGCTCGGCTTTCTTGCTCCATCTGCACAGGACCCAGCAGCTGGGAGGCTGGGATTTTACTCCCTGCGTCTGAATGCCTTGAGCACAACGTGTCTCTACTTTCTTTTCTCTCATTCCTTCTCGTTCATTCCATCTCCAGAATTCATCCCAATAGGTACAAACTATCGAAATGAGGCCCAGCCACTCAGTCTCATAATTATCGCGATCGCCCGCTCAACTGGCCATTCAATCCAGGTACTACCACACCAATAAATCGGACGGGTTGTGAGGCATACATTGTGAGACTTCACGTTTGCTGGCAGCTATAACTCTTCAGATGTTTGATTTTATTCGATTTCTCTTTCTTCCACGTCCCAGGACTGTTGATTTTATTCATTTTGTACACGATACCTTCCTCCCTTGTCCTTTCCTCGCCTAACTCGCGGCAAAATTTGTGATATGTGTACTGTACAAGTCCACTTCCCAGTAAACACTGATTTTTCATAGAGGCCCGAAGGTAGGAATTCTGTTTCTATCAAATCCTGCTAGTTCATCCTCCATGGCATAGTATAAAGTGTTCGAAAGTCCAAAGCAGCCGGAGTTCATTCTCTCTATGCTGTATTTCTCGCCGTGGCGAAATCCAAAATGAAACGTAGTCACCTCTGCCTCGCAATACGCGGTCATTTGGGGGTCTGTCTAGGGTGTCTAGCATAATTCTGGGTCTGTCTAGCGGCCGAGCTCAGCTAGAATTATCCTAGACACACCCTAGAAGCGAATGCCCCAGAAGAGCTGATCAAACTCACGCTATATTCAGCGTGATAACGGCGCGCTGGAGTAGTGCCAACATGCGCGTTTCACAGCTAGCTGGAATCGCGTAGGAGACCAGGACGGCGATGAACAATCCACTGAAAATGTCAATAAGAAACTCGATGGCCACAAGTCGAGACTCGAATGCCAGGGAGGCCACGCACTACGTTTGATTCACTGTCGGGATGAAATTGCCGTCTGAACTGATACTTGCCGCCGCCATTACCGCAGTCGCACAAGAGCAACCGATGCCTGCAACACCGGAGATGTACGTGACTGTGTTGGTGTACCCAATCACCAAGCACAATATGTTGCAGTATCGCGGTGAAGAATATTTGTAGGTCCAGTAATAAAGCCCACCTAGATTTGTCAAGCCGAAGTTCTCTCGGAAACATGGAGAGGGGTACCGGAAGTGGGAGCTGCGGAACCTAGCTCTGCCATAGTCAAAGCAATGAACATGATGAAGACCGAGGATACTGCCCACTAGACCATCTGTTAGCGCTGTGACAATTCATGGATATAATTGCCCTTCGCACCCATCAGACCATTGCTGACGGTCCATCACTAGGCGTTGAGTTAAACAGGACAGAGCTACAGACTAATTAACAGTAATCGAGGAGAAATGAAGCGAACGTCGACGCACGCGATCGACGGCACGATTGCAACAATTGAGAACCCAAAACCGAACATCTAAACAATAAAAAGCTTCGACATGGGTCTCTCGCATAGAAACACCTCTAGAGTCGTAAATTCGCGCTTCTGCTCCTGAAATAACAGAAAACTGTGAAGATGGTCCTTCCGCAGTAAATGTGCTGACAAACCTGCTTGTATCCCAAGCTCGCAAGGACCGTCGTATCATCATAACTTTTGAGACTCTCTGGGTTCAACTTGGGGAAAAACAAAAGGGACATATCAAATGCTTTGAGGGTGAGAATCGACACTGCCACCGAGGCCCACCATCAGGAAAATCCCAAATGCTAATTGGCAGCGATGAAAACATTACTATGAGCTCGTACGACCTGCTATACTGTCGATGGCCTAGCGGGGCACTGACCTTCACAAAGTTTGTGGATTCTCCTTGGGCAATGCAGTGGCATCTCCGGCGGCCCTCTCAAGGGTGTTTCTGTGCTTCCCCCAATGTTCGGTCGTTTCTGAAGCGTTCTGATGGTTCTTGCGCTTGAAATGCTGTCGCGAGGGGTTATTTGGGTCGTGGGGCCGTTGGGATGACGTCGCGAGAGATGGGTTGCCAGGGCTCCATCGCGGGTCTTGTTTCGAGGGTCTCAACCCCCCCGCGGCAAATAGATATGGCGGTCAAAACGCACATTTATTCTGCCGCAACTTTTTTTTTGAAAATTGACCCCTTTTGTGTTTTTTTTCGGAGATTTGACGTCTGTGCCACAAGTTTTGAGTTTTTGAGCTTCCGAAAAAAGTTGCGGCAGACGTCAACTTGCCGCAATTTTTTTTTTTTGGCCATTCTTTTTTGGGTCAAATGCATTGTTTTTCTGCTCTATTCTATGTACCATGGTTCGATAAGCCTGGAGGAGTGTCCATTTGTAAGAAGGAAAGTCATTCGAATGCTGAGTTTACTTGTGTAAATTCAATTTGGAGGATCATAGTTGAGTCTCAACAATGGTTGGGTTGTTATCTTACTGACTTGTTTACCAGTTCTCGTGCATTACGTGCGCTTTGCGCTCAACATTTCGGGAACTGCAGAGGATCTTCCGACCGGCTTTCTATTTGTTGCCCTGCCCAGGACTTTCGAACTGGCCCATCGTCGTTCAGATGGCCAGACTGCCCTGCATATTGGTCCCTGGATCCGTCCGGTGTGGAACGGCTTAGCATAGAAAAGGCAGTAGAACTCGGATTTCCTTCCATCGAGCTGAGTACCGAAGTCTATGGAAGGTCCTGGGATGCACGTGTGTACACTGGACTCAGGCAGTTCTACCAGGCCAAGGGTTTTGATCCTGAGACCCAGGAAGAGGGTTCACTTTTTGACTTGCCGGATTGACTTGTGACAGCGCCAATTGACTTGTATTGACTTGCACGTGGATTTGGGTGCACAAGTCAATTTGTCGACCCCACAAGTCAAAATAGTGACTTACAAGTCACAAATGTGACTTGCGCAAGTTAAAATGTCGGCGATGACTTGGGCACATTCCCAAAGCCCGCTGGCTCCAATTATTTTTCTAACCCAGAAATTATACCCTTAGAAGATACTGAGGAGCTCAAATTATTTTCCGGGCAATTCCGGTAAACACAACCAATGTTTGCCCTCAAAAAATGTGTTCTCCGACTGCAACTATGCCGCAGATCATTGACTTGGGTGCCTGAATGTGCGTAGATTGACTTTAAATTGACCACATAGGCATCTGATGGTTCTAGGATGTGTTAATAGTGGGGAATTTGAAGATAAACTCTTCATAGTGCGAGTTAGTGTAGTTATTATCAGCTATAGTAGAATTACTCCTGCAGTTGCATAGTTTCGAGCCTTGGAATCATCAGGAAAATTATTGAGAGTCATGAGGACCCCGAACATCGCCTAAGGGCCTCTGAAATGCCGAGTACGGCCAAATGCCCCGCACAAGCCATCACACATCACTCTCCATCTTTTGAGCCGAATACCGTCTTGGAATACCAGGTAAAGAACGACTCGACCCGTAATGTATCCGAAAATCCTGGGTCGAAGCAGCTGCAAGTCAGTGAGCCAAACTGCGTACCCGGTGCCGGAACAAGTTAACTTGCGGCCATTATTTGAAGGCTTGTCGACTGGGTTCAATTCTATGACTTCTTCGTCTTGCTGTTGCTTCGACCGACTAATTTTGTGGTCGCTCTTCTAACCAGATGATCAACGACTCAAAATTTGGAAGGTTTTTTTGGCCAACCAAGCTAACATGTGAACCACAAGTTAATCTCGGTTCAAGTTGACTTGCCTGAAAAGCTTCAACAATAGGGTGTTTCATAATTAGAATTTTGACCCCAACTTGTGCCGCAACTCGGACCCCAACTTGAGGTCAAGTTGGGGCACCAAATAGTTCGGGAAACGAAGTTGGATGTCAAATCGTGCCTATACCCACGATCTGACATCCAACTTCGACCCCAACTTGATGCCCCAACTTCGTGCCCCAACTTCGGCTAATCTCGGTCACTCGGGCCTTTGCCACCGCAATCATTATGTAACAACTCTGATCTTTCCATTGTTGGCCGTCGGTCTCCCGCCTTGACTCCCGCCACATCTCAAACTACCTCTAAAATAATTGTAGTGCAGTTCAGGCAAATAACCATATGATTCAAGTCCACCAAAAACCATTTACAAGGCTAGGCACATAAAATACAACTACATTTCAGAGCACCACCATTCTGATGCCCAACTCCAGCTCCCGACAAACCTGCTTAACTGCTTGTGAGAAGAAATCTCAAGTTGTGGTTTTGAAGTTGAGGCTCAGTTGAGCCTGGTTTCTCGTAAAATGGGAGTGCAGGTGTTTCACAATTGAGTCCCCAACTTGAGCCCCAACTTTGGCCAAGTTGGGGTCAAGTTGGGGCTCAAGTTGGGGCTCAGGTTGGGGTCGAATTTTTAACTATGAAACACCCTAATGATTGACTTGCTGATTGACGTGTTCATCAATTTGGAAGTGGGGTAATGGTGGATTTAAAAGAGCTGTGGATTGGACATGGTGATTGACTTGATAGTGGTGTAGTGAGGATTAACGTGCAACACACAAATCCTACCACATAAGCCAACTTTGCATCAAATTAACAACCACTAGTCAACTTGGCTTCAATTTAACTTGTACTGCGGGGTTGTTGAGATATAATGATTGACTCGCCATTTTCAAGTTAACTACGCAAGTCAGTCCAGTAGCACGTAAAAGTAGCTGTGTCGCACTGCTGGACAAGTGCAAGTCAACTTTGGTGGAAGTTAACTTGTACCATTAGCTTATGATACGTGATTGACTGTTGTTTTCGGAACAACTTGGAACAACTTGGCACTGACTTCGCTCCGCAGAGGTGAGAATTATGCCAAGTCAACTTGTAACTTGGTCGGTAATAATTAACTTGTCGACTGACTTGTGTCCTTGATGAGAGAATGGGATTTAGTAGTACGAGACAAATAATTCCATCCACCTGAATTGCCTCAGATGCAACATTTAACCAAGTTCCAGGAGTCCTTACGGTCTATATTCTTCACAGAGATACCCCATGATATGTTAGAGCAATTCCGCATCACCAACTAAAAAGAATTGCCCCGTAGATGCTCACCGACAATTTCAACAGCAACGACGACGCCAAGACCAGTGACGGCAGCCAAACGATGGCATCAAACGATGCCGAGCAACCCCGGGGACGGTGCTGAGCGCCTCCCGGGTGATTCCCGGTAACGTAAGTTACTGGGTCTTAGAGAGCCCTAATTTTTGCTTTTGGCCGTGCATCACATTTTCGTCAGCACCTTTTGCATAAGCACCTTTTCTCTCTGCCAAAATGCGCCGGCCAACTTTCGGCTTTGCGTGAGACCTTGATACGCGAACTGCAACTCATAATCCCGCTTATGCTGCCTTATGCTGCCTCTGGAATGTTCTCCGAGCTTTGCCCAGGCGAGCTAGCGATGACCCACAATTGCAACGTACTTATTAAGAGCAGCTTGCTTTCTCTTTCACCATGTCTCCTTCGATCTTTCATTTTTCGTTTCGACCTCAGACTGGGCTTCCTTGTGGGCCCCTCAATCCTGCGTGTTAGGTGTTAACAGTTGAGCTGGGGATTAACTTATCCTGAGCTGCCGCTTTTTTTGTTGCCAAACCTCTCTGGACTTTGTGAGAACATATGTATATAAGAAATTTCACGTAGTTTCCCGTGAACTGTGTGAAGTTTTGGTGAAGTCGGTGAACTAACGCGTGAACTGGCGTAAAACGGCTCGCGTAATGTTTGGCTTGTGTTTGGCTGGCATCAGCCTCTCTATCTCTCTGTCTCCACATCGGTACGCTCGCTTTTGCCTACATTGTGAGTGCCCGCCCAGCTCAAAACCTTGTGTATACTGAGAATACTATCCCTAGAATTCCTCCCGATGCTAAGTATGCCATAAACTAGCCTACAGCGCGCGCCTCCATGCCGCCGCGGCCCCCCGCCAAATTATCAATATATTCGGTGCCCCGGACCAGACGAAGATCATCCATGTGGAGAATGGATACCGTCTAGGCTAATTTTCAGGGTTTCAAAGGTCTGGTACCACGCGGGCCTCGAGTACAAAGTGGTGTGTTATCAATCCACCATTACCACTGGCTTGCGCTGACGCGCCGCCATTCAGCACAACCCCGAAGCCTTCTCCCGTGTCCAGCATGCCCAGCATGTCCACCGTGAAGCGCACCAGCAAGAAACACCTCACAGTCGGTGACGTGCACGTTCTCGGACTCCTGGCCGCATCGGCCGCGCAGCGCGTACGGCGCGCGCACTCCTACTCAAAGCCCCCCGCGGACGGTGCCGATGCGGGGAAGCACGCGCCGTCCGCGTACACCCGGCTCCACCTCACAGGTGTCCGCCGAGTAGCGTGCTTGGTAGTCGGTGCTTGGTAGTCGAGATTTTATCGTATTCTTTCTTCGCTACATCATTGTAATACATGTATTATCTTAGTACTAGGAATAAAACAGCCTCCCGCTACCTGGAAAATCCCTCCAGAGATAAGGAAATGCGGTCTCTCCAGCACGCTTGACCAAACAGAGTCCAGTTCACGGAGAGTTCACGGAGTTCACAAAGTTTCTGGGAAACCTGTGCACTTTCGGTTCAGGGATTTACTGGACTTTGTAGCATTTATACTGTCCTCAGGTGCTGGGTGGCCAACACAAGTGAACCTTCCTATCCTTGATCTCAATCTTCCCTCTAGCCTAGGTTGTTGTGATATCTGCGGAAATATGTATGGAAAGTCATAAAAAAACCCACTGGCGCAAATGCGGCCCAATGCGAGCTGGTCGACGCGTCGACCGTGCGAGCTTCGGGCCGCCGCCATAAAATCTCATAATATTATTGGGTCGAAGTTGTTGATTCAAAAGCATTATGGCTCAGGAAGTGCGATTCCTGATGGCGGGTCGTGTCGCCTGTTGGCACCACCCACTGCATTTGAGCCCCCAAAGCAGTTCTCAAGAGTGGAGCCATGATTGATTGTACTACGCCGACCGTGCCGCAGCGCCACTCACTGGCATTACAGCTTTATTTACCATCTTTAAACCAACCAAAGCGTTACCGGGCCTTGCCGCTCGTCGGCCTTACCCGCTTTATCCCCCAACACTCCAATGGCTCTCAAAGGATTTCTGGGTCATTCCTCTACAGTGGGATGGGTGAGTGTAAAGGGGCCCCAGCACAAGTTAATCCCCGCGCAAGTTAACCAAGTCAACCCTGCCAAATTCAAACTCCGCTTTGGTGCGCAAGTCAATCTGCCAAGTCAATCGGTTATCCCTCGACCCAAGAAGTCGCACAGCATTTTGGGAAACCACTTTATGAACTATCTGCTGAAACGAATGTTCCATTTGCACATGGTAAGCCCTATCAATCATCCAACAATTGAATCGAGCTAATGAATACCAAAGTGGATGAAGAGAATTTTGGGGGAGAGGAGGATGCAGGGTCAGCCAGCACACATGATGCGGACAATACTCTAGACACAACCTGCGAAGATCCAGGTGAGTGCAACAAACCGCTCATCCCACTCTACTTGAAAACCATTTCAAAATGCTCTGCAGGCGCTGGCGACATACCCGATCCCTACAACGAAGTGGTCGCCGTTTCGAGGACATTCAGATTCCTACTGAATCTTCAGCTGGCGCTGATTTTATTCCTTGAATTATGCTGGATGTGCGACTAGGTAGGAGTTGGCTCGATGAAAATTTCGTTTGGAGTTCCACAATTACCATGTGTGCTGGGTTACTTCGTTGCATACCGCAGTTTGTGTTCAGTGTACACGTAGAACATTATTGGACTGCAGAAGTTAATATTACCTCGATCCACGATCACAGACAGTTGAATAATGGTCCATTGATCATCTTTGTGGCATTCTAGTCATTGTTGTGACATGGTTAAACCTACCGGCTTCACTAAGAAGATTATCAATGCAAAGGACTCCCACGGGAAAATTCTCAGACATGGTTGCGTGAACCAGGGACTGCTCTGCGAAGATGAAAGCACCAGGTCGGTGCCTATTCTGACTGCTCAGTTGCACCCTACTTGAACCACAGTTCAAGCGTTGATTTACCGATTTTCTGACCGAACCGAACATGGTGTCCAGGGAGTAAACACGCTAATTTCATTCGGAGTTTACCTTTGACAACCATATGCTGCCTCTATCATGATACAGGAACAGGTACAGTGCCGAGCTTTTCTCTGTTTTCAGGCATATCAGTCATTTGGAACCAATCTTCTGGGACAGCAATTAAACTTGGGTTGGGTCCATATTTTTCTTTGAATAATGCAGAAAATATCGACTTGCTCCATCTCCGAATGCTTTCTACCAACCCTCTGCTGTCTGTTTATGGTCATGGGAATCAGGTAAAGAATCACCTTTCGTTGTTCACTTTGAATTTCCCAAGAATTCAACTCAGTTAGGATGGTTTGGCTTGAGAAGAACAGACTAGGGTTAGCTAACCCTAATCTCGAGGATTCAACATTACCTCCAGTCGGCCCGACCGGGTCTATGATCCGGCCGACTCGGACATGTGGCGGCGGGAAACAGCCAGAAGTCTTTGTCTGGATCCACCATGATCGAGTTTGCACGGCTCTCGACACACGCTAGTCTCTCTCAGACAGATGCATATAACTAAACGCTAGTTCCTCGCTAGTTATAACACACGCCGCCCTTCCTTTGATCACTCCCACCGCGACAGCGCCGTCTTGCACGCCATATCGCAAATGCCCTCCACGCTGCCCGTCCTCGGCCCTGCCTTAAGTACCCAGCACATCCTTTGCTGGTGCCAGCATGTGCGCCATTGAGCGCCAGGCCGGGCTCTCACTCGGGCTCCCACGGCGAACTATCTCACGTCAAAGTGCAGCTCCATCATGGTGTCCCAGCAGTAGGGCTACGAGTCCACAAACAGCGACGGCGGATGGTGGGGATGGTCCTGCGCATGGATACTTTACTCTGTTCATCGAGGTGAATGTGCATCCATGTCTCTCGCTTCCATCTTTCTCGCTCATTCGTTCGATGCCATTTATCCCCTGCTGCGTCGCCTTTCCTCGTCCTGCTCGTTTCCCTCCTCTCGTCATCATGCAAACTTGTGACCATCCTCTTCCTCCATCCCTTCCACATTCCCTTCCACCCTCCCTTCTCCGCGCTTCTCCACTGACTTTCCCTCGACTGCGCACCTTTCGCCCTTCTTTTCTTCCTGCACTCCTCTTCCCTTCTGGCTCCACCCTCCCTGCTCCTCCCCGCTCCTCAAATCCACTTTGTGTCTGTTTCGCTCCTATCGTTCCCTTCCCCACCCTTCTCTCTTTGTTTGTTTCGAGTTCTTCCCTACCCCATCCTGACTTTGTCCTACCTGTTACTTGCTCATCGCTTACCGCATACGTGACCCATCGTCCTCTGCACCTTTCTGCCGTTCTTACCCCTGTGTTTACTTTCAAGTCTCGTCTTGCATTTTCCTTTCCCCTTCGTCCTTCTTCCCACGTCCACTTTCCATCCTCCCTCTTGGCTTCCTACCATCCTTCCTCTTTCTCTTCTCTTCCCTTCCTTCTCTTGCAGGTCATCAGTAAAAACCTCCCTGAGTTATTTCACATAATTTCCTTGAAATTATCTTGGCCCGAGATAATTTATGAACATCCCAGATAATTTGAGATAATTTTGCGAACATTTGGTGAGAAAGTCAAACAGATGCTTGATATTGGTAGGAGATGTGTCAACAGTGTGTATGCATACACACAAAACCTCGGCGGGAGGGCATGATTCTGTGCAGCGAATGTGATGTGTAAGTTGTGAATGTTGTGAACTCAGGAAATGGCCAAGTCTTTGAAACTCCGCCAACTTTGATCGCATCTCAGATTTGACAGACAGATTTGACAGATGTCGACAGATGGCATGACTCTGGTTCCTTGCCACGTTGCTCTCTTCCTCCCACCACTACCCACATTCCTTTCCTCTCCGTCGTTTCTCTTACCGTGGAATACCTTCCTCGTTGCCCTTCCTCTCTCCGCCCCAATGCCTGGATCCGTGCACCTGGCCCTCATCGACATCTCAGGCACCCTGTGTTGTCGGCGTCGTCATGATGGTCCCTGCGAGTCTTAGGATGGCGCTCACCGGAACTCTCTTAGTTGACACATGCTGTGTCTTCTGTGTTTCAAGCCCACACCTTGTCACCCTTGGCTGTAAGCGAAACCGGTATCACGCGGGATACGGATGTGAGCGCGCGCAGTTGTAGCACGCGTTAGAGTAGTGTAGCGAGTTGGTGTTACCTATTGGCAACACAAATAAGAACAGATTCGAGAATATTGGGATCGTAATCCTTATATAATCGGTCCAACACAGGGAACTTTCACCAAAAGAAGCCTTCGGACAAGAGCAAATCTTTGTACGACGTGAACTTAGGAATATCACTAAGTTCTTATGACCGCTAATCTAACTATTGACGCAAGCTCAAGCGTTACGGCAATGTGAGACAGTAAAAGTGGAGTTATAGTAATCTAATCAGTGAGCACGGGGCTTCACTAAGGGATCACACAGGGGTTGAAGGTTCAACAGGTAAGTGTATTGCAGTAGATGGTAAGATGCCTCACAAGAGGGAGGCAATCCTCTTATAAACTACATAAGTGAGTCAGATAATCATGACTCACAAAGCTATGTCGAGGCGATGTCGAGGCATTGCTTTGGGAGTCATTGATCACGACTCGGAACCATTTGATCAATAGAGTAAACAAAGGTAAACAAACGCGTCGTGTCCAAGAATGAACTAAATTCTTGGAGGACTGTGACAATATAAGTACATGGAGGCTTCTTATACATAGTAATTGGATTAAATAGCCAGCGAAAAATAGATACAACAGTATATCCATCACATAGCCCCCCCAGCCGACATGTACATGAAGATGAGGAAGTAAGTCAAACCCTGGTGCCAAATAAATATTGGCGCAAATGAAATACAGATGCAAAGGATTTGACATGCATTACGGCTCGTTAGCGATAATGATCGAGTCGAGGGAAGTAATGTTGCTTCCCATCTCGGTAAGGTGTGCCTTGATCAACCTGTCAGCCTGGTCGGTGACAGGAAACCCGAGTGGCCACATGGCAATGTAGGCACACTCGCCACGATTGACGAGAAGGATTCAGCTGTCGTCGCTGCACAGTAGAAATGCGCATGCGTAGTTCATGTCATTGCGGATGAGTCGGTGAGCCATAAGGTGTCCCAAAGATTGGTAACCACCATAGAAAAAGTGGGGAGTAACGCGATGGATGAATTCCGTCCTAGACATACCAAGCGGAGCACCCCAGTTCCAGGCACTGTGATAGCCGAATTCAATGCTAACACGTATAGCATTTGCGACCCAATGGACAAAGTACGTGTAGACGCATTTGGCAACATCGATGTATGCCATAGCATCATCAACAGTGGAAAAAGTGCGGCTGAGAATATTGTGCTCCGGATATCCACGGAACAAAGATATGCCTGGGATCAGCAAGCCTAATTCCTCCAGCGCGGTTCTGGAAGGGACAAGGGAAGATCCGGTCGGCCTCCAATGACCCAGGGATTGTGATCATTAGCCGCGCAATGGATGAAGTCGGAAAGGCGGTTCAATGCAGAGGATATCTCGTGAACAAGAGGTTCGCGCATGCGATAGCATGTCTCACCCAATGAGAGAATAGGGACAACATCCTCTGCAGAGGGTTGGTGATTCTGTAACCGCGAGTCGAGAAGGCAACGGAGGAGGGATTTAAGGGTGGCGTCACCCAGAACCGAATCAAGAGCAGCCCATCCGTAATGTTTGTCGAAGGTGCGTATGAGAGTAGAACCCAAAGTAGAGCTAACGTGAGAAGAAGATGCACTAGTGGCGATGGAGATAGGGGAAGTGGATCCAGAGTTAAATATAGAAGATTCGTCGGAGATTAACGATAATTCACGTGCAGGAGAGTGGAGAGATGGCTCGGAGTCTGACAGTGAGAGAGATGCCATTGAAGCAGGCAAATTTTCCCTGGAATAATTTATGTAAACTCAGGAAGATAAAGAAATATAATATGAATGACCTGGAAGCCCTAGAATTCCAGTCAAATGAGAGATCATTCAGGCGAACACGATGGCTCGCAACTTGGCATTCAGCCGGAATGTCGTTGCAAGGTACCGCCTTAGGTGAGCGATGACCAGCTTCGATGCAGGCCTGAGTGTCCGAGTCTGCAGTAGCGAAATTCGGTGGAAACTGGCACGGCGTCGGTGATATGGGAGCCGCATCAAAAATAGCGTCATAGTTTCGGACGTGCCGAGGCCCCATGAGCCAATTCAGATACGTGAGAGTGATCATAGATAATAAAGTCGAGTTGCCGGGTAGGTTGGAAAAGTTAAACTTGTAGTAGTGATGCTGAAGATGCGTTGAGTTGTTGTAAATTTCGAGCGATTGAGACCTGGTTTTATAGCCTAGAGAATGTACTATGCTTGAGAAAACCGGATTCCTGTGGTCCAAAAAAAATCCCACAATCAATGATCCCTTTCATAGGGGCATCATGATCCCTTTGAGGAATTTTAAACTACGGGAGCCGGACCGCCAATTGAGTCATCCGGACGGTCCTGTGCTTGTACAGCCACAGCTTTCGAAGTTTTCCAGTCCTGCATGACCATAGGCGCGTTCCGGAGTTGCCGTTTGGTCAACCATTCGTCGTCTTCCGGCCCGAAACCTTTCCATCGGACCTTGAATTGCTGAATCCTTCTTCCTCGAATTTTCCTCCAACGTTCAGCGATAATAAAATCAACGTCCACTTCTGGCTTGACATCAAAATCGTCACGATTCAAGGCCTTCGTGGGACGTGTGCCGAACTCCGACGGTGACTGATGATATGATTCGAGATGGGCTATGTTCAGAATCGGATGAATACCATATGAAACCGGAAGGCGTAATTGATATGTTACTGGACTCAGCTTTCGGATAATTTCGAATGGTCCATCGTACTTCATCAAAAGCTTCTTTCCTCTGCCCTTCTCGTCTTTCAGTAGGCTGAGAGAATGCGGATTTAAAACAACAAGATCCCCTTCTTCAAATTCTGTTGTCAGTCGGCCATCATTATATGCGCGCTTCTGAAAGATCTGTGCAAGAAGCAGCGCCTCTTTAGCCCTCGTGCGATTTGACTCGAATTCATCAACCAGCTGCTGTGCTTTTTCATTGATAACCGTATTATCTCCCCCTCGAGTTCCGCTTTGATTGAATGGTCTCGGAACTGCTGATGAATTAGAGATAATGGATGAAGCGGTGACTGGGTTGTATCCTCGGAGTAAAAATGCAGGCGAAAAGCCAGTACTTGTGTGCGGTGTTGAATTGTATGAGAGGGCAAGTCCGTCGAGATATTCGGACCAGTCATTGCGGGATGGGCCAACATAGGCGCGGAGAGCTATCTCAAGTGTTTGATTTAGGTTCTCCGTTTGACCGTCTGCTTGTGGATGATATGCAGTTGTCAGTGCTCGTTTCATGCCCATTAAACGACAAACTTCTGCCCAGAAATCATGTCGCCACCGAGTGTCTCGATCCGTAATGACTTGCTTGGGGATTCCGAATTTTGAGATGATATGTTTGAAGAACAACTGTGCCGTTTCAACCTCGGTGATTTTCGTTGTACAAGGGAGAAGATTGCGTACTTCGTAAGCTTATCCACGATAACAAGTGTATTATCAAATCCTGAGGAAATCGGAAGTTCTGGAATAAAATCCATTGATATAACTTCGAAAGGTTGAGTTGGAATCGGAATCGGTTGAAGGAGTCCAGTTGGTGCATGCCTTCGTGGCTTGGATTTCTGGCAAATGTCACAGGTTGAAACATAACGTTTGAGGTCTATAGCACCTATGGTAGCCACTGTGAGCCGATTCAGTCAGTGTGTTGTGAACTTCATCCATGACTGACACTCTGTACTTTTCTGGCACACAGAGACGATTATTTCCTTGCCAATCTTCGAAGTATACTAGTCCTGTGTCGCTGTAATGGTATTGTGGATAATATGGGTTGGTCCAATTGGTTTCCTTCTTCCATCCCTTCAGGACCTGTGAAAAATGCGAGTCAGCATTGTATGCTGCAGACCAGTCCTCGAGCTCATTTTCAGGAATACCAATCAGCAGATTGTATGACTGAGAAGAAACGTATGCAGCAGTCAATTTTTGCTCTCCATCGATCGGAATTTCACCGAGCTCTAGTGGATTACTTGCATCGATAGATTCCTCGATACAAACAAATCTAGTAGCAACAGTGAGTAGTTTCTGTTCGAATTTCGGACCTAAATCCTCATACATATGCTTCAAGGGATCCTCACCTCCGCTGAGTTCGACAGCTGCAATCTTGTCAGTTGTTGGTCCATCTTGAATGGGAACGCGACGTCGAAGTCGTGAAATCAGATCCACGTTTGAATGGATCCTGCCAGCACGGTGAACAAATTTTAAACCAGGGTAGGCCGAAAATACAGTACCCCAAGTTAGAAGACGTCGATTCACATTCTGAAAGGTTCTACTCCATGTTAGAGCTGCATGGTCAGTGATAGCAATGACGGTTTCACCTTCAAGAAAAGGTTGAAATTTAATCAGCGCTTCCTTGAGTGCAAGAGCTTCTCTTTCTGTGGGCGAATAATTCCGTTCAGGAGACTTGAGAACACGAGACCAATAGCAGATAACTCGTTCAATGTGAACTATGGTCTCGTCAAAATTCGATGACCACTCACCAACCGCTGGAATATCATCTACTCCTTTAATCGTGGTGACAAGAACCGGAATTGGTTCACGATTCTTATAGGCACGTTCCAGTCGATCGTAAATTTTCGTCCCATGGAGATCTCGGATTTTAATAGGTTGAACCTGTTGCAAAATCCCAGCTAAACCATAGTCACATGCATCTGTGTAAACACGGTAAGGCCTACCAGCCATTGCATAACCACGAACCGGAGCGTTCGTGAGTGCTTGCTTACATAGTTCGAACGCTTCTTGATGAAGGTCAGTCCATTCCCATTTTTTCTCCTTTTCAGAAGCTGAAACAATGGATGAGCAATCCATGAATGGAAAGGAATATATGATGAAAAGTAGACCATCATCCCGAGGAACTGCTGCAGTTCATGAACGTTCTGAGGTTCACTGAGTTGAAGGATGGCATCTACCTTTTCTTTGTGTGTGGATAGACCGAGTCTAGAAACTTTCTGACCAAGAAGAAGCAAGGATTGATATGCAAGATGACATTTTGGAGGGGACAACGTCAAGTTGGCACTAGTGATTGCAGAAAATACCTGGTCTAGATGTTGAACATGATCTTCAAAGGTAAATGAAAAATCACGATATCATCAATGTATACCAGTGCGAAAATCTACAAAAATGGTGCTAGAACATTGTGCATTACCCGTTGAAAAACACTTGGTCCATTACGGTAACCAAATGGCATCCTGCGGAATTGCCAAAGCCTCGGTGAGTTCGAAAAGCTAGCTTCTCCGCAGCTGAGTCGGACATTGTAAGTTGAGTAAATCCAGCTAGAGCATCGAGAGTAGTAAGCCATTGTGCACCAGATAAAGCCTGTAGAATATCGTCTTGTCGAGGAAGTGGAAATTCGTCTGCATAACCATCTCATTCAATTTCGCAAATCAATGACCATACGAGGCTTGCCGTACGGTATACGATAAAAACGGGAGCAGCCCATGGACTTCTCGAAGGCTCAATAACACCCAGTTGAATCCACGAGTCCATTTGTTTGTCAATGACTTCGCGGTTGGCCGGAGACACGGGAAATGGCGGAAGAGATACAGGTTCAGCTCCTGGCTTCATTGGAATCTCAACCTTACCTTCATAGTTTCCGAGGCGTCCATCGATTCCAAAAGCCAGCTTGTTTCGCAGGACCATAGCTTCGATCTGTCGTCTCTGATCAACTGTGATATCAGGTGAGATGTCTAATTCCTTCAGAAGTCGGTCGCTGGGGATTGATTCTTCCGGAGGCTCTGCAGTTTTCGGACCACCTTCTACTGGCGATTCAGCTAGTGGGTCATCTGCTTCCGTTGCATTGTGTTGCACTTTCGACGATACTTGAGTCTGAGATCGAACGACATCAGCATGTGATTTCTGATCTGGGCTACCTCTTTCAGATGTCTGGCTGGCCGAAATCCCACATCTGCTCTGGCTCTTCGCGCTGTTGTAATTAGCTCATCACCTTCCAATTTCTTCGTTACCAAACTTCGCATCAATGCGGCATGAGATTTATCTGGGTCTGGGCTTCCTCTGAAAACTTGTCCATCCGATCTAACCAGCTTTTGGATTTCTGGCCTTTCCAAGAACTTGTCCCAAAGAAATTGTTACGGGTGACTGAGAAAAATTTGCAACATGCAGAAAGGGCTTGTCGTTCGATATCAACATGTCTGGGGATCCATAGATGCAACTCTGGCTACCGTTGGTCTGTAAACTGCGCTCAACAAAAAGTGAGTTCTGTCCTTTCGGAAAACTAGCTTCAACTGGTACAGCTATGCTGTTTCTGGCGGAATAACTACACGAGCTATGGCCCGAACATCAGCATTTACTCGTCGAAGTCGCGCTCTTTTCTTGAGTTTCTGGGACTTCCGGTGAATTTGTGCTTTCGATCCATGCTGTTGTAACCTGGACGAACATTGACTTTAAATGTATGTCCTTCGTCATCGAGCATTGATGGAGACGTCGAAGCAACAACTTTAATTTCACGTCCAGAATCTCCGAATTGCAGGTAGGAGTCCCCATCGCGACGCATAACTGAAATTGAGTACTGATCAGAGAAGTCATTCCCCAAGATAAATGGGGTAGTCATTCCTTAACAATGTATGCTTCTACATTCAACTTGACTGGCCCGTCTTCTGTATGGAAGAACAGATCCAAGGTAACGTACCCTGAAATTACTGATTTTCCAGTGACCTGAATGAGATTGATACGTTGTCCAGCTTTTGTGCGGGATGTGGACAGATTCTCCAATGCCTTTTGAGATCAATGTGATGTCAGACCCTGAATCGACAATCACAGTGAGTGGATCTGTGTCTAATCCACCTACTGTTGCTGTCGCTTCAGTCGCTCGGGCTCCGAGAAAAGAACAGCCAGGTGGCCTGGCCATGTATTTGCGAAGCTCAACCACGGGTTTGCTTGTAGATGAATGTCTGACATGATAATTTACCGATTCGATTTCTCTTGCTAATCACCGACGAGTTCTTCTGTTCAATGCGGGCTTTGTGCGGTAAGTTGTACACGCAGTCGCAGCTAAACCGTCGGAAGACGCTGGAACTTCTGTATGTGCAAGAGTTTCGGTGCCTGGGTCCGTGTCCATAGCTAGATTTGATGATCCATTATCCGAGTTTTTAACCTCGTTATTCCCCCCCAGGGCTGAAACACTTCCACTGTCTAGACAGGAGTCAAGATAGGAAGGTGAATCAGTAGTCTGAAGGGGTTCGTCAAAATCCTGCTTGGAATCCGAACCAGACTCATCATCACTGTCTAGGCTGTAGTACAAGTCATTGTACTCCTCCAAGGCATCGCGGTCTTCGCTCGTTGTATTGGCTAAGTTGGCTCTCACAGCGCGGTTACCTTTAAATGAATGCTTACACTCATTGTCCCAGTGTTTTCCGCTACCACAATGCCTACAAGGACGCGCACCTTTTGACTCTGGTGTAGCTTTCTTCGAAATGTTTCGGTCGTCTTTCGGAAATTTAGGTGGTTCTAAATTTCGTGACCAACCAACAAGATTAACTCGAGCATTGCGCATGCTGTTGCGGGAGTAATCTCGGTCACGATCACGGTAAGAATTATCCCTGTCATTCCGTGGATCCAGCTTCATTAAAGCGTCCTCATGGTACCGAATAGCAGATTGGAATTCGACAATATCCTGATACATCTGGGTGGTAAGGATTGTGTTCCAAGTTGAAGGTGCACCATCCATTACTTCCATAATGATTTCAGAATCCTCCAGAGTGTAAACTGTGTTCAACAACTCGGTCTTGCGAATAAAGTACTCACTCGGCGTCTCACGGGCATGCCCATAATCTCGGTAAGTGGCTTTGTTCGCTCTTCCTCGTTGTCGATCAAGCCACTTGCGGTTCAAGAAGTAAAGTGAAAATGCCTTTCGCAAGGTATCCCAGTTTTCTTCAATCTCTGCACGGTAATCATTGGCAAGGACCAATACCAGATCTCTGCATCTCCTTCCAATCGCTTAGGGACTATTCGACCTAACTGACGGAACACCGTGGCCGATTCTCGGGCAATGTCATTGACCTTCAACATCCATTGTACAATCGTATCCGTATTTCCATCCCATTTGGGTACATTCTCATATTTGAGTTTCAGGTCAAAATGAGGCTCTTTAACTGTACCAGCTGCATCAGCAGGGGATGAACTCTGGACAGGGTTATGCGGGTTGTTACGATTGTTCGCTGAACCTCTGAATGGGTTAATAGGTCTATGTCTGCGACTGCCCCGGTCATCATCGTCATCGTCGCTAGGATCATCATCCGGCGGGTTTGGAGCACCTTGCCGGTTGAATATTCCACCACGAGATCCCGAAGGTGAAGGGGTGTTGCGGTCATTGTTTCCACGAAATCCGCGAGGTAGATGAGGAGGTGTGTCCCTACCTCCAGGAGGTTGTGAACTCATTCTTCTCATCTGCTCAGTTTCCTCTGCATTTCCTGCAAGATTTGCAGATGTGCGGGGAGAATGCTCGAATATTGGCGCCATTGGAGTAAGAATTTCTGACATCCGACGGTTGCCTCGAGGAAGTCCATTGTTCTTGGCAAGTGACCAAAACGTGATGATGTATCACGCATAGATGACCTGAGTGGAGGTTCGTTGAATCTGCTAGACGATCGAGTCGGAGGAGGTATGGGATGCCCTTGCCAATCTTGGGCAAGGTCAGGAGCCTTTCTACTACTTGAACGTGCAAATTCCTGTGCAGCATTCGCAGTATCAGGGTTCCTATCCTGCGGCCTCCTTTCTTCAAAGTCGTGATAATTGTCTAGCAGCCAAAGGAAATATTCCACTTCAACTCGGAAACATACACCGAGAATTTCGAAGTCATTTGCACTGTATGCCTCGTCAAGATCATCGTCGTCTCCCCATGGCGGAAGAATAGGAGGTGTCTTACCGGCTAACCGAAATGAAATCCTCAGCACTTCGTCGCAAATCAAATAGGATCTCAGCAACAACTGATATTGATCCTTCACAACACGATAGCCTGATGCTCCGCCAAAGATGCGAATTTTCTCACAGTTAAAAGAAGATGGTTCAGAAGATCCAACTCTTTTGGAAACACAGTAGTGAACAATCGCCTGGAGGCTTTCTGCCCATTAATGAGGTGTCCTTTGTTGATAGTTCGCAGACCTTTTAGCAGGGCATCAGAACGTCTTGTGAGGATTCAGTATTATGTCCGATTTTTCCCCAAAGATCTGGAATGTAGGAAGATCCATTGCGGATAGGACTGGGGGAGTGTTATTGTCAATGTCACCCTCTGGAATCGCACCATCGAGTTCCTTAAGAGGGGTCAGGTGGAAAGTCTCAGTGGGTCCAAATTCTGGGAGAGTATTGTCTGGTCCTCGAACAGTCGGATCAGGTGAGGGAGAGCGGCCGCGTGGCGGCGTGGATGTTTGCGGCGAATCGGGGTTGCCTAGATGAGACGGACCAGCTTGTTCCGTCTTTGTCGACATGGTGTTATAGAGCGAGGTGAAAGGTGAATAAAGTGAAGAACCTTTTAAGCAAAAGATTTCCCAATGTGTCCACCAATGTAAGCGAAACCGGTATCACGCGGGATACGGATGTGAGCGCGCGCAGTTGTAGCACGCGTTAGAGTAGTGTAGCGAGTTGGTGTTACCTATTGGCAACACAAATAAGAACAGATTCGAGAATATTGGGATCGTAATCCTTATATAATCGGTCCAACACGGGGAACTTTCACCAAAAGAAGCCTTCGGACAAGAGCAAATCTTTGTACGACGTGAACTTAGGAATATCACTAAGTTCTTATGACCGCTAATCTAACTATTGACGCAAGCAAGCGTTACGGCAATGTGAAACAGTAAAAGTGGAGTTATAGTAATCTAATCAGTGAGCGCGGGGCTTCACTAAGGGATCACACAAGGGTTGAAGGTTCAACAGGTAAGTGTATTGCAGTAGATGGTAAGATGCCTCACTAGAGGGAGGCAATCCTCTTATAAACTACATAAGTGAGTCAGATAATCATGACTCACAAAGCTATGTCGAGGCGATGTCGAGGCATTGCTTTGGGAGTCATTGATCACGACTCGGAACCATTTGATCAATAGAGTAAACAAAGGTAAACAAACGCGTCGCGTCCAAGAATGAACTAAATTCTTGGAGGACTGTGACAATATAAGTACATGGAGGCTTCTTATACATAGTAATTCGATTAAATAGCCAGCGAAAAATAGATACAACAGTATATCCATCACACTTACAGAGTACTTCTTACTATCCAATCCTTCATTCTGAGAGGTATTTCGAAATTTTATGCATTCACCTCTGATGGCTCTGCAGGTCATTATCTCAAACCACCCAATTTCGGTCTCACTAATAGTCATATTTTTGGAGGAGCTACCAGCATCTTGGAATGGAGTTGGGTGCTCAGGTACGTCCCAATACCTTCCATTAAGCAACCTGGATCTTAATTTGGCCCATCTAGGTGTTTCTTCTACTTGTAGGATGCTCGTTCATTTCATGACCCCGATTTTGGGCTTTTGCATCCATCAGACCCAGATTTTCTGGCTTTTCGTATGCCTCATATATACACCACAACTGTGTGAGATAGTTAATATGATCTCCCTCTATGATTTAGAGCGCAAGTGGCGGGGATTTGAGACCTCAGGCCATTATATAGCGGGGTGGCCAACTAGCCTGTTATTTGGCCATGTTGTACTGCCGTCACTGGTTGAACATTTCAATTTTTTCACCTTCTTTTTCAGTGAAAAATGTCGTTTATTTTTTACACATTTTTCACTGAAAAAGCAGGTGAAATTTTCAAAACATTTTCATCACTTTCTTATTTTATTTCGAATTTTTCACCTTGAATTGAGAAAGTGCTGAAAAAGTTTTTAAAATTTTCACCTTCTTTTTCAGTGAAAAATGTCTGAAAAATAAACAACATTTTTCACTGAAAAAGAAGGTGAAAAAATTGAAATGCTCAACCAGTGCGTGCAAAATAAATTCACTGCGAACTCAACTGTTGGGATATTGGAACTTATGGTCTTTAATCCTTCATAGGAAGCATGCTTTCGTTCTGACACAGTTGGGTGCGCGGAGGGTCAGCGGACAGATTGAGATTGAGGCATGGATGCTTAGGTGGCCAGGTAAGGGGTCAAATATAGTACACCTGGGACTTGAAGGGAATATCACACCCATGGACACAGACGACTTCCGAAGGATTGTTCGCAAGTGTGTCCCGGGTCCAAACTCTAATCCCGACAAGGCAGAATTAATGCGCTGTTTCCTGCTACCCAAGAAATTCCATGAACCTGGAGCACGTCAATGTGACTACTCCACTGTTACTGTGCTAGCCGCAGTTGTCACCGAAGAGCGTGCCTTTGTAGTAACAGACTTCAATCGTTTGACTCGCCGTCATGTTGTGAGTTCCTCGGTTAAGTTCATGGAGCAGGATCTCCTTCCTCAGTCCTTAGTGAGTCCCCCTTTCTTTCATATTAACCTGCTTACTAGACTTATATGTGTCCAGGCCTGGCGCGAGCGCTTCTGGAGGGTGTTTCCTGGTGGTCCTGACTGGTCTTGGAGGTAGATGATGCCTGTCATTCCTTGATCAGTGGCGTGCAAACATCCTTCGGCACAAGACAAAGACTTGCATAGTAGACGTTCTGATCGCTGCTGATGGACCAGGTGGCGGGATTGGTAAACACCTGGCCACGGACCTACTTTACGAAGTCGCCATTCAACCAGACACCCCGAGCTTCTTCCTCTGCAGCGATCCAGTGCAATACATGAGGTTACGGGACCACCTTCCAGTTTTCATGAAGACCTGGGTGTCGCCCGAATTTCTGAAGTGCTGTGGTGGCCGCACCAACTCTCTCAACCCTTTCACATTCAACACCACATCCAATGTCAATTTTCTATCCAGTTATGTTAAATTATACCGCAGGAAGAAGGTCCGCGTCCCCCGAGACCTGTACAACATGTATCTCTCCTTGGGCTATTTTGATGCAGAGCATGTCATTGGTACAGTCTTCCTTCCTCCTGTGCTGTAAATGAATGTAATCTAAAAAGATCTGCAGGCACTCCATACTTGAAGGAGTTCACTTTAGTTACCTCAGAGTGGAGGATGTTGAAGTACACAGGTTCGATGCTCCTGGCACCAATTGTTACCATATTTTCCTTGCACAAGTTCCCATGGATGGCTGGTTCGCAAAGAGGTAAGATCACACTGAGATCTTTTGACACACTGGTTGAACATTTCAGGTTTCACTGGTTGAACATTTCAAAATTTTCACCTTCTTTTTCAGTGAAAAATGTCGTTATTTTTCACACATTTGTCACTGAAAAAGCAGGTGAAAATTTCAAAACATTTTCATCACTTTCTTATTTTATTTCGAATTTTTCACCTTGAATTGAGAAAGTGCTGAAAAAGTTTTAAATTTTTCACCTTCTTTTTCAGTGAAAAATGTCTGAAAAATAAACAACATTTTTCACTGAAAAAGAAGGTGAAAAAATTGAAATGCTCAACCAGTGTTTTGCACTGAAAATTTTGGTGAAAAATGTTTTGAATTTTACAGTAATTTTTCGCCAAAAAAGTAGGTGAAAAACTTGAAACATTTTGGTGACCTTTTTGAACCTTGTGAAAATTTCTGAAAAAGTGCTGAAAAAGTTTTGAAGTTCAAAAAATTCATGATGAAGTTACAAGTTTTTCACTTGGTTTTTCACTGAAAAATTGCTGTAAAACTCAAAACATTTTTCACTAGTTTTTTCACCAAAAAACTTGAAATGTTCAACAGTGACACCAACACTCATCTATATTCAGGTCCTCAATTTCTCAGAGGTATCAAACACGGGTTTTGCAACAACCCATGGTGTCGCTTCTTCAGTGAACAGATGCGCAACAAAATAGACTTGGATCTCGCAAAATCACTGGTCCGTCGTGGGCGCCCTCCAAAGGTTTGTCATCATTTTTGCTTGTATATATAACCTCACATGGCTTTCCAGATTCAAAACTGGACTGCCTGGCCGCCCTCGGAAAACCTTGACACTACTGTTAATTCATGTGATGGAGCAGCGGGCAAGAGTAGTCCCTAGGTAAATGAAGAGAATGAGGTGGAATTCGGCAGCGAGACAATAGGGGACGGAACCCGGTGTAGCAAGAGATTAAAAGTTGCATAGTTAGTTAGTGGAGATTGACACAAACAAGAAGTCAAGTGTCAGGGTTATTACGCTTCAAAACTGATGTTAGAATTTGCTTAAAAAAATACCAAGCACTCCTTTATATCTCGCAAACCCAGGGTTATTCTTTCCCGCTATTCTGTGGCCTAACCTTATCTCTATTACACCCAGGATGGGGGGGCCATCCTATTGACTTGGTCCCCCTTGGTCCCCCGGGGGTTTCTCGCCCTTGTGAACATTATTTTGGCTTGCAGCAAAAGACCGTTTCTCATGCCCGTGCTCTGGGAAGGTTTTGATGTTAAATTGCGAGGTTTTAACAAGCTAATGGACATGGTCTGCTTAAAAACATGCAATGAAGAGCTTATCAAGCCCTTTTCAGTTTTGTAAATTGTTGTGTGATGTATGCGCCCCGGTTTCGGAAGTGCCGTAACGGTTGGTTAGGTTAGGTTGGTTAGGGTGTTACACCAGCCTATCTCTATCTATATTGTAAGTAGGATGGGGGGGGGCATCCTATCGACCTCGTCCTGTCTATGTTAAACCCAGGATGGGGGGGCATGGAGCATGCTGTGGGCATTGATGGTGGTGACTTGCCACATGCGAAGAAAATACTTGCAAGGGTGAAAAAACCCCACAGCCAAAAGGGGCTGCAAACAGTTGACATGGATAGGACACCCCCCCCCCATCCTGGGTGTAATAGAGATAGGAAGGATCAGGTACTAGAGGACCGTGCTGGCGTACCCAAGCACACCCAGCAGCCGGCCAAGGCCTCAGAAAACAGAAAGCCCATCCACAGGGGCACGACTTGAGATAGCAGTGCAAAGGTGCATGGAGAAAAGCGAGCCAGAGTGTGAGGGCACAGCTCCAGATGCAAATAGTGCACGAGGGCACAAATTTGCGCAGTAGTCTAGTTTAAATTGGATGGCCTTCAACCCGAAAGTGTACGTGGGCATGAAAGAGTAAGAGCACAGCGTGCCGGCTTGATATATACCCAGAAGACCTCCAGTGTGAAAGAGCCCACTCAAGCAGAACAGAAAATATCACGGGGACACAGAACATGGCAGAATTCAAGTGATAGTGCTGTAAGCCAGTGCTCGGGCACAGAAACAGGCTCCCGGCTATGGGTGGTGCAACCATCCCAGAAGACGTGCGTGAGGGCACAAACAATGAGTGCGGCCATTCGGAACATTTTGGATAGCCACCCGAATGATCGCATGCATGGCCCGTGCCCTCGGATACCAGAGCAAACAAATTTGATGGCAGCTGCGTGGCCCCAACCAGGCCCAACGACAAAGCACAGGCTGCATATCCTCCTCGAGGTCGGGAAGCTTTTGAGAGCTTCCCACCCACTGGCAGCTGCAACAGGGCACATAGATAGAGAGGAGATCTATCCCAGTGCACCACCAGGGCCACCACATAGGAGTCTGACAACAACAACAACAACGTCGAGAGACGAGCACGGGGGTTCAGAATAAATGAGCATGGCGACTCAAAGCAGTAGATATGCAGCACTCGAAGACAGTGAGTCGGGCAGAGACAGGCTTGAAAGATCCGCCCAGATTTCTAGACCCACCCAGGCGGCGCATCATAGTCTTCAGCGTCTACCTTCAAGGAGCTGTAGCTCCTGGTGCTGCTCCCTTCTGCAAAATGTGTGGAAATAAATGCAGTTGTCCTTTGGAAATCAAGTCAGTCAGTCCACGTAGAGGCTATTTGACGGCCATTCGACACATACCATACGTGATTCGACCTGTCCTCTCGTAATAGTCAGCCTATCTATCTGATCCTGGAATGTGGTGCCACATTCTGTTTTCCCTCAGCCCCAGCACTGGAATTTGGCTGCTTGCACCCACATTCTGTTTTCCCTAAGCCCTCGTGACCGGAATCTGGCTGCTTCCCCTTTCCTCCTTTCCTTGCTGAACCCCGTTTTCAGCATCTTTTACTGTCTTCACCGTCTCCTTTCCCCGATCTGGCTTTTAACAAGAATGTGGCTGCTTTAAAAAATGTGGCTGCTTTAACAAGAATGTGGCTGCTTTTAACAAGATAAGTCGCTGCTCACTCGGGAATGTGGCTATGTTCAATCTTCTTCACCGCAATCTGGTTGGTCTTTTCCTTAAGGACCACACGTCCTAAAGGAAAATCATTCAAATTGACCATCACACATCACACACTCCCTGGTCGATGTTGAATTTTGGTTCAATGTCACGCCTCATGTCCTTGCTGGTCGGACACAATTTTGGTCACACACCCTCGAGCAGAGCAAGGGGCAACGCACCTGTTTCTCACAGCGACCACGTGGGGAAAGGACACAAAAGAATCACAATACTCAATCCTGTTACAGTGGGAAAAGAAAGGCTGGCTGGCTGCAGGAATCAAACCCGCAACCTTCTGATGATGCTTGAAAATCTGTGAACATGAAGGTAACCACTGAGCTAATCAACCATTCTCACTGATGGGAAGTGACCACTCCACATGACTTCACTTTTCATGTACACTGCTCAATAAGATTCCGCGTTCAATACACTATTTATCTTGGCCGACCTTTAGCCTAATCGTTTTTTTCGGGAAGGGTACCAAATTGTAGCCCTTGAAGAGCTCTACAACATTCCTTAAATGAGCTTAATGATCTGATCACTGGTTGGACCAGAAAAGGCAAAAAAAACTCGCCGAGACGCGGTGGTTTTGGGGATTTTGAAAATTTCAAACCACATCTTGTGGGGTATGAAACTGAAGCCCTTGAAGAGCTCTACAAGATTCTTTAGTCAACCTACTGATCCGATCATTGTTAGGTCCCAAAAAAGGAAAAAGACTCGCTGAGATGTGTGATTTCGACATTTTGAAAATCTTGAAGTACCCCCTTGTGGGTATCAAATTGTAGCCCTTGAGGAACTCTACAAGGATCACATGACTGATCACATCAACCCCCAAGCTAAAAATGGTAATACTCGACTGCTCCTGTAAAGTGTGGATATCTCCCCAATTCTTATCTGTTTTGCTTGTTTGAAAGCGAAATTCTGGGTGCACAATGCAATGGAGGTGAGTTTTGCTGTTGTTCAATGTGGATATTGTTATCCCGTGCAAAAAGGGGTGGAAATTAGTGCAGACAGTATGCTATGTGCCAGTGTTCCTTACCAGGGCTGTTGCCACTGTTGCGACCCAAAGCCGAGGGCTGGCTGGGGGTGCTGGGGCTTGGGCTGGGTCTGGCTGGGTCTGGCTTGGGCTGGCTGGGGTCCCAGTATTGGATGTAGCATTAACCACTCAACCAGTCTAGTTGAGTGGTTAATGCTACATCCAACAAAATGCCAACCCCAGGTGACCATGTTTATGATTTCAATGGGCCCTACCACTGGTGCAAATCCCAGCATCTCTCATAGCGAGAAAACAGTCATTCTGAGGGCGGTAACCCAGCTCATGGATTATGTCAGGGGAGAAACTGACGGATTCAAGTTTTTTCAAGTTAGAAAAAGAGAGAGAAAAAGGGAAAAGAGGGGAGAGTATCTAAGACATTCATAAATCCTCTGTATAATATTTCCAAATTCAAATTAGCTGCAGTGCTCTCAACAGCATTTGCCATCTTGATTGGCTTATCCGGTGCCGAGAGATCCGGTTTTTCAATGCTCATGGTGTCAGCCAATTTATCGGCTGAATTCACATAAGCCCCAGCAAATCATATTCAAGATTCCGAAAGGTATTGGGCCCCGGAAACAACCTTGTTTTCAATGGGGATCTGTTGAATTGCATCTGAAAACCCGCCTCACAAAGTTACAGCCAATTCTGGAGGGCCCAGACCACCTCTCGCAATGGCACTTTCACATGACACCGAATTCAGCGTGTATTCAATCTTTTTCGATTACGAAAGATATCGGGCCACGGAAACAACCTCGTTTTCTGTTGAATTGCATCTGAAAATCCGCCTCACAAAGGTACAGCCAATTCTGGAGGGCCCAGATCACCTGTCGAACTGGCTCTTTCACATGAGTCCGAATTTAGTGTGTTTAAGGTGCCTAGGCGGCCACACACTATAAGCCCTAGTGGCATTGGACGGAAAAATTGTGGATGTCCACCTTGTAATAGGGATCGAAATGAACTTGGTTGCGAACACCCAGGCAAATGCATTGACACTGCGCAGATATTGATAGACTGTATTATGCCAAAGTGGAATCCACTCGCTCCTATGACTGACCTTTGCGATGATATCAAACTGACAGCAGTGGAATTGGATGCAAATCTGCGACAAGTTGAAATTGATGAACCAATGACCTACGATCCGAACTTCAGAGTGTCTAGTGCCGAAAATGGCTTCCGCATCTTTGCTGGGGATGATTTAATGCATGAGAACTTGAACCACCCCTGAATTTAACAACCGCTTTTGTGCATATCAAGGTCATGCAGGCTGGTCAGTATGACCCTCAAATTATGGCAAGATTCAAAATTGTTTCAGATGGCTTCGAGGAAGACACAACTGTACATCTCACATTTGACAACCCAACGATAAAAATGAACTTTAAATCCGGAATATTGGGAGCTGCACTCTCCTTGTTCCAGAAAATTCCAAATAATGCCCCGTTACTACTATGTTCCCCATCTGACTTTTTGCTCAAAACACTGATTAAGGAGCGAACAAAATCTGAAAACAACATGTTAGACCCTAATTTCCCCCTCTTTCAAGCGGTTTTTTGCAGTGCTGAACGAGCGGGTTGCATGAACACAGTTCATGCAAACAACAGACACTTTTCCTGTCACCTCAAATTTGGACACTGATCTATGCCCTCCACTCGAGGTTGATACCCAAATCGATTTAATGTTCAGCTGTCCTGGAATTCTAATCTCACAAGGCTCACAAGGGATCTTTACAAAAATTATCAAAAGCAACCACTCTGAACCTTTTAGAAAGGCAACTTTCATCAACCTAGACCGCATCCGATGCTCCGTATATGAAATTTCTGAGTACACTCCAACAGACGAAATGATTTGGAACTCTATATGTTCCACAAATTTGAGACGAACCCACCGTGAATTATTCTGGAAGTCAATTCACAACATTTTCAGAGTCGGTGACTTTTGGACACACATGAATAATCTTGAAGAAATTTCTGTTTGTCACACATGTGGCGTCCCTGAAAACCTTGAGCACATAGCAATGGAGTGTGATGCCTCGGGTGCAAAATTAATTTGGGGACTGACCAAGAAACTCTGGGCCACGAAATACCCCATGTGGCCCTCCCTCAGCTGGGGCCTTGTCCTCGGTTGTAACCTTGTTAAATTCAAACACTCAAATGGGAAAATTATCCCTGCTATGGGACGATTATTTGCCATTCTGGTATCTATGGCCTGGTACACAATCTGGAACATCCGGAATGATAAGGTTCTGAAGAACCCACACCATAACATTACAGACATTGAGATTCACAACAGATGGCTGAAATCCGTGAATTCAGCACTGGGACGAGATCGAATCCTCACCAATAAAATGAAATTTGATAATCTTGCGCTGAAAAAAGATCTTGTCCTAAGAACATGGAGTGGTCTACTAATGAACGAAGACACTCTGCCGGATGATTGGACCTACACAGTGGGGGTTTTAGTGGGTATACAGCCATTGAAATTGAATGACTCAAGAAATGGGATAGGATAAATTTACTAGGCTGGAGTCCCACACTCTGGTAATTGTGCGTAATGGCATTTCTTCCCTGGACAACTTTCCCGGCATTAACTAGAACTTCCTAGTAGACCCAGCGGATGACTTTTGGAATTTAGTTTAGCTAATGCACTCCTATCATTCAGGAATCGCAGCACTGCCCATGCTGCATGCGTTCTTCAGGCCACAGATCTGAGTCTTGCAGAACACATGTTGCTGAGTGTGTATTCTGCGCTGCAGTGTGGTAAAAATTCTGTGCAGCACTCAAGGATCCAGAAATTATTCCTCTGCACTCTCCCAATATGTCCAGCGTTCTACTTTCTCGATTCACACCACGCCGCCACGTAATGTTCGCATCATCAACTTCTCAATTGGGAAAATACGTGTTCCAACTTGCAGATGTGCTGCAAGCCGAGAATAGCCAGCAAGCTCTAGATAACCACGGTGGATACCCTTTATGCGGTGAGAATACGGTATCCATCCACCCATCCAACCCAAACACGGTTTTGTATCTCTGTGGCTGAAATCAGTGCGCTCATCGAGACCTCACCAGGGCCAGTAATGAGACGAAATGATGCTCCTACACAGTGCACACATCTATAACCACCGATGAAGAGCAGGAATGAAGGGGACATGCCACCACGGACAAAGAAGGGTGGCTCCTGCCTCCGCTCCAATGGCGTCGTCACGTGCCGCTCCTTGCGCGCACCACCCTAAGATGCGGGAGCACATCACCCACTGCTTCCCGCTTTGGCCATCGCTGCCTCACGCGCGCCACTTGAGCGTGTCTCTGCCTCAACGCCAGCGAGGAGAAGCTCATCGAAGAAGACACAGCCCTGCCTGGCATCGAGCACGCTGCAGGCGTCGATGGCAGCAACTTGCCACATGCGAGGAAAGACTCGCAAGGGTGAAAAACCCCCACAGCCAAAAGCGGGCCATGAAAGGACGACATGGATGGGATGGCCCCCCATCCTGGGTGTAATAGAGATAGGGTGAGCCCTGTACATTTCAAAAGTCGCAAATGCACTGCCACCAACTCAAAAGGTCGGAATGCACTGCCACATCGGATTCAGAGCTCTGAATCCAGCCATAAAGATATAGGCGCATTTGTTGCAAAAGAAAGTGATGGCGGTAGAAGCAGGTTGCTCTCACAAGAAATATTTTTACGGGGCCTTTGTGGTCACGATGTGGTAATGTCACACAAGGTACATGATTACGGAAGTAGGACATGTGGTAGCAGCCCGTACTTTTGTAGAAATGTAGTTGTATATAGACCTCATTTGTCGCACAAGAAATTGGAAGCAGTGCAGTGAGTTTGCGTTGACTGTGAATTTTTTCTGGAGGCACATCTGGTCAGGTGATGCAAGTGCCGCACAAGGTACATCATTGCGGAGGAAGGACATCCGGGAAAGGCCTGCGCGTTGGTGGGAATATAGTAATATATAGGTCGGATTTGTCGCACAAGAAATGGGAAACGGTGAATGACGTTGGCTTCCACAGGGAATATTTTCACCTAGCATGTGTGGCCCCATTTGGGCAATTCCGCAGAAGGTACATGTTTTGCATGGGCGGGACATGTGGTAGAGGCCTGCTCTTTGGTCAAAATGTAGTCCTATATAGGCCACATGAGTCGCAGGAGAAACTGGATGGCGCGCATGAAGTTTGCGACCACAACGAATGTCTTCTTCACGCCGTTTAGTGCTGTTTTTGGCTTCAAAACGCAAAATCGCGTGTTGCATCCGCTATAAGTGTCGGAGGAGGCTGAATTTTTGGTATGGCATACATTGACATGTGGTAAAGACGTAGAGCGCGAATCATGTACAGTTGAGGCCTATCCATGGGACGATCGACGGTGATTGAGGATGTGGAGCGTGCGATCAATAGTGATCGGCAATCATACCAAAAAAGGAAATTTGATGCCGATCGGATAGGGGGGCCTATCCGAGGACTACTATAGCTAGGTGAATTTATTATGTAATTCCGTTCCCGAAAATTTTCGGGAACGGGGCTGTGCTGTTTGGGCGATTTATTTTTTTGAGGTGAATTTATTATGTAATTCCGTTCCCGAAAATTTTCGGGAACGGGGCTGTGCTGTTTGAGCGATTAATTTTTTTGAGGTGATTTTATTATGTAATTCCGTTCCCGAGAAATTTCGGGAACGGGGCTGTGCAGAACACGGATTTCAGATAATGAGTGTCGAGCTGGAGGGCGGAATGGTCCTAGCCGACGCGCCTGGAACCCTTTCTAGGACGACACGGCCTCCAACCAGTGCAGCATGAACAAGGCTAATATTCTGAAAGTGATGGGATAAGACGAGTTTTATCATGGGATGGAGAACAGTCAGAGGGACAAGTTGCAAAGACATGGCGGGAGGAAACAGGCAGTGTGACCCTGATGAATACAGCGTCAAACAAATCAAAAATCTCATCTCGATCTCATACGTCCAAAATCCCGACTGGCGTCAATGGCAACCGCAAGAAACACATCCGGACTTATCCACTCTTGATAGCCCACAGCGTACAAGTGTAACATGAAATTCGAGCCAGGTTCTGCAGAGCTCCCTATTCAAATCGGGTTCAAGCGATAATCTCTTTTCTATTCATTTTTAGCCCGCACCACAGCCGAAATTCTAGCTGACCCAGGACGTTACTGTGTATGTGTTTCCAGGCCAGATATCGGCTACCCCCCCGCAATCGCCTCTGTTGATTTCGCCGTGAGCGGCGCCGTATCAGTTGCACACAACCCACAAGTTCTCCCGGGACACTCCAGGTGGCGGGTGGACATTCAAACCCTGCGGCATCATCACTCGCCTCGCACACTGTCTCCAAATCTCCCGGGAGCCCCCAGGCATTCCCGGGAGAGGCGTGGTGGCAGTGCACCATCGCTTTCAGCCTACCACATCCACCCCCGTGGTCCTAAACGATGCAAGCCCCTGCCGGAAGTGCCTCCCCCTCCTTTCTCTCACAACCCTTGATATCTACCTCGGCTCTCCGGTCTAGAACGCAAAGCACTCTGCCAGCCCCTCTTACCAACAAGTCTTTTCCGCGGCTTGGTCTCTTGGCTGCAGATCTTACCTCCCTGCTCCAGTTCAGTGCCGCAACCATCCAATGCAACTTACAGCTTTGATTTATTTTTTAACCTCTTTCTTGCCTTGCTGAGCCCGCTGCAAATTCAATGCCGTGAAAGGCGCGCCTCCACATCACTCCCACGAGCAACTAGGCTTTTTACCTGTACTACTCCTACTCGGTCTTGCCCGCCCACTGGTCTCCAGTTCTAGTATATTCAAAAGCACATCTCCCATGCATTCAAATGCAATATCTGCTTCTTTCTGATCAGGGTCCTCCCACCTTTGGAAGCGAACAAACAGGCAATACTTTGCAGATCCTGTCGCCGCCCTACTTCACCAATAATATACCAGTTCTGTTCTACGTAGCTCAAAGGATTAAACCGGCTTTACCATCCCTTGAATTAATCTGATCAGAGCCTGAAAGGATGGAAATTTCAAGATTTGAATGTCCAAGCACACGAGATTCACTCAAACTAGCCAGCACAAGAAGCAAGAAGACCAAAAAACAAAGTACAACTATGCCTCCCGCTGTTTCTTTCTTGGCCCTGGCGGGGGCGAGGCATTCACAGCCACTCGCTTTGCACCCAACAAACTCTGTTCGACCACGTCCTCCTCGTCTACCTCCATCTCGCAACTGTCCAGGGCCACGGGTTCGGGCCGTGCGGAAATGGAGCATGGCATAGTGGTAGCCGTCCAGGGGAGAAAGAAATCAAATCCATCAGCAGATTTGACATTGTCGCGGAACCGCTTGCGTAGCTCGCTGCGGACGTGAGGCCCAATTGAAAATGCTGTTGGGTCCTTTGTCTTCTCAAACGATTCAAAGGCTGCAAGGGCACGGCCGAGCTGGGTCTCAAAGGCAAGCACCGTGAAACCCTCCGCGGATCCAAGCTTCCAATCCTGCCTGTAGCGCACAAGAGATGCCGCCATGTGCGCCACTCCCACCTACAAAAATCAGTTCAACAAGCAATAAAGATGCTATACACAGCCAACTCACTTGGATTATTTCCGCGAACGAGCTGTAATTGCCCGTAATTGAACATGCATCTTCTCGTCTATGAATTGGATCAGACGCCCAATAACCAGCCATGAGTAGAGCAGCTCCGCGAAGCGTTCTTCGTGCATAGGCAACTTCCCATCCAAGATATTGTGGTACGAATGAGCTGCGAGTGCGGGATAGAGGATGCAGAAGCACAGTAGGTTAACAAGGTCAAAGACCTGTTCGCCAATGGTCAGATCGGGGACGTGGACACCAGGGCTCCGTCCCAGGAGCCGCAAGGACTGGAAAATACCAATGCGAACGAGGAGGTGTCGTGCGGTGTCGTGGTCAGCATTCGTGGTTGATCCGTTAGTCAGAACATTGTGCAGAGTGCAGTGGACCGCCGGCGAGATCTCTGCGGCACAGTGGCCGTGGTGCCCCATTCCAATGCAATCCGTGAGTGAGATCACAAAGTGCATCTTTGCGCTGCCCATGAACCTGCCAATGGATGTGAAAACCGCTTTAATTTTTTAAAAAAGGGGGATTCACTCACAGGCACATGTTTGGACCAATGAGCAGAAATTCCCACCGAAGCCAATCCGTATTAGGCCCCTGCGGGTCATACATGGAGAAACCGTGTCGGGAGCTGAAATTGCCCGCGTCGTTAGCACCGGTCTTCACACCAATTGCCCACAATTTCCAACCAGTGAGCATTTGGATCACGGTGTTGAGCACGTCCTGGTGGATTCCAGACCTCGCCCACTGCAACGCAATTATTACCCAACGCAGATCCGACCAAGGCATTGCGGGCGCTGGAACTGGAATGCTGTTGGCCCTGCCGGGTACATCAATCTTCTCTTTAATCGACTCTGTGTGCTTCACTGCGCGCTCATGGGTAGCATACTCGCTGTTGACATACATCAGCTGCCCCGCCCACCGAAAGAATAATGCACTTACTACCACCCCGGAGGCAGAGGGATCTGCGTACTCTCCTGA
Source organism: Mycena sp. CBHHK59/15 (assembly GCA_029204085.1). Lineage (NCBI taxonomy): Eukaryota > Fungi > Basidiomycota > Agaricomycetes > Agaricales > Mycenaceae > Mycena > Mycena sp. CBHHK59/15. The sequence goes on along the minus strand of JARGXW010000275.1, from coordinate 4,430 downwards.
GTATTTTGCAGCGCGTTGAGAATGGCACCGCCGGGCCGCACTTGCTTGTTGAGAAGATCATTCAACGTCCCGACACGAATGACCTCCTCGCTCGACTCGGTCCGCAGGCCACAGTCTTGAAAATTCATCAGTGCTGTAAGCAACAAAGATGGGCCAAGATCATACCTTGAATTTCGCACTCTTCATCCACGTTTCGGTAGCGCTCCATAGTCTCGCGGTTGAACTTTGGCGCCGGCTCTGCGCCTATATCCAGCACTAGCACGGAGCGGCGCCGGAATATGCTGTGACGAACCGAGGCGTCCAGCTGTTCAAACTCAGCCTTGGTTGTGACTGCTACTGCCGACTGGGTTTCACTCGGCTGGATATCTGGGTCCAGATTACGCGCACTCGGGAGGCAGTGAAGTGGGCGTCCGTCAATGATTTTTTCACTGCTGAACATCGCCTCCAGAGTCTCTCGGTCATGTGGCTAAGAACCATCAGAGAAATCAGCCAATTTATGGAATAGCACGTACTGTGTTTTCGAAAATCGGCCACGCATGCTCCTGGCAGATGGGGTCTGCTGTCACATCGACTTGGGGGCAATATATCTTGAATTGTACAGTCCCTTCACACTACGACTGAATCAGCAAAATTTCTGGCAAGGCCAAAGGGACTCACTGGGCGCGCCTCGCCCATTTGGAGCCGCGCCGGATTCTCCGTCTTCAGCTCATTCCCCTTTTTATCAAACTTGCGCCCCGGCTGCAACAGATCCTCCACCTTCTCCTGGTCCGTTGGCACTCTTGCAAGTGGAGAGGAGGAATCGAACAGCTCAACCCAATTGTTGGCGTACAAAGGATCATACGGACCCTGCTCGCTCTCGTCCTCCTCCTCCTCCTCCTCCTCCTCCTCCAAGTCTTCTATGGTCACATGTTTAATTGCTTTCGTCACGGCCTTAGCCCCTGCCTTGGCTCCCGCCTTCGCCTTGGGAATGGCCGGCGAAATAAAGGGAGCAGGGGCCTTCACCTCCGCGCCCAGCTGCCCGCGCGTCTGCGTTTTGAAAGGCACCGGCTCAGCCTTGGCTTTGACCTTCTTCTCGGGTGCAGCGTCGTCGTCGTCGTCGTCCGAGGCCAGTGGCGTGAGCGGTTCAGTGGGGGAGGCCGAAGCAACGGGATTAACAGCAGTGAGGGGCGTCAAGGTGGGTGTAGGGGCCGGGCTGGACTCGGAAGGAGCAACAGGAGCTGAGGCGCCCGGATCATCAGAAGCGGCAAGGAACTCCTCCTCCAAGGCGATTAGATCTCGTAGATCCACAGCGTCGGAGGCATATACTGCCAACAATTAATCACATATTCACTGAAAGCCAGAAAAACCTACTTAGCGCATCCGCCCCCGGACATGAGCTTGATGAAAGTACCGCCTTTACGTCCGCATCATCGAAGAACAAACCAAGTACTTGCTCCGCGTTAATGGCGTATAGTGCACATTGGACAATCAGGCGCCAAAGGACGCGCTCGACAACCGTCAGCGGATGTTCAGGATCCAGGCGGTGCACGTTCCCGGCACTCCTCCAGAGCTGCGGACAGCATCAGCTCGCGTAAAATGAGCAAAGCTGGGCATACGCACCTTGAACATATGGATTGGACTCACCCACGGCTGAGACGAGAAGCTGTGTTTGTCCTGCAACAGGAGCAGCACGGATGTGGACATGATAGCTCAAAGCGGGGCACTGAAGACCCGGAGGAGTAGCGGACGGCATGCGTCCGTTGCTTCCGCGTCAGAGAGCTTCACCCCTTGAGCCAAAGCATCCCTGCAGCGTCAAAATTAGTAGAATGATTTGAAGTGAGCATCACCACTCACTTGATTGCGTACTTTTTCAGATTCTCAGGGGTAAAAGAATACTCTCCCTGAAATTCAAATGTCAAACCTCAATCAATGAGATGGAAAATCACTGACGCTCAAGTAAAACCCAAGCACAAAGGAAACTTGCCTGATGTTCCTGATGGACTTGGAACCCAACTTCTCTGTGGCTCCCATTTTCTTGAGGAACTGCAGGTATAATAATTTCTTGGACGCCGGCGCTGTTGTGGCTTTCACTGCTTTCACTGCTTTCGTCTTCTTACGAGCGATGGCCAGGGCGTCACGGCCGGACTCTAGGATTTTATACCAGTCCGTCAGTGCGATCAGGCCCTTTGGAAAATTCAGCAGCACGAAATTTGAGATTAAGACACGAACGTACGCTGCGGAGCATATCCGTTGATTTTGGCCTTACTGCGTCGCGCTCTACGGGTTCCCGCACGTTACTGTTGCCAACGGCAAACATGAGCAAGTCCAACGCCACCACCGGAGCCACCTCTGCGGCAACAAAATCCTGCAGGGCGCCCCCTGTGCCCACTCCCCCGTCAAAGAGCAGGTTGCGCAAATTCGGTAGCCACTGCCCATTTGTTCCCTTGATGCGCCAGTTAAAGATCCCGGCTTCGCAGGTTGCGAATACCGCGGCAATGTACCGCTCAACGGCAGCTTTCTCGATCATCTGGAAGAGTCGTGTCAGACGCTGCCCCCAGGCGTTGCATGGGCGTGCTCACTGGAAAGGCATCCAGCATCAACTGAGACATGACAGAATTGGTATTCAGAACAGGTTTGGGCTCAAGGCAGATCCAGGGCCCAGAGATGCCACGTAGGTCGTCGACGAGATTCATGGTGAGTGGCAACCGTGTTTATGTAATCATGACTGGCAACCGTGTTTATGTAATCATGAGTGGCCTTTGAGAGCACGTGCCGCCCTCACAGCATTATCTAGCCGAGTGCTTCAATTGCAAGAAACTAACCCTTCCCACTGTCCTGACTGAATTTGGAGCATCATGGACGGCATACCACACACGTCTCTTCTTCCAGGCCAGGTGCGTGTTTACAGCATCCATCCTCATACGCCAGCATGTAATCACCTCACCGAACGGGAGATACCGTAGTCCTTACATGATTTTTTGTTTAACCAAAAGACAGGAGACAACAGCTGAGATTCGATCCGCCACCACTTGCTGGTTTGACGCTAATTCTGGATCTTCCCTTGACTCACTCGCTGTATATCTCCCAGATTCGGCTTCGCTGCGTCACATTCGTTCCGAACCGAGTGAACGAATGCTGTACCGTGCAGTCAGTATCCAGGACATCCCGGCATCACAGAGATGGTATCTGGCGAATCTCAATAGAGGCCTTTCCTGGAACGCCTCCATCCCACGTCTTCGCAAACCAAATATTACGCTACTGGTGCGTCCAAAATTGGTTAGGGTCAATCAACGTTTTATTCGTTTGAGTGCAGGGGAAAAAGTGAAACCAACAAGTAAAATAACTTCCGCGTGTTATCATCCTAGACACTACTGCGGCTGATTCACAGTGAACTGAGATGGTAGTTAGCTGCTCATATCGAAACAACAATCAAACGAGAATGAATGTGAGTCGACGGCGGAGGAACATCAAGGACTCAATCTGCGACATCTCCTTTGTTCGCAAGGAATGCTCAAAGAGAGGGCAAGACAATGCTACAAAAGATAGCGAACTAAACTACCGAACAAGATCAGGCGTGATGGGAACAAACGTAACATAGCGCTCGAAAGCCTCCTGCACAGACAGCTTGGGGTCAATCTCTCCAGAGAAAACCATTGAGCTTGGCTTGCTTTAAGGTGTCGAAACCGGTTGCAGGGCCATGGCGCATGGTAGACTCATTAAAAAAAACAAGTGAGCCACGACCACAGTCATCACCGTCAGCGATGGGCCGAGAGTTTTCCCGAGTGGGGCGTGCGGTGCCGTCAACAGTCACGAATTCAATTTCTGTGGAGTGATCAGGAGGTGGAAGAGAAAGACAAAGAAAAAGAGAACCATCTACATCGACATTGAAGTGGAAGAGGATCGCGGACGGGTACAGTGCAACAGTCCACGGTGGGAGCTGGATGGCGACACCGGCCTCCCAGAGGACTAGCCAGGTGCGCTGCGTGTCATTGAAGTTGTCTGGAGGAATGTGAGCTTGAGGAGAGAAAATTGGAGAATGTACTTACCGCCGTCGGACAAGACATATATCAAAAGGGCGCAAATGCCGATCACATTCCTTGCATCAGCGTGAGGCTTGCAGTGAATGCGTCGCTGCCCTGGGAACCGTGCGTTGAGGCAGAAATTCCGAACAACCAAAGAGCGGTTCAATGTTGTACTTGGCCTTGTGCCAGGCAGCATCGGCTTTGAAACGTGCGGCTACCCCTGGAAAGACGAGCTCCACCAGGTCAGAGATGAATTTTCTGGCGGGTAAGTGAGCTCAGGAATGCGCAACAGGTAGAAAGAAAAGAAAAAATCACATTATCCTCTGCATAATAGGCAGGTTAATGAATTCCGTGGCCTCCTGCATATGGTCTGTGTGGTATTTCGCATAAGTAGGGCGCTGAGCAGAAGTGGTAAGTTCCTGAGCTTTG